>OX456523.1:5605354-5700354 GCA_949748255.1 Eustalomyia histrio
CACTAACAATGTTTTCTATGAAAGAAAAATAAGAAATCTAAAATGATAATACAAATATTGGTCTTATCATTTATGATCATGGTGGTGTTATCATGGTTGGCTAACACTAAACTTAAGATACCGTTACCGATCACACAGCTAACGAAACAATGGCTCTTTTGCACGACAAATTCAATGGCCGTGTTATTTCACGTGGTGGCGATGTCAATTAGCCGCCAAAATCATGTGATTTGACATCCTTGGACTTCTTTTTTTGGAATTATTTGAAAGAAATGGTGTACATCTATAAGCCAGCAACAATTCAAGAGCTAAAAGATGAGATAATTCGGCACATTAACGGCATAGAACCTCAAATATTCCTCAGCGTCATCGAAAATTTGGACCATCGGATGCAGGTGTGCCCTCGAGGTCGCGGTGGCTATTTGGCCGATATTTTGTTCCATACATAATTGAACTATACCATATTATCATAACAAAAGAAATGACAATAATTTCCTAAATAATTTGTGTTTTATTCAAAATCAACATCGGCCCTTAAAATTTAACCACCCTTTGCTTTACCCGTAAAATCAACTTATTTTTTTAATTATATTTTATTTATTTGTTTTTTAACTTCTGTTTATTTCAATTTTAAAAGTTCGGGAATATAAAAAATAAAAATTTTTCTAATGATTCTACCCATATGGTTTTGTAAATAAAACCAGTATATCGTTGTTGTGATCGATTGTGATTCCTTAGTTTTGCATTTCAGCTAACGATATTTATTAATTATATTTATTTATTTAGTATGCTAGAATTTATTATTTTTATTACTTAAAATAATAAACTTATCTAAGTACATATTTATCAAATTAAACAAAGAACACGTTTTTAATTTTTTTTATTTATCACTCATATACGGTACCCAGGTACAAATTCACACCTATTAAACTTTCTCGAGAACATATGTTCTTGAATTTGCGCAAGCCAATGAATGAATATATGTGTATGCGTGGTGAATTTGTTAGAGCAATGAAATATTTAACAAGAATAATAGAAACATTAAAAGTATTTATATCAATAGTTATAGAGTTTTGCAAATTCGCACAGGTGTGAACGGTATATCAGTTATTTCGGTAACGGTATTTTTTGTGTCTAAATCAAAGTTGTAGATATTGAATAGGAGAGAAAAAAGCGGAACAAACCTACCCAAAAAAAGTGCATCCAGTGCCTTAAAAATTGCAAAAGTACCCATTTTTCCCCATTTTTCAGCTTTTTTGCTCAATAACTGGCTTACAAATCCACAAAAATGCTGCTTTTCTTCTTTATAATCATTTCAAAAAACATTTTCAAAAACAAAAAATCTTTTAAATGATTTTTATTCATTATACGAATATAATCAATTCAAAGAAGTGTTAAATTGTAAATAAAAAAAAAGTATTTTAAAAAATATTTAAGTATTGAGTAGTATTTTACCAACGAAAACATTTTTCACCAGATATTTATTATGACTACTCGAATAACTCGAGTACTCGAAAATAGAAAGCTCCCCTTTTATTTACGTATTTTTGCACAAATCAATTATTTATTTGTTCATTAATCCAGCCAATGTAGTGAGAAACCTTGGTATAAACTCCAGGATAAGGAGCCACTGTACAGGGTTTTATACTCCAGGAAACTATACCCAATTGAACTGAGCCTTGATACAACAAAGGACCACCAGAATCGCCAGAGCATTGGCCCTTACCGCCCTCATCAACGCCACCGCAAATTTGATCGCTAGAGGTTGCCCCGTTGTGCCTTATATTACATTCTGTATCGGAATAGATTTTCAAATCGACTTCTTGTAAATGATTCTGAACAAAGCCACCAGTCTAAAAATTTTATTAAAAGATTTCAATAATTTTCTGAAAAAAAAAATGTACTCGTACAACAAAGTAAATACTTACAGCATTTAAACCCCAACCAGCTAAAACACCAGGAGCACCATCTGATGTTTGGGATACTTCAAAATAAGGTTCAGGCAATGTTACGGGGGCAAGAGTCTTGTAATTGTAAATTAATTGTCCCTGCAATTCCAACAAAGCAATATCATTGGCATATGAGTTAGCGGGAGCATAATCTTTATGCATAATAATACGTTTCACTCCGACAATATTTGTACCGTTGGCACTGATGGTAGTGGTAGCATATTGAATACTAAGTTGACTGGCCGTACGTCCATCAACACAATGAGCAGCAGTCAAAATCCAACGTGGAGCAATAATGCTAGAGCCACAAGAGTGAGAGCCGGTAGGGCCGCGCAATGACACTATAAATGGATATCTGGTGATAAGCGAAGCTGTGCCATTTACCACACGACCTTCTGGAAAACAGCTAACACTGCTTACCAAAACTATTAAAGTCACTACAAAAGATTTTAACCACATTCTTGTTAATGCCCTATATTAGACTAATAGATTTCAAATCTAAACAAAATCATTTATATGCCCAATACTAAATAAAAAAAAAACAAATTTCAGCAAAAAGCTAAATCTTATCACATCGCTAAAATGTAGTGTAATATTTTTTAAAAGGATTACTAGCTTATTCAGCCATAATACACTTATAAAAAAAAGTTAGTTCAAAAGTCTGTTAAACATGTTCTATAGCAGTTTAGTTGAACTAATTTTCTCTATTGTTTTCGTGTAAATCAGTTATTATTATAGTTGTCCCATTTTAGCTGAAGACCAGATTTCAATTGCACTTCAGCTAATTTTTCATGCTAATATTATGTAATTTATATTTATCAATTTTTAAAGTTTTCCAGTTAATTTAAACTATATTTTATTTGAAATTATTATATTTTTAAATCTCCGCTTTCAGTCTTTCAAATATTTACAGTTAATTACCCCCACATTGTTTAATCAAAAACTAGCCAATATCTCGGAAACTAAGGGAGATAGAGCATAGATCGATCTTAAACGAAATTTTAACAGAAATTAAATATACGGAGGTTAAAAGCTCGTTATAAACTAACAATAATAAAAAACAAAAAACCTCGTTGTATATAAAAATTCAAAAATTAGATAATTATTAACTAAAATTATCTATTTTTTAGCAGTATGCTATAATTAAGCTTACCGAAATTTAGCCGACAATGACTTTCAACTTCATTGAAAATTCTATTGGAGCAAACTAACATATTTTCTGTTATCTTAACAGAATTTTCAGCTATTTCTACGGGTTTTTTTATGAGTGCAGTATTGTGTATTTCCGAATTTATATTTAGCGAGCGATTAGATAATTTTACAAAAAGAATTATAAATTACATACACTGAAAAAATTATAGTCCAAAGATTTTGAAATTAAAATTCACTGACCAATTTTTAAAACTAAAAAATACAAATCACTGAATATTAACATAAAAAATTAGTTGAGCTACAACTGAATTAAATTAAATACAAATTAAATAAATAAATTAAAAGTCTTATGAATGAAAATTTGAAAAAGAAGGATTCAATAATTAAAATAATTGAATTCTTCTTTTAATATTAAAATACCTTATTTTGTATTTTTTTAAAAAATTTCAATTAAATTTTAATTAAATGATAAACATTTTAAATGAAATTTTGTAAAACTTTTTAATAAATATTAAATTTTTATGATTAAAAGCTTAATTGAACAATTTAAATTAAATTTTGACAAAACTATTTCATTGATACAACAAATTCCTCAACTGATTAAAATTCAATTTAATTTGATATGATTTATATTGGAATATACACAATTATTCAGGAAAAAATAATTTTAGAAATAAAAGAACAATATATATTGAAATAAAATGAAAATTATTAAAACTAATTTTAAAGAACAATTATTCAGTAGTATAAAGTAAAAGTATTTTTGAACATTTTAACACTCCTCCTCAAAAATAACTATTCTAATAATAAACGTTTTCGAAATTTACATAATTTGATCAAATTTAACGGTTTTGTAAATATGTCAGCTTATTATGCCTTTCTGCTTTAGGTACTTTATGAAATTATATTTTGTATCGATATGTTTCGTACTACGGCTAAATTAATCGTTATGAACAAGTTTAACGCAGCTTTGATTATCTTCATAAATAACAATTTCAGAACTGATTGGAATATTAAAATCTGCAAACAATTTCTGAATCCTCTGCTAAGGCTATATATTCAGCTTCAGTTAAAGAAACTGATACGCAATCTTGTTTGCGGCAGCCCAGCTTATACAGCCGCCATTAAATTTAAAAACATATCCGCTATTAGATTTTCGATCTTCTCTGTTTTCAGCCCAATATGCGTCTGTAAAACCAACTAAACCATAGCAACCTTCATTTCCAAGAATAAGCTAAAGATCCTTTGTACCTTTGATATATTAAATAAGTCTCTTTAACTCAATCAAATCAAGTTCAGTGGAATTGCATACTTTGCGACTCAAAATAGAGACTGCAGCCGCTATATCAGGACGAGTATTTACGCATAAATATAATAAACAACCAATTAATTCGTGGTTTAAAAAATTATTTTCTAAAACATTAGATTCTCCATGGAATTTTTGAATCTTCGTGCTGGGCCCATAACCTATTGGAATACATCCAATTATTTAGGAAAATATAATTTTAGGATTAAAAGTTGTTTCGTATCTATTCCAAGTTTTATTACAAGTGACAAAAAATATATTGAAATAAAATGAATATTATTAAAACTAATTTTAAAGAACAATTATTCAGTAGTATAAAGTTAAAGTATTTTTGAAAATTTAACAATTTAAAGGTTAATTAAAAAGATGGCAATTAAATTTTTTCATTAAAAGTGTTAATTGGTTTAAATTTAATTTAGAATTCAATTGAACTGGAAGGACTTAAGGACCATAATGGGATTTTTTACTGGACACTGTAATCTCTGTTATCATTTGAGGACTAGAGGTGTGTCTGATTCGGATACTTAAACTAGTATTTGTCGGCTTTGTTTTAAATTTAAGAAGTTATTATTAATAGTTATCTCTAATTATAAAGGAATAACGTTACTGACTGACTGACTCACTCACTTAATATCGCCCAGCCCAAACCGTTGGAGCTAAGAAACTGGAATTTAGTACACAGGTTCCTCCTCCGGCGTAGACATCCACCCAGGTGAGATTTTTGGAAACTTTTAAATAAACCTAAACTTTTAAATATGTATACGTTAACTAGCTAACTCATTGATAAGGTGCATTTTAGAATTTTGGCCAGGGAGGTGGTAAAAATCGATAGACAATTTTACCTTCATTTTTCTAATTTAGTTTTACAATTAATTTTGTTGAATTTGTTATAACTAATAGTTTTTAACCCCTTAACGGCCTGGCCGAACCGCTGAATCTAGGAAGTTGAAACTTGATATTTCAAGTTCCTTCTCCAGTTTAGACAACATATATGACGGAATTTTGGGAAAATCCGACGGGAAGAGGCAAAATAGGGAAAAATTCTACCCCTTGAAGGCCCGCCAAAAAAACATTATCTAAGACGGGATTTTTAGAAAAATTCTTCGGAAAGGGGCAAAAAGGGGGAAAACTTCGCTTTTACGACCTGCCCAAATCATTTTAGGATTTTGCTCATGGACGTGATAGAAATGGTAGTTTTTAGAGCGAAAAGTCCCCCTCAACGGCCTGCCCATACCGCTAAATCTAAAAAGTCCAAATTTGGAATGCAGGTTCCTTCTCCAGTGCAGATTACAGCCATGGTGGGTTTTTTGGAAATCCAAAGGGGAGGGGCAAAATAGGGTGAAAATTCTGGCCCTTGACAGCCTGCCAAACCCACTAGAGCTGGGAAATTTAAATTTGGTACATAGGTTCCTCCTCTGGCGTAGACATTCAACTGGTGGGATTTTTTTGGAAATTCGTACGGGGAGGGGGAAAAGTCTCCCCCACAATGGCCTGAAATTTGAAATATGTGTTACCTGGAGTTTGGACTAACTCATTGATAAGCTACATTTTAGGTTTTTGGCCAGGGACATTGTAAAAATGGGGGACTCCACATAATCATCTGAGGACAACGGGAACTCCCAGGTGTTAGCCCGGCAACATTTTTCTAAGCTAACTAAACTATTCATTTAATATTAATTTTGTGAAAATCAATTAGGTTAATAAATATTTACTAGTGAGGCCGATTAACCGCATACATCACAAAAAATTAAAATCAAACAATTTTTCTCTTTCAATGATTGGGTACGTTCGTAAATGCAGTAATTGCTCATCACTGCAGCATAATAACAGTAAAACGTTCAAAAAAGCACCACTTGGCAGCACTAATTTACGTCAAACGTTTTTTTATGTAAACAATTGACAATGCTGCCGCAAACTTTTGCAACTAACATATGACATCATTAAAGTTTCTGATGCAATAGTGCGCAGTTTGTTTTTGCGTTTTAAAAGATTTTTAATAATCAAAAGTCGTTTTATCTTTCTTTTAATTCTTTTTTTATTATAAGTTAACGAAAAGTTGTAATTTTACCATCAAGATTTTTAATAATATTTGTTAATGTTATTGTGGTAATTTATTAATAGAATCGTGTCAGAAATCCAACAGCTTCTGGAAAAAACAACAAGGAATAAATTAAAGACTAGAATTGCAGGACATAAATCTGATCAGAAATAAAGGAACACTACTTTTAATAAAATATCAATTTTAAACATAGAGCATAAATACAGATGCTAGAAATGTTACAAATTATGAAAGTACCATCTTACACAATGAATAAATTATAAAACAGACATAGCAAATATCACTCAAAATTATAGACATTTACGAGTAGTTAATAAAAACTAGGAAAATATTTATATGTTAAATAACATGTATTTTAAATATTTTTGTTCAGGTAATAAGAGTGTTTTAAATTTCAATTATTGTTATTTTTATTTTCTGTGATATTTTTATTTTTTAATATTGACAAAACACAATTTTTGATTTCCCGCCTTTTAAAAAAAAATTGTTATATATAAGTTTTCAATTTATAGTTTTCATTTATTTATACAATAAAAAAATTTCTTTAAAGAAGTCACCCAATGTAGTAACGAAATATTGGGATAAATAAATAATTAGAATTAATTTTTATAAAAAAAAAGATCTTAAGCTAATATACAAATCAAGAAGAACAAAGAAAAATAACAGAATTTTCAATTAATAACAAAATATTTGTTGGGGTCTGGAGTGCGATAAGTAGTAAAACTTATCTTTTTACATGAGTTTAAACTTAACAAAAAATCTATTTTCACTTCTCCAGAGCACTGCTTTTATCATTTATACATTTGTTTATTTATCCAGCCAATATAGTGCGAAACCTTGGTATAAACACCAGGATAAGGAGCTTGACCACAAGGTTTCTCACTCCAGGAAACAATACCCAATTGAAGGGAGCCTCCAAAAACCAATGGACCACCAGAATCTCCAGAACATTGGCCCTTACCGCCCTCATCAACGCCAGCGCAAATCTGATCCGTAGTGGTTACGCCGTTGTGTCTTCTATTACATTCTTCATCGGAATAAATTTTCAATGTCACTTCTTGTAAATCAATCATATCAACACCATCAGTCTAAAATTTTGATTAAAAGATTTTAATAATTTTCCAAAAAAAAATTTACAACAAAGTAAAAACCTACATCATTTAAACCCCATCCAGCTAAAACACCAGGAGTACCAACTGATATTTGCGGAACTTCGATATAAGGTTCAGGCAATGTTACCGGAGCAATGGTTTCGTAATCGTAAAGAAGTACATTTCGCAATTGCAACAAAGCAATATCATTAGCAAATCTTCTATCGGGAGCATAATCTTCATGCATAACAATACGTTTTACAGCAAAAACATTAGCACTGTTGGGACTGACTGTGCTGCTAGCATATTGAACACTAATTTGACTAGCCGTACGTCCATCAACACAATGTGCTGCAGTCAAAATCCAACGTGGAGCAATAATACTGGCACCACAAATATGAACACCGTTAGAGCCGCGCAATGACACCATAAATGGATATCTGGAAATAAGTGCTGGGGTTCCATCTAGCACACGATTTTCTATAAGACAGCTAACACTGCCTACCAAAATAATTAAAGTCACTATAAAATATTTTAAGCACATTCTTGTTATCGCCCTTAATTAGACTAATTAATTTCAAATCAAAACATTCTTTTATATGCCAAATTCCAAATGAAAAACAAAACTGAGCAAATAGCTAAATCATTCGTATACCTAAGATGTATTGGAATATTTATACCCTACACCACTACATGGTCAGGATGTAATAATTTTGTGCTGATGCTTGTAATTACGAAAAACATCAGGCCTAGAGGCATCGACTCTGAATCACTTTTTGGAATAATTTAACGACTTCAGTCCATGTGTCTATGTAAACCTTGTTTTCAAACAACAGGTCGCTAATATAAAAATATTTGAATGAAATTTATATTGGCCTAAGAATGAACCCAATTGAATTTGGTTATAAACGGTCTATATTTAGACCAACATCTCATTGAAAAGTCTAACCTGAATTGGGCTTATGTGATTGGTTGAAATATGGTTTGTGAATGTTGAATGAGACCATAAATCATATCTCCAAATTTAAAGGAAATCGGACCATATTTGGGCCTTTAGTACCTATATACACCACATTCACGATAATTGCATAAATGTACTTTTAGGTCATTTCGTTCAGTCATAGTCTGTGCCCCGACTATAATATAAGGGTCTGGGCCCTTTGCCTGTACTTAATTTATTTACTACCTCTATGCACATAAAAGTACTACAATTTCATAAATTTAAATGTTTAAGAATATTGTAAATTTGATATTTGGTTTTCACGATAAATGTGAATTGATTGAAGTAAGAGCACTCAACTATGCGTATTTATAAGCTGAATGCGGAAAAAGATAAGTCAATTTTGTATGGAACCTTTAGTTCCCTAGCAGTGATTATATAGGGTCCGCCATCTAAGGTTTTTTTTTCAACTAGTGCTTATTTCGTGAATGGTAACACTCATTTCTGATTTGACAGATAATTAGTTTTATCCTTCCGCTGAACGAATATGGTTGTATATACGCTTGAACAACGCTGGGAAATATTGCGACATTATTTTGAAAATCATGGTAATGTTGCAGAATGTCATCTTTTCAGATGAAGCTCATTTTGATCTTGGTGGGTATTTAAACAAGCAAAATTGTCGCATTTGGGGAACAGAAAACCCGCATGCATACATTGAAAAGCCAATGCACCCAAAACGAGTCCCTGTTTGTTGCGGATTTTGGTCCAAAGGCATAATTGGGCCATTTTTCTTCGAAAATGAGCAAGGAGTGGCCGTTACAGTCAATGGCGATCGTTATCGGGCCATGTTGAACGAATTTTTGTTCATAAAAATTGAAGAGGAGGATATTGGCAACATTAGGTTTCAACAGGACGGCGCTACGTGCCACACAGCCGAAGCTGCACTCGATGTTTTGCGCCCTGTTTTTGAAGATCGCATTATCAGCCGCAGAGCTGATGTCGTTTGGTCACCTTGGAGCTGCGAGTTGACACCGTTGGACTATTATTTGTGGGGTGCCGTCAAAGATAAGTGTTACGCCGACAAGCCAGAGACAATTGACGCTTTAAAGGACAATATTCGTGAAGCCATTGGTGAAATACAGCTGCACACAATCGATAATGTGCTTAAAAATTGGACCGATCGTGTAGGCTACTGCATGGCCAGCCGAGGCAGCCATTTAAATGAAATTATTTTCAATTATTAACCGGAAGGATTAATAAAAAGGTTATTTAGCGGACCCTATATATTTCAATACTAGTGTATTTTGGTAAAAATTTTGTTTTTTTTTTGCAAAATTTGGTATGAAAAATTGGGCAAAGACGAAACGCATTTGAAAAAATTGATGAAGTAATTTTAGTCCCCCATTGCAATTTTAAAGTGAAAATTTACGATTTTTACGTTTTTTATGAATAGGTTTTCGTTTTTGCTCGAGTGTGTTGCGAGATTGTTAATTTATCAAGAGGACCTTGAGTAGCATATTCTGTCTATAAAGTACATACGCTTAAATGATGTCAGAATTTTATTTGAATGCTGGGGGGGGGGGCTTATTAAGATTTAACACCTATGTAAATAGCTAAAAAGAATAGATTTGTTTTTTATATGTATGTACATATATTTGTTTATTAAATTGTGATGACAAAACTCTTTATACAGTATTAATAAACATGTCAAAACATTATTGCACATGTCAAAAAATAAACAAAAACATGTTGAATAATATTTTTGTCTTTTTCGTTTGTGGGGATATATTACATTGATTTCAGATTTCTGTTAAAGCTTCACAAATGAGAGGGGATAAAATTATATGAGTGTTCCCTTCCCCTCCTACCCTCCAAAATAATGCGTTCGAAAATGGAATTTTTTTAACCGATCATGTTTTTTATTTTCCACTAAAACTAAAATAGCGAAAAATTATTTGTTTTGTTCTCCACCTAACAAAAATAAATCTGTCGCACAGCTTTAAATGTTAAAAACTCTAGAAAAAAATTTTCACTAGAAATTTAATCGATAGTGGGATGACCATGAATTTCTCGATGCGAAAAGTTCGCCATCAGATATAAGAACAGGATGCTGGTCATTTTATGAAGCTACGTATAGATTATAGCAGATTACAAAACTTAAACTTCGCTAACAAATGTCTCTGCTATATTGAAAATACAAAACTATCCAACTTTGGGCCTTAAGTGTATGTTATATTTTTGGACTTGATTTGGTTGTGACAAATATCTTCGCTTTTGATTCCTTTTGTTCAACCTAACCTGAACATATTGTCCTATTGAACAGTTATAAATGTTTATATTTAAAGAAAACTATAAAGGCAAGTAAAGTATTTTCCCTTTTTTTAGCAGTCCCTTAAAATTGAATAGTATTTTGTATTCACCTTAAAAATTTTTTTTACCACAAATTTTTTTTTGACAACATAAACATTTTTTTCACCTCCATAATTTCACTTCTACAGTTTTTAACATTATTTGTATCAAACAGTGAGAACATTTTATTAAGACATTGGTGGAGGGTATTTAAAGATTCGGCACAGCCGAATTAAAGCCTTTTGTACTTGTTTTTCTATGAAATAGAAAACAATCATTTTTAATAAATGTAAGAAAACGATGGAAAAAATAATAAAGGGAGTGCTATTTACTTTACTATTCTGAGTAAGCACTTATTCCTTCACTATGAGTAACCATGCTGGTAACTCATTATTTCTCACTTCTGTAAGCGAGATGGTAATGACCACCAGAGAACTGCAAAATCAACTTTTTTCTTGATTTAATCATACACAAAAATTCTTGTTCACATTTAATAATTCAACAAAATTCACTGTATAATAAAATCAGCATCATGTTACTGAACGCGTAATTGGGATCAGTGTGAATCATCTGTCGATTAAGTTTTATGCAAATATAATCACTCAACAAAAAGTCAGCGTTGAATAAATCAGAAAAAACAACAAACAACGCGTATGAGTGTAATCATAATCATAACAAAATAGAAACACATTTCATAAATGTACATTAGGGTGGGACTTAAATCCGCTTTTTTAGAATTTTTATTAGTAATACAATACTAAAAATATTCTTCTTTGTGAAATAAAAATATTTTTTTGGAAAAAAAATTTAGGTCGATATCTCAGGCTTGCCTAATACGGAAAAATTTAAATATTGTCTAATTTTTTTTTTCATCTATTTTGATTGGAAAATTAGGCAATATTTAACTTTAACCGGATTGGGAGAGCATGAGATATCGACCTAAATTAAAAAAAAAAATAAAAAATTCACAAACAACAATATTTTTGGTATTACCCACCCTAATTTATGAAATGTGTTTCTACAAAACCACCCTCTTTTTATAGATAAGAAACTATTTTGTTTTAATTATGAATACACACATACGCTTTATTTATTGCTTTTTCTGATTTATTCTACATCAAAATAATTATTGTTGACTCAAACGAACAGAATAAAATCAATGGTATAAAAACGACCAATGATTATAAATCAGTGACAACAATTTGCACGTCGTTTGATTGATTTAAAATCATCAACAAATATTTGTATTGAAGTATATTCAACGTTTGAACACAAACACATATATATTCTTGTGTTGATTGCGTATAAACGGTTTGCAATCAGCATTTGCAGTTCTCTGATGACCACCCATGAATTTTGAGACATCGCGACCAAAAGTAATTTAGCAAGTAAATAGCCTGGTAACTAGTGAAACTCTTTGTGTGCTACTTACTCTCTTAATAACTTGGTAAGGTCTGTTTTTGTTGGCTTAATATGATAATGATAATGATCTACAAGCGGTAAAAAACTGGATCGAATCTGTTAATTAGTCATAAAGTGAACTAGTGCCTAAGAGGTTAAAAATCAAAATCCCTGATTTTAGTAACTTTTGTCAAGAAAAGTGGTCAAGAAAAGTGATCGGTGCACTCAAAGAAAAACCGCCTTCCGAAATTAACTTTTTCCACTTTTAAAACTTGAAATTCCCGTACCTTTTCATATCCTGGTATTCCCTATAAAAATAATTAACATAGCATTTTCGAACTATTTCATTATATCTTATGACAAATAATACGGCTGACTTGCACAATTTTATAAAAAAAAATTATTACGAGAGGTTGAAAGCTCAGTATAGATTAGCACAAAAACTTTATTAGTTGAAATGACCCTTTTTTATCACTCTATCCCATATAAAAATTTGATCTAGATCGGAGTGAACCGATTCACAACCCAAATAAGATAATTAAAAAAAAAAAGAATTGTATCGTATCGTATCGCTTGCCAACCCTGTTTGTAACAGTTTTAAATAATTCATATCTTTTTAAAAATAATAAACTGCCATACCGATAGAAAAAAAAAGCTTTTTTGATTCACTGACAATCAATTGACAGTTCAACGAAAACAGCTGATCGAATTTAGCAAAGAAAAAATATTTAAGTTTTGGTTTGTTTTGGTTTTTTTGTGTAATTTTTAAACAAAATTAATTGAGTACAAAACAAGTAAATCTATTAATTTATAAATTTTAATAAAACACCACCAATGTGAAAAGAATATGGCGGCACTGCCACGCATAACTGACTTTGAAATATCCGAAAAATTAGGAGTGGGTAGTTATGCGACAGTATACAAAGCCAGGCACAAGGTTAAACATTATCTATACATTTTCTATTACAACAAAACTATAAATAATTATCTTTTTTCCGATAAAAAATAGAAAAATAAAACCTATCATGCCATCAAATTCGTGGAAATGTCTTCATTGTCGAATGGTTCCCGGGAGAATTTAGTAACGGAAATACGTTTGTTGCGTTCATTGAACCATAAATACATTGTTACCTTGGAAGACTTCTTTTGGGATGATAAGAATATCTATATTGTTTTGGAATATTGCAATGCGGGCAGCCTTTCTACATTTATACGTTCTAAAAAATCACTGCCAGAAGCCACTTGCAAATATTTTCTACGGCAATTAGCCGCTGCAGTCCAGTACATGCGTAGCAATGATATTTGCCATTTTGATTTGAAACCACAAAATCTATTATTAACTAAATCAAATCCCAATTCGAATGTATGTTTAAAAGTGGCCGACTTTGGATTTGCCCAACATTTGAAGTTGGGTGAACTTAATCAACAGTTGAAAGGTTCTCCTCTCTATATGGCTCCCGAGATAGTACGCAAACATCAGTATGATGCTAGAGCTGATTTGTGGAGTATTGGGGTAATTTTATATGAATGTCTATTTGGTAGAGCTCCTTACAGCTCTAAAACTATCGAGGAGTTATTAAAACGTATACATTCATGTGAGCAAATCAATTTACCGCCAAATGCCCGTATAAGTAAAGAATGTGAAGATCTTTTAAGTCGTCTATTGCAGCATGATCCAACCAAACGTATTTCTTTTAATGATTTCTTTAATCATGCATTTTTAGATCTTAAAACTTTTCCCTCAGAAAAGGTGGGTCTTTCAAATTCACTTACCTAAGAACGTTATTTCTAATTGTTTTATTACAGACTCTAGAAAAAGCTATCGAATTGGTTACCAAAGCAGTAGAATATGATGAAAAACAAAATTATAAAGAAGCCTACTATCTTTATTGTAGTTCTTTGCAATATTTTGTACCTTTGATAACAGATGAATTAGATGCTAACAAACGTATGGCTTTACGTCATAAAGCTCACACCTATCTTAAAAGAGCTGAAGAAATTAAAAATGTTTTAATAGAAGAAGAATACAAGGCTTTGGCTTTAAGGCAAAACAAAGAGCAAAATAAGAACCAACCATCTACATCCGGCAACATAATAGTTGAAATTTTGGAACCAGAAACTCGTTACAAACAATTATGTAAAAGCTAATCAATTTTTTGTTTTCAATAAATTAACCTTTTGATTATATACTTTTAGTTGCTCTGTCGCACTCCAGTCCTTCTTTGAAAACTGCATTAGAAATAGGACGCCAGGGAGAATTATATCTATATGAACGTAAATTTGAGTCAGCCTTGGAGTCATTTACCTGTGCTTTGGGTATTTTAGTACCCTTTCTAAACAAAGAACCCAAAGGCGACAGAAGAACATTATTAATACAACAGGTGTTTTTGTTTTATTTAAAATTAAATTATAATTTATTAATATTTTTTTTTTTATTTCAGCTGGATTTTTGGATGAAAGAAGCTGAAAGTATTAAAAGCCTGTTAAGCGCCAAAGATATAGATGATGACCAAAAACTTAGCCATTCGGTACGCAGTTGCTGTATTCAGTAGATGATTGTTTATGATACTTCAAATGTCTGTTTGCTTTAGATTAGCTACACACTAGAGTTGTTCTCTCTTACTTATTTTAGACTATAATTTTAAATTACAATATTCTAAAAACATAGTTTTCTTTGATATAATATACAAACTTTTTTATATAGCTTTTTACAAAACAAACACAATTTATATTTATAAACTAATATGCTTTCAATAACTCTATATATATACACATATATTTGTAAAACCCTTTTTTTTTGTACTTTTTTGTAATACACTTTGTTTTGTAATAGTGTTTGACATTCATTATTTGTATGTCTGTAGCGAATTTGTGATTAGAAAGAAATTTAAATAAAAAAATTTATTTTTAAACTTATGTATTTTAATATGTACTTATTTTTAAACTTTTATTTTTTAACTTGTATGTTCCTTCAACATTATCATCATTATCAAACATTCCATTTCGTGAGCACATTAATTTTTATTTAATAGTTAGATTGTTTCCTTATTTTATATGTTTTAAATTGTTTAGACGAAAATTAATGTAATTTTTAAGAAATAAATTCTAAAATTGATCTATTTATTGTTATATTATAAAAACCCCATTAAATAAAAACTAAGAAACTAAACAAAGTCATTGTCTTCATTTTGTATTGTTTTGCATTGGCTGAATTTTATATATTATACCTTTCAAAGGGTATCCCAATATAACATCTTCCTAACCCATTATCCTCCTTATGAAGGAAACAAGGCATATCTCACTCAGATAATTTCATAATTGAAAATAATTTTAGGGATCTCTTCATACATATTTTTTTTTTTTCATAAATTTATCTACAACCCAGAGTTTTAAACAAATTTAAAGAAACAATTATTTGACCGATTTTTCAAAATTATTAATTTTCTATTTTTAGTAAACCAGATATTTGCGCTTAAAAAAATTTAAAAAATACAGGATATAAACGAAGTGTGTGTCAACTTAAAGGTAATTTTTATACTCTATAGATAGTTCCATTTTGACCACTGTGCAATGGAACTGCTCTTGGTAAGATAGTAAAGATGTAATATAAAAAAGTGAACTCAGAACTTTAATATAGAATAGAATAGCCTTTCAGTTGAGAAACAGTTCACTTATATCTCATAACTTTAAAATATTTTAAAACAAAATGTTTAAAACACATATTAAAATTACGCTGACTTTGGAGATGATGTGATAAAACCCGGCTTCAGAATTATTCGATAAACTGGTTTTTCTATTTTTGCGATTTTGTAAGAAGGGTGGTTTTTGAATTATCGATTTTAGTTCAACATTTTTAAGATTGTTTATTTCGAAAAAATTCATTTCTTTGATAATCGAAAAATAGCTTTCGTTCCCTCTTTTTTTAAATTCAACCTTTTTGTATTTATTTTTTGGCGATAAAAAAAATCATATTTTGTTAAGTTGGCAGAAAGATCTTTAAGTGTGGCCCTTAATGCGAACAAGTTCCAATTTTAACCCTTATTATCCAAATGGCATGATATGACCACACAACTGAAGAACTGATATAAATAATTGAAGTAAAAGTTTGTCTAGAAACAAAAATTAAAGAATTTTAAGTAATTACTTAACGTTTAGTTTTAAATCTTTGATTGACGAATACTTTAAGTAAACCGGGTTTTGAAATACTTGACAAATCTATTTGGTGATTTATTAAAAATTAAAAATAAATGATTTTTAAAATCGCACATAAGAAATCGATCTGATATTAAGGTCAGCTAATTTTTTAAACTTATGGTTTTTTTAATGCGGTTAAAACTGAGCTGTAAAAAACTTGTAGAAAATCAGTGTAGTACTAATTTCCCCCCTTCATGGATTTCCCAGAATTATAACACATTTATTTTTGTTAAGTTATAATTTGATTAAAGTTTGGTATTTATTTTGTAATAATTTATAATTTATTTACTTTTATATGTATAAAAAAAATTGTATAATTACATACAAAATTTACTGGGTTTAGTACTGAAAGTTATTCCAAAATTAAGCCAAAATTCCGGATATCTTGTCGGTCAGACAACTTAATTATTATTATTTTTTTTTTTTTTGTTTCGTCAATCAATCATTTATTCAGAGAACATCAGCCGGTCATTTTTGTAAACGTCTTGTGGCACGACGAATATGACGACTTCCTGGACTAGCTGTCATATTTGAAGCAGCAACAGCAGCAGGTGGTGGTGAAAAAATATTATTTGTCATTGGGGCGACGGCATTTGATTGAATATTTGCCGAGCTCCCAAAATTGAAAGCAGGCGATGCCGGTTTAGCAGCTGAGTTGAATATATTTAATGATGTGTTATTGTTAGGTGCTGCCAAGGTCTGTGGAACTGCAGAATTTGTTGCAGAGCCAAAGGAAAATGTTTTATTATTTGAAATATCTGTTGGCTTGGCAGATACTCCTGCTCCTCCAAAAGCAAAACTAGTTGCATTATTGCTACTTGTATTGTTACCACCGGCAGTTGAAGATGAATTGACACTTGAGCCAAAATTAAATGATGCCGATTTTGAAGGTTTTGCTGCTAATGCCGAGCCAAATGAAAATCCACCAGCACTTTCTATGGGTTTACTTTCAGTTTTAGTATTTGCAGCTGTTGAACCAAAAGAAAATCCTCCGGAGGTTGTGGAGGCAGAATTGTTAGCAATAGGTTTATCCATAGTTTTTGATCCAAAGCTAAATGGTGATGATACAGTGTTGGCATTAGTAGTATTACCAAAAACTGATGTAGATTTATTATCCACACTAGAGCCAAATGCTGGCCCAGTAGATGGCAGCTTTTCTGTTGTCTTTGAACCAAATGAGCCAAATGGTGATAATGCATTGCTGGCTATGGTATTATTACCAAACACTGATGATGCCGATTTATTGTCGGAACTAGATCCAAAAGTTTTTGGATTATTATTAGACGCAGCTGCTCCAAATATTGAAGTAGTTGCAGCATTTGATGCAGCAAAAACATTTGTAGCTGAATTTGCCGCCGGTGTACCAAATACAGGAGCTTGAATAGCTGATGCACCAAAAGCTGGTGATGGGGAATTAGCTCCAAATACCAATGGAGCAGGTTTATTAACATTAGAATTAAAGGCTAAAGAAGTGTTATTACTGACTGCAGAAGATTGTCCAGAGTTTGAGTCAGTTGCAGTAGCACCAAAACTAAATGGCGTTGTAGTTTGAGAAATTGTTGATTGAGGTTTAATTAATGTATTGGAAGTAGATTTTGCTGCCTGAACCGTAGAGTTGGTACCAAAACTAAAACCACCAGACGACATTCCATTTGCTAAGTTATTTGTATTTGTTGGTTGTAGATTTGAAGTCGTACCAAATGAAAATGACGGTGTAGACGCAGCTGCTGGCGCTCCAAAAACTGGAATTGTAATTGAGGATGTTGTTGAGGTTGTTGTTGTCGGTGCAGTTGTTTGGCTACCGAAACTAAACGTATTCGAAGTAGCATTATTTGTGGTGCTAATTAATGCTGCAGTAGATAATGATGTTGGTGCCGTTGAATTCGAGCCAAAACTAAATGTATTCGAGGTAGGAGCATTGGTAGTGGTAGTTGTTGCACCAGCTAATGCTGATGCTCCAAACACTGGAGTATTTGAGGAACTCATTCCAAAATTAAAAGAAGCATTTGTTTTGGTAGAGTTATTCAAAGTAGCACTATTGTCTATTTTTGCTAATGCATTATTTGGTGTTACAGAGGCCAATGGGGATGTGCCAAAACTAAAAGCGGCAATTGGTTTTGAAGTGGTTAAGGTATTAGAACTGTTGCATGCTATAGAGGAAGTTGTAGTTGCATTACTAAAAAGTCCATTTGTTAGGGTATTATCTTTAGCTGGAGCTGGAGTTGTAGCAAAATTAAAAACTGGTGCATTATTGGAATTTGTATTTGTTGTCGTAGAAGGAGATGGAGTCAATTTTTCAATGCCTGACATTGTAGATGTTTCTTTCACATTATTATTAGTAGTCGGAGTTATAGACAATGTAGGAGTTAAAGGCGTATTAGTTGAACCAAATGAAAATCCTCCTAATACTGGAACAGTAGACTTGAGAGGTGTATCTAATGGTTTTGTAGCCTCCGCAGTTGCTGTTTTTTGTGGTGTCAATTTTAAACCCACCAAGGGAGATCCTGTTTTAGTAGCAGAAGATTTTGGTGGCGTTATAATTGTACTATTGGCTGATGATGATGTTACGGTTGAATCAGTGGTTAAGCTGGTGATACTAGTCGAAATTGGTATTTCCTTATTAATTGTATTACTGGTGGTTGGAGTTACCAATTGGGAGGGTGTTATTGGCGTCGCTACCTTTACACTATCTTTATTTATTTCATTGACCTTAGTTGCATTTTGTAATGTTTTTGATGAATCCAATTCATCCGAGTCGGTGGTCTGATAAAGTTCACCCCTTAAGCCACTTAACATTAAGGCCAACTTTGATTTATGCGTTCGTTCTATTACCTGATTCTTAATACCAGTTTTTGAACTAAGTTTTTTCGGTTTAACAAACTGAATACCAGCACAATCTCCTTCCGATTTATTTAAATCTTCTTCCTCTTCATCTTCCTGTTGGGGATTATCTGCTGCCACATCATAGTCTTTATTGAATAATGTTAAACGTGGCTTGCTTGCTGGTCGTGTGGAATTTTCTGTTGTCTTTTTGTCATCAAGTGTAGTTAATGGTTCTGATGCAGCTTTTTGAGTAGTCACTCCATTACTACAACTTTGTTCCTGAGTACTGGGAGTGTCAATGGGTTTTATAATGTTGTCTTCTTTGCTTTCATTATTTGCATGATAATTATGTTGCAATTCCGTTTGTGCAATAGTATGCTCATCATAGTACCGTTGAACTTTTGCCCTCTGATTATCACAAGAGTCCACATTTGTTGGCATAGTCTGGTTGAGGTAATATGTTGATGGTCTTTTACGTTCAAAAGATTTGCATTTCTTACTGGAACTTAATGAGCTGGTAATATCATTATTGTAATTACATAAACGTTTCTTGTCTTGTTCAGGTGATAATTGCAATTCCTGTATCTGTTTGCTTTGTTGTAGAACATTGATTTCTCTTTGCCTTTTGTTACTTTTATTAGATGCAGATAAATGTGGCTGTGCATTAGTTGTATTGACTGCAACTGTATCTATTGAATCATTACCAACACGATTGCAGTATTTCTTTGATGCTTCAGTTGTTTCTAAATCCTGTATTTAAGAAAACGAAAAAGATGTTTGGTAGGTAGTGTTTTAATATTTTAAACTTTTGTTATACTACAGTTTGTAAAAAAATAAAATTTTATACAGTATGATGGTTAAACTTAAATAATATTTCTAAATGGTAAATGTTATCACACAATTTTTAAATCATAACAATATCATGCTCTGGTTTTGTGCAATTAAAACTTCTTCAAATTGGAAGCATCTTTTTTTCAATAAATAAAATGTTTTTTAAAATGTATTTGTACTTACATCACTATTAATGCGTTTACGTGATATTTCCTTGAGTTCATCTAAAACACTACGAGTTGGAGCCATATCATTTTCGATAGGAGGATAATGAAGTATTGGACGATTTTCATGAGAAACATCCTCATTGCCTTTTTGCAAACCAACAACTGAATTAGAACGCAAAAGACTGGAAAGTGTTTTGCCATAAAATAAGGATTTTTCTAAAAATGTAGTCATTTAAATGTGTATTATTATGCAATCATTCCAACAATAAAATCAAGAGATTATAATTACCTGGCGGTGCTATACGTGTCATTGAAAGATTGTTCTTAGTGGCTCTATAAGGTAATTGTGTTTTATTTAGATTAACGACTGGAAATTGTCCAGGTTTTGTGTAAAGATTATGAGCCGACATGCTGCGATTTAAACGTGTTCCCGTTTCATGATATTTTACAATACGAGATGCTAATCCCTGACTCTGAACATCTGCTACAATTCTAGCATCAATTTTAGTGGTATTCTTAGATTTGGGACTTGTGACAAAACTTCTACTATCATTTTGTGAGTTATTTAAGCAAAGGCTAGAGTTACTGCGTCGTCTAGGGTTCAGCAGTGAAGAAGAACCCCAACAAAAGCTGATTTAAAAAAAAAATAAAAGCATTAATGCAAATATTTCATCTCCATTACAAGTTTTACCCACCTGCTTTCTTTTAAATGTGTAGATTCAGCTGCTGGAATACTTTGGTGCATGTTAAAACTGTACCTTCTCTCTAATGAGTTATTTCCATCCATGTCTTGATTAAATCTCTTTTGACTAAACATAAAACAACAATAATATTCAATAGTTAACAATTAAATTGTTTAAATAATTTTTATTTTTGGTAATTTAAAAATATTCGATATAAAATGACAATTCCTCGATATAGGCAAGAGAGTCTCAAGCCGACCGCGCAAAATAAATACCGGCAATAAAAACAGCCGCCAGATCGCTCCACACTCGTTGGTTATACATAGTTGCATTTACATTACGCACGAAATTTAGTTTAAACTAGATTTCGAAATCTAGTTCGTGCATAAATGTATGCTGTACGATATTATGGAAACCCATTTTAAACTAGTTTACG
Source organism: Eustalomyia histrio (assembly GCA_949748255.1). NCBI lineage: Eukaryota > Metazoa > Arthropoda > Insecta > Diptera > Anthomyiidae > Eustalomyia > Eustalomyia histrio. The sequence continues at coordinate 5,626,739 of OX456523.1, forward strand.
TGCCTAAATGCTAATGAAGTTTAAAGAACATTTAAATCTGTCAAAAACAATTTTCCGTTAATAATTTTAAATCGACTTGGTACTCTAATGGCCGCGACAGTTTTAGTGACGGCCCTAAACAACAACGTGCTTTGCTTATACTGCATTTCCATATACGTCTTTTGAACGAAATTACATATTTTGTTCAAAATACATGTTTAGGTACATTTTCCCATATATTTCTATGCGAGCAAAACATCTCGAACAACGTGTTCAATTTCAAAACATATCGAAAATAGTCCGATCAACACTGAATTGTGTCTATACAACTCTGTGTTATCCATTCATTGATAAAGATAAATTCGAAATAAATTGCATTTGAATTTGACAAGTTCGAAAAAAAATTTTAATAGTGCCATTCAAAGTGGTAGTAATATATATAAAAATGTTTAAATATCTATAAAAAGAAATTTTAATAAATCAAACGAAAAAATGGCTACAAAAAGCTAATTTTTTTTTGTGTTTTATTTGTTATGTTCATACTAGTTTACGTTCGAAAATTCGAACACTCAAAACACAATTTTGCTAGTGGAAACAGTTTAAAATGTTTTTCTGAAAACATGATATTTTGGTCACAATGAAAACATGGCAATAATCTGCAGTGTAAATTGACTAAAACTTTAACCAAGAACATTTACTTCGCTTCTAATGCTGTCTTCAAACCTCAGTCCTGAATACGTCTTTACCCTCATTGAATGTTAAAGAATAAAGATATTTGTAATAGAAAAAAGAGCTTAAATACGCGTTTTAGCTAAATACTTGTTTAAAAACTAAATGTAAACGGCATAATCTATGTTTTTTGGGCAGGTTATCAATGTTGGCTTATGTCATTTCCATGTAAACTTGATGTAAGTCAACGTTTTTATGGCAATCACAGAAGCCAACTTATATTAAATGTATGTATGAGAATGAGATAAGCCTACGCTTATAGCTTGCTGCACTGACACAGCTTTTGTACACATAAGCTGCTTTGGCAACTCTATAACTACAATGTTAATTTAACATAGTTATCGATAACTTGTTACAAAATATCATCACTATAATTGTATTTTGACACTTGTCACCAACAAAAACATTCCATTATATGTTTTCATTTGTTAAAACTTTAAAATAATTATTTTTATTTGAAATAACCAAATATTTCTCTTTAACTACAATACTAAGAGTATATTTAATAAATTCAACAAGAAATACGTCTGCTAAAGCCAGTGTAAATAAATGAAAATTAAAGTTTTTAGCACATGGGTGCTGCCAGGGGTAACGCCCTGTTTTTGTTTTTATTAAATAAATACAGTGGAATTTAAAATATTTATAAATTAAACAATTATTTTCAATATATTTTTAGTTTATATTAAAGATTTCTACAAAAATTAATAGTTGAAAATTGGTGGCAATATAAAAACAATAACAATATGAATTATGGGCGCAAGACACCTTCGACATACCGATCAAATCCATCCGTGTATTCACACACTACGGGAAGGTGTGTATTATGTGTAATTCTACTATATTAAATATTAATAAATTAATTTCTTTTTAAGATCCTCTACGAATCTTCATACGGTTAAATCACGCTCCACCCGTTCTGTACGTATACCCTGGTACCAGAGACCCATCCTAAAGAACAATCAATATATTGATATACAAAAAAATGCCATGATGATTGGTTTATTTGCCATAGTAAGTGTTATAATTAAGTACACTTGCTTTCAATTTAACATTTGTTTTTTTTATTAGTTTTTGGCTTTATTTACAATTGGAACTGCCATCTTTGATATGTATTGTTTGGCCATGGCTGCGCCTGGTTCAACACATTATGGCTACTATATTATATCATATGAATTTGTGTATGTTGGCAATAAACATGGTGTGTATTAACCCATTTTTAATTTGTATACATTAGCCGTTAATTAATATTTTTTAATTGTATTTGTTTTTTTTTTTTTACTTTAACTGCAGTACGCAACATGTTAATGGTGTTTGCTTTATTTTCATTTGTACTGGGTGTCATTATATTGTTTACTAGTATTCTATTGGTCATTGCTTTAAGAAAGGTAAATTTTAAAATTTTTATTAAAAAAAATAAATTATTTTCTGATATATTTTTAGTAGAAAATAGTGGTTTTGAAGAATTTTTCTATAAAAATATTTTTTTAATTATATGTTGTAACAATTTTTCATATAGAAAGAAATTTTTAACAAAAAGAATTCTGAAACTGTGGGAAAAAGTCTAAGATTCCAATGTATCTTTTTATAAAAAACGGATGTCATGAGAGCTCTTTTTATAAAAAATTTTTGGATATATAAAATAGTTTTGTAGAAATTTTGAGTACTCAAGATGATTTTGAGTACTCAGATACTTATTAAAAAATTAAAATTCTCAAATTCTTAAGACATTTTTTCAGAGAAAAATTCTCACATGCGATCATCTGCATGTGAAAGGGAAAAAAATAAAATTTTGAGAAATACAGGTTGGTTGAAAAAGTTCCTGCGCTCACCAAGAGATGGCACTGCTAGCTCCAAACTTCTCTCAAGTTGGTATAAATGTCCTGAGAACACATGCAAAGTTGCAAGTCATTCTGTAAATCTTTCTTTGTTAACAAGCCATTTGAAGTTGACGTGTCATTCATTTTTTTTAATATGGAAAAATTGAATATCGTGCAGTCATTAGATTCTTTGATTTGAAGGATTTAAAAGCAAAGGAAATTTATGAACAATTGTTAGAAGTGTTGAATTTTGGGCTGGTGAATTTAAACGTGGTAGTACCAGCCTTAAAGACGATCCACGCGAAGGACGACCAAAAACTGCAACCACAGCAGAAATCATTGAGCAGGTACATAATATGGTTAGTGAAGATCCAAGTTTGACTAAGCGTGAAATTGCTAATGCCATAGGCATCTTAGACGAACCAGTACTCCATATTTTACATGAAGAATTACTTATGAAAAAACTGTTTGGAAAGTTAGTGTTGCACACATTAACAATTTAACAAAAACTGGATCGAAAACAAATTTCTCAGCGTAATTTGGAGCATTTTAAGCCGAATAAAACCGACATCTTGCGTCGTTTTATAACTATGGATGAGACTTGTATTTACCACCATGATCCTAAATTGAAACAAGAACGTTTACAGTGGACTGAAGCTGGTTATTCAGCTCCAAAGCAGGTGAAGTCACAACGATCAGCAAAGAAGGTTATGGCATCAGTTTTTTGGGATGCAAAAGGAATTTTGTTGATTGATTATCTTCAGAAAGGTAAAACAATCAACTCTGAATATTATTGCAGCCTTTTGGATCAGCTGAATTAAAAAATTCGTTAGAAAAGACCTGGTTTAAAGAAGAAAAAAATCATTTTTCATCAAGACAATGCACCTGCTCACAAGTGTTTTGACGATGGCTAAATTCAAAGAATTAAAGTACATAAACACTTTTCACAGTTATGTATTTCGAGCGCAGGAACTTTTCAACCAACCTGTATATACATACATATATAAAAAAAGATAGCACAAAAAACGCTATAGATCATCTTTCAGCGTGCGCATAAATACCTGAGTTGAACAAGTGAAACCCCTCATGTATATAGGTAGAGCATTCCATATTCGTAAAAGCCTAATCTGAAATAATCGCTTAAATATTATTGTGAAATATACTGGGTATACGACTTTTTTCTGAAATTTTGAAGACATATTTTGCCTATAATTATAAATTGAGCTTTAGATCTCTTTTTTTATTTATAAAAATTATAAATAAATAAATATTTATAATTAATTTTTAAACAATATAAAAAGAGATCTTAACTTTAATTTAAACTAATATGCAAATTAAGAAGATCGAAGAAAACTAAAATACATTTTTTGCCTTTAGAAAATGCTGAAAAATTTTAAATTTTCTCTAAAGAAAAATTCTTAGATTATAGGAAAATCCCAGATACCTTTTGTAAAACCTATTCCTATAGAAAAGTTTTTAAATATTAAGAAGTTTTTCCTATAGATAAATTCTCATATTTGCGCAATTTTTTTTAAGACAAACTAAATTTTCAGTACTTTTTCCTATAGAACATGAGAACGTTTCCCGTAAGAATTTTTTTATAAAACAAATTATAAGAATATTAATCGGTTTTCCAATAGGAAAAATTCTCAGATTTTCTATAATTTTTATCAAAAAGAGTTCTCTGTAAAAATCATCACACATTTTGAAAACTTTTTCCTATCAAAAAAAATCTCATCTTTTCAAAATAGAAAACTTCTCTTTGAGGACTTTTTCCTAAAGTTTTTTTTTCTGTATATTATTTTTTTTAATAGTGTGAAAGAACCCCTTCGATTGCTGTTAATTTTAATTGATTTAAATTCCCTTTAAATGCTTTTAATATTATGCTTTGCTATGTACATATCATACATAACATTATTATCTACATATATATCACTTTAAGTTTTACATAAACACTTTTCATTATTAAACACTTTTCATTTTAATTTGCAACAACAACAAGCAACAAAAACAAGGAAAACAACAAAAACGTTTTGTTTTAATACCGGTAAAATTTTCTTTTAGCAAACAACAAACACCAAAATGATAAAAAAAAAAAAAAAGTTTACAAAATTTTCACATAACTAATTAAATTGGCTTAAATAATTTATTAATTTCCAACAATTGATTATTATAACAATATCGTATAAATAAATAATAAATGTTAATGTTGTTTTCTCCCCAGGAATATGAACGTAAAGTGTTACCTTGGCTATGGACATTTGCCGTATTTACATTATGGCGTTTATTGTCTTTAATATTCTTTGCCATCGTTAATGATTTGTATTTTGCCTACAATGCTGTTATGGTATTTTTATGGTCTGTATTTGTCTTGATATGCATCTATGGTTGGTGTGTGGTTTATTCGTTATTCTTGGAATTAGTAGATCTAACTAAATTAGAAGATTTAGCACACTTAAGAGTAAGTACAGGAAAGACTTTACAAAAAAATAATTAAGTAATAATAACTTATATATATTTATAGATGGGTACTATGGCTTCGTTACATGCTTCTACCGCCAATTCTTTAGCTGGTTCACGTCCTACTACACCTCATAGTACTGTCTCAACTATGCCAGTTGGTTAATATTAATAAATGCACAAATATTGCATTTAATTCTTTTTACAAATCTCTATATATATTTTGAATGCTATTTTTTATTACAAACAATTTGTATTATTCTAACAAAAAACCGTCCCATTTACTTTTTAATTATTTACTCGTTTATAATCTATTTTTAATTTTTATTAACAAAACATTCCATGTCTGTTTTTTTTTTTTTTAATTTTCTAAAGAAAATTATACATTTATAATTGTAGAGTGCCTTAATGAAAAAAAGACATTTTTTTTGTCTACACCGTAGTTGATTTTAAAAAGCTCACAATTGTTTTAAGTACAATATTTACATACGTTTTATAGATATTTTTTATACATATTTTAGTATTTAAGCTAAAATAAAACACCGTCCATTTACAAGTACTACACACTATTTGTATTTAACGAAAGAATTGGTTAATGTTGGGCTTAATTGCATTTGGCGTTGTCGAAAAATACGCTATTTTTTAGTAAAAACGCCTTACTGTCGAAATCGACTCCAACTGCATTAAGCCCGATTATGTTCTCTTATATTTTATAAAATCGAAAAAGTTTATCTCGAATAATTTTTATAAATGTTAAACATATCAATAAATCATGTTTTTTTTACTTCTTGTAATCTGATAATATTGTATGTAGTTTTTCATTTATTTAAAGTCATAAAAATATACGGAAGGAGGAAGTCTGCTATTGTCAGACAAATAAAAAGTGAGTTCCGAAATATACATAAGTGCTGCAATGAAATATATGGAAAAATATTTGTTTCTGAATTTTAACGAAACTCGAGTGGCATAGTATGCCACTTATACTGATTTTGTTCCTTTTACATCTTATTTATTTATTGAAAGTATTCTACAAAGATGAATTTATAAAATACAGAAGGATCGTCATCTTTAATTGATTTCTTTATGCTTGGTACTGAAACTAATGTTGCATTATCCAGCCAATTTCAATGCCCTATTTTAAACTCTCACCATGCTTTTATTTTTATTTCGGTGGATTTAAATGTTGACAAAAATGATATGTACTTTGAATTTAAAGATTTCAATAATATTGATTGGGATGGCTTAAATTTTTTGGGTTATAACTATGATTTTTCTTCAATCTACCATACGAATGATGTGAATTATCAGGTTAATCTTTTCAATACATTTCTTAATGATGCTTTTTCTTTTGTTCCTATCGCTCGCCGTAGACCTGCTGCAAGGGGTGTATATGCTGAGTCAGTGAGAGATATTGCATATAAAGGTTTTATTGAAAATCGTACTCTTGAAAATTGGCACACTATTGTAAATATCGCAATAAAGCCAAATCAGTTATTCGAAAAGTTAGAAGACAGTATGGAATCAAAATCTTTGATAAATCTGATAATACAAATGTGTGGAGATTGTTAAAAAATGCGGGTTGTTTAAAAAGTGAATCCTTTTCTTCGGATTTAAATGTCGATGAAGTTAATGATCATTTTGTTGGTGTTTCGGGATCTGTTGAGAAGAATTTTGATTTTAATTATATTGATTATAATCCGTGTTTCTCTTTTAATAATGTTTCTGAGTTAGAACTTTTGGATGCTTTTAGTATGATTAAATCAAACGCTACTGGTGTTGATGGTATTCCTTTAAGGTTTATAAGACTTATTTTTCCTGGGACCTGTTTATCCGAGTTACTTGGAGGTAGAGTAAGTGAGACACGTGAACTAACATATGGTGTGCCGCAAGGCTCGGTAATCGGTCCTCTCTTGTTTGTGTTATATTTGAATGATTTTGTTGATGTTCTTGCCAATACTCAAAGTTGTAAACCTTTTATTTATGCAGATGATGTTCAATTGCTTTTTAGTTACGAAAAAGATTTCTCAGATGTTCTTGAAGCTGTTACAAATTTCAGCCTTAGGAACATTTCATTATGGATGTCAGATAATCATTTTAATATTAATTTAGCTAAATCGAAGTGTATGGTTTTTGGTAATACTCATAACTATGACTTTAATATCTTTATTAATTATTCTAAGCTACAGTTAGTTGAAAACCTGAGATGTTTGGGAGTTATAATAGATGAAAGACTCAGTTTTGATAAACACATTGATGCATTAACACCTAAAATTATTTATTCAATACGTAGGTTGTTTAATGTTGATGTCTTTTTGCCTCTACATATTAAGCGAAGGGTGGCTTTAGCTCTCCTTACGTCGAAGTTGTGTTATTGGATTGAAGTTACATCTGGTACTATTTCTGTGTGTTTTTCAAGATTAGAGAAACTACTTAATGTCATTGTTCGCTTTGTTTTCAACGTTAGATTAAGGGAGCATATATATTCGTATGTTGTACAGTTTTTGGGTTGTACTTTTCGGAAATTTGTTAAATTTAGATTGTTATTATTCTTTCATAAACTTATAGTAAGTGCATCACCTCCCACTTTGTGTAATGCTTTTCATTTTTCAAGATCTAGTAGGAATGTACAGCTAATAGTACCACGCATATCTAACGCTATTTTTGAACGTTCATTTCTGGTCAGGGTGTCCCGTATATGGAACAAGTTACCTAGCAATTTAAGAAATTTTGCAGACTCGCGTAATGTTTTTGAAGGTAAACTTTTCTCCTATATTTGTGAATCCATGGAAAACTAAACATTAAAATCATTCTTTTTTGGCTTTACATTTTTTATACTTTTTTATGATGTATTACAATTTAGTTTTTTGTTCCAGTTAATTCAGAGTTTGTCGCTAACATGGACTTCATATTAATGTATATAATTTATTTTTTGTGGATATTTATTTTTGCAGTGGATTTTTATACTGCTTTTTTTGGCTGGGGGCCATAGATGAAATTTATAGCTTAATTGTAAATTTATTTTCTTTATGGTACATAAACTTGTTAAACTCTGTAATATTTAGTATTAATATTAGTATTTTTCATATTAGTATTAATATCATTGGCCAAATGTGGCTTTTAATATTACATTGAATAAATAAATGAAATAATATGGGTTACTGGGCCATTACATTATATATTAGTGTTTCCAATTATACGACCCTGCGGGTAATCGGTTAGGCCATTATTTGAAAAATTAAGAAAATTGATTGATCGGTTATTCGAGGCGATTAATCGTTTAATCCAAAATAAATGTGTTTCTTTCATCAATAAGATCAAAAGAGCTGCTTACTGCTGTTGTGGGATCTTAAAAAACGGTTTGATGTACTTTACCTTTGTTGTTGGAGCTCTAATTGAAGATATTTATGGAAGTTAGATATTACAGGCTTAAGTGGTGGTACTTCTGTGATTTATAGATAATTAAATGCGTTTTTGGGAGCTGCGTCGGCAGATTCATTTCCTTTGATACCCACGTGTCCTGGAATCCATAGAATGATAATTTCCTTTAGCAATATGGAATTACCCAGCACAAATTTTCTACTTTCGCCATCAAGTTTTAGTGTCAGCGATTTTTCTCGTTTTTCGCTAGTTCGGCAGAGAATATGCCTGCATGGTTGAGAAAAATAGATTGTTTAATGATTTGAAAGTTTTCATTATTTTGTTCAACGACAGCATATGATGTGTTTCCGTTTGAAGATGACCCATCGGTAAATATTGTGATATTTACATTGTAGTTTTCCTCTCAAGTAGAGTTGTTGAGATATATGTGGATGAATTTCATATTTTTTTATTGAATTTAGTGAAGAACTAACAATAACTTGGCATCAAACAGATTTTTGATTGTTGTAATGGTTAATCGAGGTGGTAGTGATGTCTCCATTTCCTTAGCATAACTAATTATGTGTTGTAAACCACAAGGATGTGGTAGATCATCCTGGGTCATAAATTCCCATATCTGCTTGTATAAGCCGTGGGCGATATGCATCTTATTTTATTTACATTTTCAATTTATTTTTATAAGTGTTTTTGTTTGTCCTTGCAACTTAGCCAAGTGTGGGAAACTTTTAGTAAAAAGTATTTTACGAAAAATGTAACTTTAAAAGTATCTTTTTGAAAAATTTTACATTAAGTTCTTTCAGTGTATTTGTAAATATCTAATTTATATGGAAATATCTAATGAGAATCATAATATAAACACGAAATTGAAATTTTTACTTTAGTATTTTGTTTAAATTTATTTTAACAACTTCTATTTTTTTAATTTTAATTTTTTAACTAATATTATGTTATGTAAAAAGACAGTTTATATGCATTAATTATAATGTGCAGTGGAAACAATTTTTTTTTATATCATTTTAAAGAATTTTTTAAGAATAACAAAATAAAAATAAAGTTACGGGGTGGTATGTGATGAAAATTAAAAACGAGCAGCTTTTTAATTTAGAATATTTGGTTTTGTGAAAATAAAATTGACTTCAAATTATTATTTGTATTTTAATTTTTAGGCATTTTTTATTACCTTAATTTAAAATATAAATTGTAAAATATTGAGTATTGAAAATCCGATCATTTTAGTTTTCAATTTTCATCACATGCCTGCTGACGGTCTATTAAATAGTACGCATTAAAAGATATACAGAGAGAGAAAGAGAGATTTAGAATAAATTATATAGAGAAACTGAATAAAAAAAAAATGATTTACTTATAATTTTATCGGACTTTTTAGTTTAAACACATAATTTGTTTTATTTAATTATTCCTACAATACCATCATTTGACACTTATAACTTCTGTATTGTGTACTTGAACTTTAGACAAATCACCCACTAAAGTATCCAGTAGAGCCCTTAATTCTTGTTGGGCAAATTCTTGCGGTAAAGGTAGACGCTCCAAGGCAATTTTAATAATAAGACAAGGATTTAAAACGGGACAAACTAGTAAAACACCCCGTACTAAACATGCTAAATTTTGGGCAATTTCACTCTGGCACAAACGATGTTTGGGAGTGGGACAAGGTAATAAATTTATACGTGAACATAAATCAGCCAATTGTGGTTTTAAATTTTCCCAACGTGCTTCTATGTCAGCTTCGGTTTTTAAAGATTTTAAACCTTTAAACTAAAAAGAAATTTAAAAATTTATTCATATGAAAGAAAAAGAAAATATAGGTTGCATGCATTATTACCTTTTCATTTATATCAATGAAATCCAAAAATATTTGTCCTTGATTTGACCAGTTGGGTACTTTAATGCTCTTATTTAAATCTGGACTCTCAAATTGTGTTAATAAATTTTGTAAATAATCCAAATTATCTAAAAATAAAAGTTGGTTAATTAAACAACAAATTCTTTGGATGTATGCATGTTGAACTTGAACCTACCATTAATTACAGCATCCGGCGCTATAAATTTAAATATTATATCATGTGCCAAAGACCATTGTTTAGCTTTTAACAGATATTTTGCTTGTAAATGATAATTATGTATTGATCCAGCCTTTACCGCTTTGGCGTAATCAATCCATTTCTCTGGCACACCCAAATTGTTAATAACAAATTTCTCTCTATCATTTAGTGCCACATCTTTAGACACCGATACATAGCGATAGAGAACATTTTGCACTGCCAATTCACGTTGATGTTTATTTTTAATATGTAGCAATACAAATATGGACCACTGCCACAAATCATTGTTTTCCAATTGAGCAGCAAACCCCGCATGCAGTTGAGACTCACTTAATTCGGAACAATGACGATAACGCAACGCTTCTAAAGTTTGTAAAAGTAACCAGCTAAAAATTAAGCAAAATTTCGGAATTTGTATCAATTCTTTTTTTGAACTAAACATTCTAATAGAATTACCTTAAGCGATAGTCCATGGGATCTGTTGTATGTGTGGCTGGATTTAATAGACTCTCTAAGGGATGACTTCTTTTTGAAAATAATTGCAGCAAATGATAACGTAAATCATAAATTGTTTCTGTTTCACTGTAGTGAGAAACCGTTTCCATATAAATGGGCGTTGGGGGCAAAGAATAAAATTCTTCGGATTTAAATGATTTCTCATAGGCCAACAATGAATCCGTTATAGAGGAGGTTGGCGAAGACAAATACCACAATTGCAGCTAAAGAAACAACAAATTATTTTGAATATAAAATAAATTCCAAGTTCCCTTTTCAACTTAAACTTACCGCTAAAACTTTAATCCATTCTATACCCTCCAAATTGTTTATAACACCCTGAGACGAAGCCATTAACGATACTCCGGCAACCAACATAAATAATTTTAAACGTTCCACTTGTATAAATTGATCTGCCTTGTCTGCATTCCAGGCAGCCAATTGATCCTCCATAAGTTGTCTTACCAAGGGACCCGAAGACAATTGAGCCAATAACAGGGATAAATTAGCATCATCATAATTAAAAGCCAATTCACAGGCCTCCGTTACCTTATGACACATTACCAAATCCATTAAATGTTCCAAATAGGTGTGTTTCGAAACAGTTTTTGTTAAAAGATCCTTATCAGTTAGAGTATTCTCTAACCATTCTGATAGCAAGTTACGACGACACATGACCACAAAATGAGAGCCTGGATCACGTCCTTCTAATTCCTCATGATCACCCCATAAGGCTAAACAAAGAGACCACACCGATACAGCATATTCCTCCAAAGTACCAAGATTTATTAGTTTGATGGCTTCATCCAGATGTTTAACAATAAGTTCAGTTCCTCCATTGGATTTGATGTAGGGACATTCAGTACCCTCAACATCTTGTTGCTGGCAATAACGTAGTTGTATTTGTAAATGTTCAACTATACTTTCTTCGAAATTATCATACGATTGAGTGGCCGATATTTTTAAATGTTGCAAGATCATGGGGGAAAAATCATTTGAAGCACGAGTTTTGAATATAATTGGTGAAATCTCATAGAGATTTTTAGCTGGAAATATAAGAAATTAAAAAAAAAAATAAACATAATTTATGTATTCTTAAATATTGTATTATTATTATTAAGAAAAAAAAAATATACACAAAATTTTTGAAGTGTTGCAAATATTAGGTTTATTCGTTTACTTTTCTCAGTCAAGTCCAGTTAGACTTAAGAGCTAACTATATTATACTTTTGCTAGCTTAAGCAAATGGGCGAATACATGTAATCAAATGTGTATGACTATATTGTACTTAACAAACTTTTCGTTAAGTTTCGTCAAGTGTCATTTGCTTAAGCAAACAGCGAAACTGACCGCACTTTACTTAAGGAATCATGTGTTTTTAAAAAAACTGTTTATGAAAAAAAAAAACAAACTGCAATGTACGCGGAAAATATTTTTATAGAAAATTTAATTGAAAATGTTAAAAAACAAACGTGCATGTATAACAAAAGGGGTGGGTTTTGTATTTGTTTTTCGATTAAGATGCAAGCACTGTTGCATTTTTTAGTACTTTTTTATTTATGTTTTCATTTGTTTCTTTAAATTATTTAAAATAAATATAGATTTACTCGTTAATTGTAAAATATTTATATATTGAACACATTAAATATTATTTTTCGAAAAGACACATATATTTTGGAAATATAAGAAGAAAACAGTTTTTGCAAAAGTACAAATATTTGCAACTAAGTGTAATAAGTATTTAAGTTTAAAAAGTACATTGTAGCCACCAAAAAGTCTTCAATAAGTTGATTAAGCATTTGACAGACTTTTCGTTGATTTTTGACAGTAGCTTAAGTTAACAAAAGTATAATATAGTTAGCCCTTTACTCAGTAACAAACTTACAGAGAGTACGACCAATTTACTCTCAAAATGATAATTTTCTAAAAAAAGTACGCGAACGGAAAATTTGCAATGATTTACCAGTTTGTTAAACAGCTGATTGTAAAACCAAATGCAAAAATAAATTAATGTTTTCTTGCTGGCAATAATTTGTCCAGTAAAAATTTGCAGAAAGAAGAAGAACTCTCAACATCAAACTGTCACTTTATTCTCTCTTTTTTCTTTATGTTTACTGAGTATTTGTGTAAACGTACGACATCTAGTAAAACTTTGTACAAATTATTGGGTAAACGAACGAAACTATTATTAAATTAAAATTGGTGAGAGTATCCTAAACAATCAGGAAAATTTTATTTTTTTTAACAAATTTTTTATACAACTTACAGTTTTAATTAATTTAAAAAAAATTTTACAAAATTCTGTTTGTAATGTTGACCATCTTTCATAGAATATTGTTGTAAATAAAAAAAAATTTTTTTTTTTAAAAAGGAATTTGTAAATACAAATAACTTTTTGTTTTTTTTTTTTTGTTACTTAAATTTTTATTTTCAAATAATTTTTATACGAAAAATTACAATTTACAAACAAAAAATTGTTAGAAATCGAATTTTAACGAATATTTTTAATTACTTAAAATTTTGTGATACTTTTTTCTGAACTGATACCTCATGACCGCTTTTTAAAAATCATTTAGCTGAAACCAGAGATGGAAAAGTTGATACAATTGTAATTTTTTTTTTTAATACTATTTGATTTAAGAAAATACCGTGATACGCCCGAGACATATTTGATACTCTCACACATATTTTTCCTAAATAAAAATTTGATACTCACTTACTTCAACATTTCCCCTTTATATTCAATGTTTATGTAATATGGCAACTCCTTGATTTTCTTCTTTTCATATTTTCTGATACTTATGAGTTTTTAACATTTTTAAGAAAAATGATATTTTTCATGCCAAACATTTGTTTTGAAGTTGCAGTCCGTACACTCAGAAAAAAAGTTAGTAAAAAAATTTGTAAACGGTTTTCAATTCCACTTGTATTATTTTTGTACTAATTTTTAGTAAAAAAAAATTTTACATTTTACAAATAACAGAATTTTTACAGAATATTTACACATTTTTGTTGCTAATTTCAGAAATTATTTTACAAATGTTATTTTATGTAAAAACGAATTTTATATACGTTTTGTGTTCATTTTTATTTTTGTGTAATTTTTTGTTAAAAAAAATTTTGTACTCTGAGCGTCAAAAAAGTACTTTTGAATTTTTTTTGATACCGAAAAAAATCCAATTTTCCATCCCTGGCTGAAACATTTGTTTGTGTTTCCTATGAAACTTGAATTTAAATTGTTAGTTGCATTTTTACCAAGAGTAGAGAAATTTGTATCTAACTTTTGACTCTCTATTGATTATCTCTAATGATTGATTGGTCGCTGTCAAAATCGAGGTCACTGTTTTTTTGAAAAAAAAAAAAAAAATCTGTAAAATAATAAAAAAAATGAACTTACAATTAATTTCACGATTTAGGTTGTTTCTAGTGGTGGGTACAATAAGCGAATGTTGCGGACCAAAACCCATTTTAAAGCGACGACTATTATAAAGACCCAAATCGGCTGCCCATTTTAAACGTAAAGGAAAAGCCACAGATTTGACTAAAGGTGCCAAAGAAGCCAAACTTTTAACAGGAGCAATTTTTGGTTTTAAAATAAAGGGTGGCATTTTTTTGACAGGCTGAGGAGTCTCTGTGTCAGATCTTATAAACTGTTGAAAAAGAAAGAATATAATAAATTACACATTAAAATATAAACATTTACAAAAAAAAAAAAAACCTACTTGTTGTTGTTGACTTTTTAAAACACTCATTACCGAGCTGGAATCGACAGATGAAGGTGGTACGGCATTAAGATTAAAATCTACTTGACTGGAGGCCTCTGATAAGTCACCAGCCAAACTGCCAGCTGCGGCGGCATCTTTCCATAAAGAATTTGACGAACCATACATCTCTTGTATACGTTTGCCAAATAAACCACCGGGTTTATGTCGATTAAAATCATGTTGATGATCAAATTCAGAAGATTCTAAAATTTAAAATGCCTTTAATAAATCTACAAACATGAAGGAGTGGCAGTTGGAAAATATTTTACCAGTTTGATTATCTAAATCGTCTATAAAAAATGATGCTTTCATTAATTGCAATTTATGCGCATCTGTGCCCATATCTTTAGCCATAGTAGCAGAGGGACTAGTTAAACTCTGTTTGAATGGTTGTTGGGGATGATCAAACATGGAAATGTTGCCATTATTTTGAAAGAATTCTGCAAACAGAAAAAAAAGAGAACAATTTGTTTTTATTTTACATTTTTATACATTAAAATCAAACACATACGAGTCTTGTCCATAAGCATAAAATCAGCTGATTCATCCATGGGATAATATCCAGCTCTTGAAGCATCTTCAGATGTCTGAAACATAAAAATTACGTTTTAATGAATTCTGAAACATATTTCCTTAAAATTGCCACCTTTTGTGCACTTTTTAAGGCAGTAAAAGACATTTTTTCTTGGGCATTCATTCCAGTTGCTCCTGCCACAGCTTGTTGTTTAGCCGCCTCTACTGCAGCAGCACCTATTTTGGCCTTTTTTGGATCAGTTGGCATATTATCTTCTTCATCACTATCATTTAAACCATATTTAGAGAAATGTTTAACCCGAAATACCCAACTACCCGTTTCGGGGCGATATTCTATAAAACGAGTATCATTTTTATCGCAGACACGACGCAATTTTGCTTCCCAATCCATTTCTGCCAAACGTTCAGGATCTTTAATCGATTCATGTTTACTTTTATCCAAAGGCCACACCTGATCCAATGTTACTTGTGCCTCGCGATTCAAACCATGACCCACCGGTGGCTTACTGTCATCATCCGGATAAATAATGATTTCCTTATTGCGAAAGTGTACAATTTCATCTAAATTTAAACCGGCTACATCAATTTCTTTGCCAAAAAAGACATTGCCATAACCTTCACGGCCCACTGTAAAATTGGGTACAACACAAGAACCATCTTCAGCTAAATAGGATTTTAAATCATCCATAGATGGTATAGTGTAGTAACTGAAAAATAGATTTAAAAAATAAATGTTATAAAAATGGTAAAACTAAAATTATCCCTACTTATAATCTATAATTTTCGTGATTCAAATTAGTTTTATTTTATGAACTTTTTCTATTTTTAATTTAAATTAATTTTTTAAATTTCTTCCAAGATTTATTAATTATATAAAATAAAAGACTTGTATTTTATTTTCACTTTGACATTTCGTTGCCGTTTTTTTCCAACATCTTCAGGGATGAATATTTTATTGATCTATCTTCTTGTTTTATTATCACTACCTTTTACAGCCTTAAGCTTAAATTAGTATGAAAGTAAAGTGCGGCGAAATGCGGTAATGGGAGATAGAAATCTATTTTCTATAGACTTCCTTATTTTAAATGTCACAAAATGTTGTCTGTTCGCGAACAAATTATAAATTTTGAATGTTTTTTGGTAAAATAAAGGTCTCTGTTGAGAATTTGTGCAATTTTTAAGCGATGGTATGTTAGCGTAGAAAACTGTTGCAAGGCTTAAGCCCGGTATTGCCCGGGAATATACGGAGTTACCGGAGCCCCTATTTTTACCATGCCCCAAACCAATATTCTAAGATATACCTCAATAATGAGTTAGCCCATACTCCAGGTAAAACATATTTAAAATTTCAGGTTTTTCCCTTTGAACCCTCATTTTTACCATGTAGTTGGCTAAAATTCTAAAATGTAGCTGATCAGTGAGTACGCACATACTCCAGTTTACATATTTAAAATTTCATGTCGCTGTCTAAATCGGTGTGGGCAGCCCGTTAAGGAAGAGACTTTTCACCTTTTTGACTCTTCCCGTACATATTTCCAAAAATCCGACCTAGATGAATGTCTACCAGCTTCAGCGGTTTTGCCAAGACTTCAAGGTTAAGAAATTTTCACTTTTCTTGACTTTTTCAAAAAGTACGTATTAACTGTTATCTACACTGGAGATGGAGCCTGCATACTAAATTTCAACTTCCTAGGTCCAACGGTTTGTGCAGGCTGTTAAGGGGAAGACTTTATCGATGAGTTAGCACCAACTCAAAGAATAACATATTTCAAATTTTAGGTTTCTAGCTACAGGGGTTTGTCCAGGCCCTGAAAGGGAATTTTACCCGTTTTGCTCTTCTCCGTTTTAGTGAATGTCTACGCCGCAGGGGGAACCTACATACCAAATTTTAGAGTCCTACCTTTTGCGGTTTGGGCTGGAAGATTTTTAATGAAATAAATAAATATTTACATATTTACACATTTTCACATTTTCTTTCATTTTCTTTCATTTACACACTTGCACATTACCATCAAACCATTGATCCATCAAAGCATCAATCCATCAAACAATCATATGTTCACTTTTGCACATTTGCACTCTTGCAAAGTTGCATATTTTCACATTTGAACTTTTGCACTTTTGCAAATTTGCACAAATGCACATTTACATTGGAGGAGGAATCTATGTACAAATTTTTAACTTCCCTTTCTCAAGCGGTTTTGGCAGGCCGTCTCTAGGGGGAGAGTTTTCGCTTTTTTACCCCTCTGCGTTAGATTTTCCAAAACTCACGTCTTATCTGTTATCTACACTGAAGAAGGAACCTGCATACCAAATTTTCACTTTCTAATTTCAGCGGTTTGGGCAGGCCGTTCGGAGGGAGACTTTTCCCCTTATTGCACCTCCCAGTAGGAATTTCCGAAAATCCAACTTAGTTGAACGTCTACGCGGGAGTGGGAAAAGGTCCCTGCATACCAAATTTCAACTTCCTAGCTCCAGCGGTTTCGCCAACCTGTTAAAGGGAATACATTTCATCCTTTTAAACCCCATTTTTATCACGTCTCTGGCTAAAATTCTAAAATGAAACTTATGAGTGAGTTAGTCCATACTCCAGGTAATACATGTTTAGGATTTCAGGTATTTTGCTATTTCGGTATGGGCAGGCCGTTAAGGAGGAGATTTTCCCCCTTTTTGCCCCTTCCCGTAAGAATTTACAAAAATCACGTAATCTGTTATCTACACTGGAGAAGGAGCCTGCATACCAATTTTCAACTTCCCAGATCCAACGGTTTGGGAAGGCCGTTAAGGGGAAGACTTTTCGCTCTTTAAATCCCCATTTTTACCATTTCCCTGGTCAAAACTCTAAAATGTAACTTATCAAGGAGTTAGCACAACACTGGAGGAGTCTGCATACCAAGTTTCAACTTCCCAGGTCCAACGATTTGGGAAGGCCATAAAGGGTGAGCCTTTTAACCCTTTAAACCCCCATTTTTACAACGTTACTGGCCAAAATTCTAAAACGTACCTCATCAAGGACACACACACATACTCCCAGGAAGGCATATTCCAAATTTCAGGTTTCTAGCTAAAGGGGCTTGGACAGGCCGTGAATGGGGAGTTTTCCCCCTTTTTGCCCCTCTCCGAAGGAATTTCCATGGTCAACTTTTTAATTATTACAATAATTGTTATGCCAACTTACCCAACTCTTTTTAAAATTATACCCGTAGGATGGTCTTCATACTCTGCTTGAGGATCTTCAATTATTATCGATTTATCTTCTGCCGCATATGAACGACTCGTGGAGAGTATACTACTTTCATTAGCTGTTGCACTACTAGTTTCACGACGCGACAACATGCTGGGTTGATCCTCAAAGGGATTTTCTGGTACAGTCGATACTGATAAACGGCCAGTGGTAGGCGGAGGTCGATAAGTTTCCAATGGTTTTCGTGGTACTAAATCGGTCAAAGTGTTATTGTGAGAAGAACCAGGTTCAACGCCGGAGTTTAAGTTATGTTGACGAACTTTTTCCAAATTATTAGGATGTAACCAAGATTCACGACGGCTGGAATCTAATGAAGAGGGTGGAGCATTATTATTTGCAGCTAAACTACCGCCTAATGTTGTCGATTGTGAGGATAAGGGTTCTTTCTGAATCTCTCCGGAAAATGATTCGTTGCGTATATCTTGTTGATTGTTAGTGGAGGAAGTGGTCACAGAAGTATTAATTTGTCTTTGTGGTGTATTTGCTTGTGAATTAGAACCCGTTGGAGTCTGTTGACCTCCACCACCGATGGTATTGTTATTTTTTGGTTTAAGTATTAAACGTTTAGCATTAGGCTTTAAGCTAAAACTCTCTACACTGGCATCAAATTCTTCCAAACCTTCAAATAGTGATTTTTTAGTTATTCCCGATCCGATGGGCTTAATTTTTATTACACTCGGCGAAGAATTGGTGGAAATTTTAAATTGTTGTCCACTATTGTTGCCACTCTCCATTATGGCTTTTTGTGCAGCTGGATTTGTTGCTTTTGTGGGATCATTTGCTTCGCTACGTTTTAAATCCATATATACCCGATTCTCAGTAAAAGGTGAAATGACTTTATTCACTAGATGGTGATGAAGTGGCAATTGTTGCTGTTGCTGCATAGTTCCTGGTAGTCCACCCATAGCGTTCATATTGCCTCCCAATGTATTGCTACCAAAAGTTGTACCCATTGTATTGTTACTTTGGCCAAAGGCTGTTTGTCCAGGCTGACCAAACATTCCACCTCCAGGAGCTTGATTAGACGATCCTAATGTGGTGCCAAACAGACCTCCTGGTTTAGCTGCAGTATTGCCGAAGAGCGAAGTTTGTCCAGTACCCGAATTGAAGTTTAACGGAGCAGCGGTTGAAGTTTGAGTACCAAATGCACCAAAGCCCGTAGTAGCAGGTTTATTGAGATTTGAATTGAAAAGTCCTCCACCAGCCGCATTTGTATTGCTTAAAGAGAAATTGCCAAATCCGGTATTGGCTTGTGAAGTGGCTCCAAATCCGGTTGCTGTACCAAAACCTGTTGCTGGTTTTGCACCAAATAAACCTCCACTAGCGGTACTAGTGGCTGTGGTGCCAAAACCCGCAAAGCTCGTATTAGCCTGAGATTGTTGACCCAAACCAAAGGCCGGTTTATTTGGATCATTAGCTGATTGTCCAAACAATGATGGTTGCTGCTGCTGTTGTTGTTGGCCCGTCTGTGTTCCAAAACCTACGCCGAATCCTGTAGTGTTCTGACCAAAGGTGGGTGCTGTACTTGTGGCTGGGTTCTGGCCGAATAATGATGGGGCTGCTGTTTGTCCAAAGGCTGGTTTAGCTCCAAATGGATTTGAGTTGTCTGTTGCAGTCGCACCAAAGCTTGAAGTAGCAGTGGCTCCAAATGGTTTGGCGCCAAACTGTTGAGCCGCGGTGGCACCAAAAGCTGTTTGAGCTGGTTGACCAAAAGCACTTGTAGTTGATCCAAATAATCCTTTATTTTCTGTTGGAGCTGCAGCTGGCTGACCAAATAAACCCGATGTTGGTTGAGCTGTGGCTCCAAAGAGACCAGTTCCCTGAGTGGGTTGAGCAGTTGCTCCAAAACCACCAAAACCTCCTGCTGCACCAGCTTGGGGCCCTTTGCGATTCGCCAAATAATCCTCCATACGTAATTCTTCCAAAGATTTACTCTCATATTCCTTCATGGCGGTAATACAATGTTGTTTGGTATTCACATTATTAGGCTGGCCACCTTTCATGAGGGTATCCGTTCCAATGGTGGGTTGATATTTGGCAAGCGAAGTTCCAGCATTAGTTGCATTGGCAGCATTTGCTGTTTGGCCAAATCCTGCAGTTGCTGTACTACCGAAGACATTAGAAGTTGTAGGTGCGGCTTGACCAAAAGTTCCAAATCCACTTGTGCTAGTAGAAGCAGCGGGTTGCCCAAATAATGAAGTTGTGGGTTGGGCAGCAGTTTGGTTAAATGTTCCTAAACCAGCAGGTTTAACAGTAGAGCCAAAAGCTGAAGTGGCACCCGATTGACCAAAAAGTGAAGATGCATTAGCTTGAGGCTGAGCAGCTCCAAAAATTGAAGAACTTTGTTGTGGTTGAGCAAAATCTATACATAAACATAGAACAATAGTTATTTCGTAATACAATAATTACAACTAATGGTGAAACTTACTTCCGAAAGCAGGTTGAGTTGTTGTTGTTTGTGCACCAAAACCTGTTGAAGTGCTGGCTCCGCCGAATAGGCCAGACGCTTGCGGTTGGGCTGCATTTGCACCAAATAATGAGGGTGTTGTTTGTTGTGCTCCAAAAGTAGGAGCGCCTCCAAAGCCACTTGTAGCTGGCTTACCAAAAGCCGATTGGCCAAATGGTGATGCAGTGGCCGTATTATTAAAGCTACCAAAACCAGTGCCCGTGGCGGCAGCGCCAAAAGTAGGTTTCGCTCCTCCAAACATTTTACTTAGTTTTTGTTAATATTTCTGTCTTTGGTTATTTTATAATTTCATGAGCAGTTTATGCTTTTTTAAACAAAAAATTTTTAGCGTGTTTTACACCTCCCCTAATGTTTTCTCGTGTCTTTTCCAATTGTTGTTGGTATTTCACAATATATTACAATGTTATTTTCTTTGTCAAAAACTTCAACAAATACATTGAAATTAATTTTTTTATAATCTTAATAAGATTACAAATGCACTGCACACTTATTTAAAATAATGTATTGCAATTTCCTTTTAATTCTTGTGGATTTTTGTAGTTTTTTGTGAAAAATGCCGTCTAAATTTTTATTCTTTCAAAACTGCGAAATTTGTTCAGTGTTGGTAAACTTATAAAAATGGCGCTATATGTCAATGATGCCAAATTTTAAGAAACAACTCCGACCGCTTAAAAACCGCAAAATTGCTTAAATTTTAAAGTGTATTCCCGATTTTAAGAAAACAAACCGAATAAAGGTGCGTTCACAATTGTAGTTACCCATGCTGTAGGAAATTAAATTTTGTTTCATTCTCTCTATAATACATTTTTGTATGTTTGTATTTGTTTTAACACTCCAGAGTCAGCTTACGTACAAAATGTACTAACCAACTTTTTTGAAAGAACGTCATGTTTTGATCCAGATCAAGTCAAAATTGGATCCCTTAGTGGCAAATATTTGAAAGTCCGGTGATCTCAAAATTGCTTAATTACCTATACCGCGGTCTAGACTGAAGATAAATATTTAGACACGTATTGCAGGAAATTTTAAAATTATGTTATCTCTATTTTGTTCATATTTATTGCTGCCAATATATGACGCAATAACTCAGCTGTCATTTTCTTGCGACAATTATAAAACAGACGCAACAAAAAAAATATAATAAAAAATTATATGATTAAATTTTAACAAATTATAAGGAAATAAATAGAAAAATATAAAAATTGTTAGGTCTTCAAAAAGCCGGCAATTGGATTTGGAAAACCTACAAATACAACTGTGTAAAAGCTCACCAAGCAAATTAATAGTCGGCGGAAAAGTAATGAAAAATCCTTATTTTACAATGTTCCGTTAGCTGCTAATTGGAACTTTGACACATTCATATTTGAATTTAACTGTTAGTTAAATCAATGATTTGATATTGAATAGTAAGAGAAAAGTGAAATAATAATATTGATTTTATTTTGATTGAAGTGATTTTTTAAAATTAAATCAATTCATTTGATTCTATTAAAATAATTAACAAAAAAGAAATTAATTTTTTGGATTTAATATAAAAAAAAAATAATAAATAAAATTTTTTTATTTTACGTTTCGATTTGTTAAAAATTGAACGAAATTTTAAAATTGACTAAAGGATTTATATTTTAAAAAGTTTGCTCAGGGGTTATTTGGATTCAAAGTTCGGCCATAGAATTGCGTATAACTTCATTATATATCACTGGATTGGACCAATATTAATTTGTCATAAAGGGTAATTTTCATAATCTTTAAATAAATTCCCTTGCAATCTATAAAAAAATTATAAGCCTAACATCTTTTCAGTCCATCAGAAATTTTCCAGATTCTGATATTTAAACTCTTATTTCTCTGAGGAAAAATTTTTTCCTAAGCGAAATTTAAAAATTTTTATAATTTTAATCGAAAAATTTTCGACTATATAAATAATACAACATATTTTTACTACATTTTTTTTTTTTAATAAAAATTAAAAAAAAAATATATAATTTAAAAAATATGTATATGAAGGGTTTATTACGGAAGTGGTATAAGTTACATTTTCAAACAAAAATTTAATTGATAAAATCTTTAAATAACTTTATAAAAGTTAAAGGATTCTTTTTCGATAAAAAAGTTTCATAATTCCTACAACAACTTAATAGCTAAAAAAAATATAAGTAAAAGATATGTAAGTGATTTTTAAAGTCAAAAGTATAATATATAACAAAATATCGGCGGCTTATTGTAAGCCGGTTCCAAGCCAAAAAATTATCAGCGGCGGCGGTGGCGGCTATTAAACATTAATGTCGGCTGGGCTCAGCCGGTATTTTGCCGTTTGGCGCAGGCCTCTGGTTCTTTCATGTCTTCTTCGTGTTTTAGTTGCAGTTCATTCATAACGACGGGAAGTTGTAAAAATTTAACGAACGCAGGTTGCTACAATCTGTTCTTTTGTTTTTTTTTTATATTTATATACAAAAAATTTTCAAGATAGATTATGTGTAAATAAATAGATAAAAAAAATTTTAAAAAAGAATAAAAAAAATGAGTATAGTTCTCAAGAAATTAAAAGTGTTGCTTATAGCGGCGAAAGGTTGCATTAAAGCAAAATTAGTCAATTATTAATTATTTACTTTGCTGGCTGTTCATACAATAATAACAACAACAACATCAGTAGCAAATAGTAATCATAACGACGAACTAAAGTGTAAAACGAAAGACGATATTTAATATTTCAAGATTAAATTAACGTCTATATAGTATTGAGCAAATGATTCGTTCGATTTGAGTGTGTCAGCCAAAATCAACCAAACAAACAACCAGCCAACTCCCAATTAAAGCAAAAACGCAAAATATTTTAATTAATTTTGTTTTTGTTCTTAAAACTAACTATTTTAACTACTTTTTAACAAAACAAAATATAAAGAAATAGAAAACGAAACGAAATAAAAAGTGTAAAAACTTTGTTGATTTTTCATTACTTTCTTTAAAAGTATTATGGTTCTCATATTCGTAATTATCGTTGTCATCATCATGATCATTGAAACTAATTAGTATTTGTGTACAATTGTTGTTGTCTATGCATGCATGTTGTTTTTCGTGTATTTAATTAAAATGTTAAGTGAATTGCAAAAAATAAAATAAAACGTTAAAAAAAGTGAAGTGGAAACACAATAAAATTATATTTAATGTCAATTAAATGAAAATATCAAGTGAATACATAATTCAAAGAGTAATTATTAAATTCGAGAAAGAAATATTTAATAAAATAAAAGTTTATAAATTATGTTCACAAATGCTTGATCATCGTTATAATTAAAGACAGAAAACTGGAAGTGGGAGCGGAGGGAATATAAACAACGCGATCATCGACTTGATTGTTGAAACTAGAACATTGGAGATATTAACAAAACGGTTCATTATGACGGTTTGGAATAGTTGTAATCCCAAGCATACCTTGGGTATTGGTAAGTTTTTATTTGATAATTTATTCAACAAGTTGTGAGTGATAAATAAA
Organism: Eustalomyia histrio; assembly: GCA_949748255.1. NCBI lineage: Eukaryota > Metazoa > Arthropoda > Insecta > Diptera > Anthomyiidae > Eustalomyia > Eustalomyia histrio. The sequence continues at coordinate 5,651,165 of OX456523.1, forward strand.
GTGCAAGTTATCTTGAGACAAGAAATGTATGTAAAATAAAACAAAAAATGCAAGGAAAGCAAAACAGAATATATAAACCAAAAAAGACACAATATTAAACAGTTATGTGGCACCTTTGGCACACTAGGAATAATGAAATAATTTTATGTTGTACTAAATTAGCTACTGTGATGTTTAGGGGCATCTCATCGATTGTTTCAAATTCTTACAGATCTTCTTATTGGAATTCAGAAGGATTTATATAGTCAGAAGCTCAGAATCTAATGTTTTTTTTTACAGGAAGAAGAAATTCAGAATTAGTCTCAAGCTTGAAATTTAAAGATTTAAATTCATATTGGGAAAATAAATAAAACACACTCAAAAAATTTGGACGGTTAAATCTTTTTGACACTAACTTTTTTTCTTAGCCTTTTATAGACTATAGACCGTCTTTTCTTTTTTTTAAGAGTTGTTGGTTAATTGTGAAAAACTTAAAAAAGAATAGAAAAAATCAAACAAGTAAAAAAAGGCTTAAATTCGGCTGTACCGAATCTTTGAATACCCTTCACCAATATTCTTAAAAAATGTTCTCTACTGTTTTTGATACAAATAATGTAAAAAACTTTTGAAGTAAAAATATGGAGGTGAAAAAAATTTTTTTAAGTTAAAAAAAATTTTTTGTGATGAAAAAAAATTTTAGTGGTGATAAAAATTTTTTGAGGTGAAAAATTTTTGAGGTGAATACAAAATATTATTAATTTCTAAACGACTGACGAAAAAATACGAGAAAATATATTTTGTACCTGTCGCTTCTATGAAATTGTACTAAAATACACCAATTGTATGGAAAATTAAGAGATATCTTCACATTTTTTTTTTTTTTTTTTTTTTTTTTTATTTTTTTTATTCAAATATTCAAGAACCAAGCCCTCTGGGCCAAATATGGTTCGTATACTACTAAAAAAACAATTTACTATATAAAAAAAATAAATCTATATAAAATGCCTAAACTAAAATAATAACTAAAATATAAAATTTAAAATAAAATTTAAAATTTAAGGTCCATAATGTAGCAATTAAGAAAAGATAAAATTAGAGTTATCATAAATTAGAGAGGGTGTTACATACCGAAATACTGCACTAATTTGCATTTAAACGTAGCCTTTGAAAAAACGAAATTTTTAAGGTATCTAGGAAGCGAATTCCAATTTCTAGTTATCCTCACATTAAAGGATCTTTCATAAATGGATGAAGTTATACGATGAAAAACTATTTGAGGGTTTCTACTCGATTTTGTGAAATTAAAGTTCTCAACAATATAACTAGGACAATTCGTCTTAATCACCTTGTGAAATAGCAACAAAATTCTCAATTTTATAAAATTTTCAAAAGAAATACCAACAAAATCTAATACAAAAGGAGTGACGTGTTCCCTCATTCTTAATCTATAAACATATCTTATGATACGATTAAATGTAAGATGAAGGCGTCTAAGTAAAACACTATTAGTACCCGTGAACACCTCTAAGGCGTATAATAATTGTGACATAAGAAGACCACTAGCAACACGTTTCCTCACATGTAGAGGCAAACATAAATCTAGAGACCACAATCGCCTTAAGGTAGCATTCACACGAGCACAAACGTAATCAATGTGCTTTGAAAAACGTAATTGATCATCCACAAAAACACCCAAACACTTAATTTCAGTGACGAAATTTATCCTAACACCTCCTAATGATACATTCAAATTACTGGAGTCAAAACCAAAACACATTGCCTTTGTTTTGCCAGGATTAATTTCCAACCCATTAGTATCCATCCATAGAGAAATCCTATTAAGGAAAAACTCAATGTTCGCTTCCAAAACATCAAAAAATTGCCTTTCCCCAGAAAATAAAATCTGTACATCATCCGCATATATAAATGTTTCAAAAGAGTTATTATCAATGACATTAATAAAATCATTTAAATACATCATAAATAAAATGGGGCCAATTACAGAACCCTGTGGAACACCACTGGTAACCTCCAATAAACTAGAGTTCCTATCTCCTACAGAAACGAATTGTGACCTTTTACCAAGATATGAACATATAAGTTTACATGCAGATTTAGAAAAATTAAAAAAATTACATAATTTAGTTATCAGCCTTGAATGTAAAACTTTATCAAAGGCCTTTGATAAATCTAAGGAAAGCAATACACTACATTTTTTCTCATTAAGCTTACGTCTTATTGAATCAGTTAACCCAAGAAGAAGAGTTGTAGTACTATAATTCCGTCTAAAACCAGATTGGTTAGGATGAAGCAATCTTTTAGCATTAATATAAAACATCATCTGATCTTTTATAATGTGCTCAACAACTTTTGAAAGAACGGGTATCACAGAAATTGGACGAAAATTTTGTAAAAGATTTGAATTACCATCCTTTTTCAGTCATAAAAATTGTATTAACAATATGAGTAAAAGAAACACAAATATAAGGATAAATAACCCTAAAAAATTTCGGTGGTATACAATCATAACCAGCAGCATTCGAATGTATCCTATTAAGCGCGCAATATACATCATCCGCTATAACAGGTTGAAACTGAAATGAATCTTCCAAGGGAAAAATAAGCTCATCAAAAACAGATGTGGATGGTTCACATGATTGATTAGAAATAAAAAAATTATTAACAATGTCAGGGTCAACATCCCCAACTTTATCGCTCGAATCAATACCACCACACGTCCGCAAAACATTCCACATCTGCTTAGTATTAAGCCCTCCGAAGAGGCGTTCATGTGCCTTTCTTTTCGCATTCCTAATTACAGTTTTAGTCCTATTCCTAATTCTGCAATATATTCTCCAATTATCCGAAGAACTCTCCTGAATATACGCCCTATATGCCAGATCACGTAGAGAGATAATATAAGTAATCTCCCTTGACTTAAACCAGGAATTATCATTAAAATCTTTTAACTTACGTTTAGTTATCGGTACTACTTCATGTAATAAATGTACATTATACATAAAATTAGCAAGCTGAGCATCAACATCATTAGTACAAAATAAAGAATCAAAACTACAAGCAGATGCAACTTGTTCCAGCCTAGCCATGTCAATGGCATCATAATTACGATATTCAACATACTTTTCAAATTCTAAAAGTGGCAGCTCGAAAACAGCAAAAATAAAAGCATGCCTAGAAATACCCGGGCATTGCATCTGACCAGAAAAACGAACAGCTAAATTTGCACTAATGATAAAATAATCGATTAGAGAAGTTGTGTTATTTTGCACATCGTAATGAGTTGGCAAAGAGTTATGATGATAAACAAAATTTAGTCTATTACATAGGCTTAACATCGAGGCAGACTTTGAGGAGCAAAACAGGTTATGATTAAAGTCACCCATAATAATTACGTTTTCATATTTGACGACCAAATCACTTAATGCCCCTTCAAATGCAGCAATATCTCCACTAGGAAGGTAAACCACCCCAATAAGCAATTTAGAAACACCTAGCTCAATTTCCAAAAATAAAAATTCACACAATGTAGAATCAATCGAAACCAAAATTTCCCTATATTTAATTCTCTTAGATAGAAGAAAAGCAACTCAACCACCCCGTCGTCCCCCAGGACGATCATTTCTTAAAAGCACGTAACCTGGTACATTAATAGCACTCGAAAGAATTCTTGGCTTGAGCCAAGTTTCGCTAATACCTATAACGTTCAAAAGTTCACCCTCCAAAATATTCCTAATCTCGTTTATTTTAGATGAAGAATCTACTACCCTATCACTCATAACTTTCAATACCAAACTGCTCGGGAGAATGTTTAACAATCCAGTTAAAAATAGGCACACCCACTTGCGTCTCTAACAACAAATGTATACAATTTCTCTGGGGGAATTATTCCATTCTCTTTACAAAAACTGGAGGTTAAAGTATTAAGTTTATTATTAATTAATTCCTTGTTTTTATAAGGCGAATGGAATAATTCCTCCAGAGGAATTGTATGTATGTGTGTATTTTTTTTGTAACGATAACAAAAAATAGACATTTACTCTAGCGGAATTATTCAGTTCCCTTTATAAACTCAGCCGGTTAATCTAATTTAAGTACGCTGTGCTATGGTGCTAGCCGTTTTCGTAGTTAGCGCTAGTTTTTGCTATATTCACAGTTTTAAAATTTATGAAGAATACGTTTTACTTTTATAAATAATACTTTCTTATAAGCCAATGTGACTATATTTTACAATGTGGGACAATAAGTATCACCCTATTGGAAAGTGCTGTAAATTTTTTAAATCTCGTCGTATGTCAGTTTGGTTTTGAAATTTGTGAAGTAAACATAATTTATAGTGAATAATAACGACTGCTATAGAGCTATGGAAGTTGACGATCTGTTTTTGGAGGACATGTGGTTCAAACAGAACAGGGCTACTTGTTATAGTGCATGCAATGAAGATGCCTTCCCAGACCTTATAATCTGGCGTTTAGCGACTTGGCTTAAGCGTTATGGTGTTATGTTAAGCTCGTTGCACTGTTACGCAGAAGGTTTCGGATTCGATCCCCAACATATCTCATACATATCGCAACGTATTTCTTCTGTTTTTCCATAGTACTTAACCCCATATTCCAAAGCCTTCAACTTTTACCACTTCCTTATATCTCATTTCAAAAAAAAAAAAAAATTACCACACTAATTATAGTAGGAAGAATTTCCTGAGCGTTGCTTTTCTTTCTACATAAGTGCGAATAATGATTATGTTTATTCGCACTTATGTGGAATGGGTTTTCACTTTTTGAAACTTTTCTCTAAGTGTTGTGGCTTTTATTAGTATTTACAAAAATATGCAAAAAATCTAAATAATAGCCATAACCAGGGACTGAAACCCTGAAAAAATGGTTTCATGTTCGGCTTAATCGAAATAAAAAATTCGGCTTCGGGTTCGGTTCGGTTCAGTGTTCGGGTTAACATTGATTTAAAGAAAGTAGAAATGTTTTATCAAAAGAAAATTTGTGTATTTTTAAATTTATTTTTGTTTCATTTTATATAATTAATATATTTTTAAGTTTTCTTTTTTTAAAATTGTTCTTTGTGGCGACAAAATGAATTTCAAGGCTTAAAAGGCCCTCTCGTTTGAAGAATTTGATTAGAAAATCGTGCCATCTTTTTTAGAACTTGTTCGAGCATATCTTTATCATATTCTGAAGTGGATTATTAATAAAGTGGGTTTCTCTTTGTGAAAATGTTTTTGTTTTGTTATATTTTCTTAGCTTTAATTTAAAACTAAGCCAGATTCTATAAAACTTTTGTAGTTTCAGTGATCAAAAACTTCTACCAATTCTTCACAAATATTCCAAAAATTATCATTCACAGCACCCAGTAATTCCGAACAAAAACTTCTGTATTCCAATCAGGCTTTTCATAACTGGAATTCCATCTAGTTTGACAGTCTTAGTACGGTTTTTTCAAGTTTAGCTTTTTAGTTCAAGAAGAAATTTTTGGTGTTCGCAACTTTTTGAAAATAGCTCTGCTTTGATCAAGTATTTGCTTAAAAGGAATAGTGTCGAGCACTGCAAACTGGAATGCAAGAAATGTTTTGTTTTTTTTATGATTTTTCTATCAAACATTTCTTTCGCCATGAACAGCAAGAATGTTTTTTTTATATTTTTGAACCCGAACCTGGTTAAATTTTCGGGTTCAGCGGGTTCGTGTTCAAAGTTTCTATAAACAGCGAACCTGATCCCCTTTGGGTTCGGGTTCAGTTTCAGTCCCTGTCATAACATAACGGAGCTTCCATGTATATGTGTGTTCTCACTTTGAATATTATCTTCAGCAATACTTCCATTATTACCATCTGAAATTGCATTTAAAACTGACAAATAATAAATGAATCATTTTTAAAATTATTGAGAGTAATTTAAATGGTATCTTTTTATGGAAATTAATTGCAAATAAATATGTGCAACTGTCTACACTCACCAAAAAAAAGTCTGCAATGGCAAATAAAAATTTTGCTGTTATCACGGGAAATTTTGCTAATTTGAGCCCAGCGGTATTTTTTGCTGACGTGTAGTACATTAAAATTTGTAGAAAAAATTAGCGGCCGCGCTACTAAATTCTAATAAACTTTTTGTAAAGTGGAATTTAAAATCTGTTTGCTAAAATCAGCAAAAAATTTACAAATTGTAAAAACATAAAAGAATTTATCATTTTGTTTTAATTACGTAATTTCTGTTTTGAAAAATATTTTAGTCATTTTTTTTTTCTTTAAAAGTCAAATTTTTATTGTTTTTAGGGCTGATTTTTAGAACTTAAAAAACTTTTTGGTGCCATTCTATTTTCAGACATGAGTTGGTATTTTCACTTTCGGTCCCTTTTTTAAACTATGTAACATTTTAAGGCAATTAAAGTTCGAAGGTGTAAGTTTTTATATAACATTTCTTTCAAAATCTACTGTTTTCAAATTAGTAGTTGTTATTTGCTTATTTTAGCAAATCAGTTTTTAAAAATTTCTAAAATGATTTCTGAAATTAGCAACAAAAATTTGTAAATATTCTGTGAAAATTCTGTAATTTCTAAAATGTAAATAGCAAAATGATTTGCTAAATAATATTTTTTTTTTACTAAAAATCAGTACAAAAATAAAGTTGGATTGAAAACCGTTTACAAATTTTTCTACCAATTTTTTTCTGGGTGTACTGCAAAATCGTAAATACTACGAATTATTTAAAATAAAATACACAAAGTATTAAGTAGCAGTTTTAAATTTTGAAAATTTGGTATTTTTTTTTAATATTATGTTAAAAGATTTAAAGGATACATATCGGTTTACAGGATACAAGTGGCCGGCGGACGAACTGACATTGTTAGAATCTAAAAGTGATTTCGATTCGATTGGTATACTATAAGTTTAGCTAAGAGCGATATTTTTGGTTGTTACAAACATCAGGGCAAACTCATTATACCCTGACCACGTGGCGATGTAGTGCATATTTTAACTTGTGACGAGTATGACAATGGTTAATACTGAAAGTCTTAACTTTCCATGCAAAACAATAATAAAGTTCATAAAATTCAAATTTAATTTGTCAATATTGTAATGGTGTGAATATCAGGTCTTTATTCTTTGATTTTTTTAAAACAAAAATTAAAAAAAAAAAGGTTTATTGTGACTTTGTAACCCTGTAGGAAATGTCGATAGTGAAACTGTACTGATTTGCTATTGACTTTGTCACCAGTACTACTGACTAATTATGCCCCAGCCAACACTTTCTGCTGTAGACATTTAACATGTGCGTGTCATTTCGAATCTACACAACTTGACTAGGTGTTGACATTGGAACCAAAGATTCACTAGTAGATTGCAGGATGGAAAACATGGTACAATTGTACTTTGTTTTGGTACATTTTTACCTTGGTTGGTAACGTGGTACTACCGCGGCTCATTTAGTACAATTTAAAATTTTTTCAAATTTTCAATTTATAACTTGATAAAACAACATAACATAAAGTTGATTTTTTTTTTAAAGCAACTATAAATTAAAAACCTGTTTTTATTTATTCAGCTACTATAGTAAAAAATAAAGTCCGTTTTAAGTTGGTGTCACATCTCTAAATTGGTGTCACATCAAATGTACCAAATGTTTACATACACATTGTACTAAAAGTGGCAACATTGAACAGCTGATTTTAAATTACCTCTCAAAACAAAAAAAAAAATAAGAAAAAAGTGTATTATTTCTAAAAAGCTATTAAATGCCTTTAAATTTTTTAATAGCAAATCCTGAAAATGTTAAATTGCCCTCCAAGGGAGGCGGACACACAGAAAAAAAGGTGTGACATTTATAAAAATTAGAGTTAAATTTTACAAAGTTTTGTGGTTAACGATAAATTTTGTTTTACCCCGTCAATTTAAATTTGTTTAAGTCTTTTTAGCAAGTCTGAACAAATTTTGGTACCGTGAGGATCGAAAAAGTACAATTTGTTTGTCTGGTTGGTACAATAACAGAAAACATATTTTCCATCCCTGGTACATTGTAGTAATTCTAGTCTACACTTTTAGAACTTTTTACTAGATTTCCGCACTAGAAAGGAAATAAGATTAAACAGGTCCATTTATTTTGATAAATTAGATATTTTAGTAATACAAATTTTTTAATAAATTTCATTAAAGTAAAAAAAATTTTCTTGCAAATTTAATTTTGGAGTAGACAAATCTTAAAAAGACTGCACAAAATCATCCACAGGCTCCGTAAAATCCGTAAACATAACCTCTAGAGTTGCAACTTTCACTAAAAATTGTTGCCTCTTTCTCGTTATTTTTATTTTTATACAAAATTTATTGTTTTTTTTCACCTCTTAAATTCATTTTTCTTTATATTTTTATTAAAAAAAAGTGGTGACTTGTAGACACTTGACCCCAGGCTTCCTACATGGAATAAACACATGAGCAATACAATCATACTAGAGTCACAGATTTTTCATAGGAGTAGTCACGTAAATATTTAAAAATGTAAAAAAAAATTATACTTTTAAGAAAAATTTAGTCGGAATTAGAATTGATTCAATGTCGTGCTTTATTATTAACCTCTCATATATTGTTTTGTTTTAGCAACAAAATCTTTATTTTCCAAAAAATTCCGAATTTAATGTAAACAATTTTTTTTTGATAAAAACCAGATTTCAAATATTTTCAATTAAGAACAAATAATGTTGTTAATTTATTTAAATTTTTTATTCATAATAAGAAGTACTTGAAATAGTGTGTATACCTTAGAAAAAATGTATAAGTGGGTATGTACCTACATGCATACATTTTTATAAAAGTATCAGAGCTTTAAAGAATTAATTCTCTTCTGAATGCATATCCCAAAAATATATTTAAATTTGTATGTAAAGTGAACGAAATTATAATTTAAGGATTAGTTCAATTGTAACAGTTCTTTTTATCAAATCAAATGAAATTATTCACTCACGAAAGCGTTTAATTTTTATAAATCAAAAAGAATAAATCATACAATCATCCAGTGTAAATGGAAAATTTCGCTCAACCGTTTAGGGATTTAAAAAAAAGTTTTTTCCGTTCACTAATTTATGGGGTTATTCCGTAACTATATGAAAAGTTGTCACATCGAAATATGCAACTCTATCATATTTAGGACAGGGAGCGTCACACAATGTTCAATTTTCCTAAAGGTATATATAAAAATTTCATAAATATAATTTTGATATTATTTATTTATTTAATTATTTATTTATTCATATTGTAATACAATTATGACTCAACCTGTGCTAAATATATTAGAGTTACATATTTCAACGTGACAAATTTTTAGGTAAGTACACAATAACCCCATTAATCAATTTTTTACTTTTCAATTTACAAAAAAAAAAATATTTTCCGTTCAGCAGCTTTTAAGTTAGAATAACCCAGATGTAAATTTGCTATGGTATATTCACATGTTAAACATTCCTGCCCACCCATATTTAATACTTTTGAGTATTGGGGAAATGAAATGTCAGTTTTAAAAGAAAATGTATATAAAATTAATAATTCATATCACCAATACTAGAAAATATGGCGTGTTTAGAATGGCATACCTATCAATGCTATCTCGAACAATTTTGACAGTAGAAAGCTGGAATACATTGAAAAACTGTCCAGACAACACTGATCGTTAGTACCACTTACACAGCAATAGTAGATATGGGTGAATAGGGATGGTTAGCGAGTTAATCAATATTTAGAAGTAAAAGGGAAGCAAAAATTAAACTACGATATTTACTAAAATAATTTAGGTCGCTGAGTTTGTAAGAACCAATTTATACGATGCAATTGATTGCATGCAATTTTCCCTTTTCAAAGTTGCTACGGTGACTTTTGTTGCACTAAAACCGAATGTGAATGAAGCAACAAAAGAATGTATTCTTCTTGAGTGCGAAAGAGAAATAACATAAACATTCACGAAAAACGAAGACCGTTTGGTTTTTGTTATTCGGCTTGCTTTTCTACGCCGCTTGCCAGCAAAGAAAAATTACACGCAATAATTGCATGCAACAAAGTCGACGTCTAAATTGGCTCTAATATAGCTCTACATTTTCGACTTGCTGGTCCAAGCTTAAAACTTACTAAAAGAAAAATTTTGTTTTTTATTAACTGAACGATGAAAATTGATGTCAATGAAATCATTCACAATTTTTTTTAAAAGACTAAACTGAAATATATTTTTTTAAAACACTAAATTGTTGAATGAATTAATTATTTTAAAAATAAATCGAACGGCGTCAATGATTCGTAATTTTGAATTTAAATCATTGCAATTAAAAAAATGAATTTAATGAATTAAATCTTCAGAGCTCTGGTAAAATCAAAACACCTTAAGAAAATTTTCCACCACAGCATCCAACAAAATTTCTTAGAAAATATACAATATGATTTTGAGTCATTAACCAATATCCAAGATTTCACAGTTTTCTTCCACTTTTAAAATAATGTTGTATATTTTATTTTGGATTTTTTTTGTTGAGTGTTTATAATTTTTTATTTTTTTTCAAAAATTGTTTGGTTTTTGGAAATTTATACGTTTTTATTCAAAAGGCGACTGACCTCCTGCTGTGTAACTTGTTGCACGAGTTTGTTGTGTAGCGGCATTGCATTGTTTTAAAATGCAACCGTAAGATGTTACACTTCTTTATATTTGTTTTATTTCAGTTTCATGTTCAAAATATGTACATAGATACTACTAATGTTGTTGTTGTTGTTTTTTTTTTTTGTTAATACATACTTGACTTTGGTTTACCTTGTTGTCGTTTTGAAATGAAGAAAAAAATCTTGATCTCAATTTTTTCTCCATTTATTACAATTAAATACGGCATCATCACCACTCTTTACTCTTTACACTCCTTTTGTTTCTATGTCTATGGATAATTGTTAATGACCATGATTTGAATTTGTTGTTATATTGTTTTTTTTTTTTTTTTTTAATTAAATTTTGTTTTAAATTAAAAATTTTTTGTAATTCAAATTGTATATATATTCTTTAATAAAAATTTATGTCAATACCTCTAATGTTTAAATTTATGTGGGTCGATAATTTCTTATCTGATTTATATCCCTTTGTAAATTATATACTTATGTAATAGGTTGGGCTTATTAAAAATATATATAACTTTATATTTATTTAAGCTTTGATAGTCTTCGGCATCCCTAAAATTCAAGTGGAAATTATGTAGAATTTCAGTCATATTTACGAGTTTCAAGTCGTGAATTAAAATTTAATTACAATGTAATTCAATAGCATGCTCCTGCAAAAGAGATACTTGAATTCAAGTTGAACAAAACAGTATAAACTAGCTTGAATTCAAGCTTAAAGCTAGCTTTGATTTATAGTGCAATTCAAGTCTATAACATACTAAGTTAATGCTTGAATTTGAAATCTATATTGTAGTACAATTCAAGTCGAAAATACAGTCTAAATAGTGATATTATTTTAAAAAGATAAAACAAAATATTTGTATGCTGAAAATAAATATACATAAATAATAAATAAACAATAAGAAAATGTTCCATTTTCAATTTGTCCCAAGATCTTTAAAGTTTGTTGATTAATAGTTTAGATGTCAGATTCAATGAAGATGTTTTATACCTTCCCAATAAACCATAAAGCAATCAAACTGCAATACAACTTGTTTTAAGCTTTTCTTAATTTCGTTTATTATAATGTTTATAAAATGTGAATTCACAAGCTTGAGAAAAGATTATTTTACATAACTTATTCTAAAGTAGGCGTATAAACAACATACACATATTGAACAACGCAATATGACGATTGAAATAGAAATATTTTTCAATCCATTCTAGTCCTGTTGTCTTTGTTCTACGCTTATAATGCATACAGCAAGTGCCGTTCCTTTTTTTAAATTTGTCAAATGTGTTTTGTGTGTTCATTTTGGTTGTAAATTTTATAAAGTAAACGTGCAATTGCATATTAAATTTAATTATTTTTATAATAATTTTTATTTATGGTTAAAATTAATTATTATTATTTATATTTAAAATTAAAAATAAATAAATTAAAGAAAACAATTATGATTTCTCATTTTCAACACTTAATAATATCTTATATGTGAAGATACTCTACAATTATGAAAAAAAAGCTTGCAAATATATTGAGTCAATAAGCTTTTCTATACGCAAGTTAATACAATATTATTTTTGTAAGCTTATTCTACAATTGCAAGAATAAGCTTATGGTAATCATACACTCATAATATTTTCACGAGGGTTCCGTTTTGATTTTTCTACAATTGTTACGATAGCCTTTTTCAATATATTCTCAAGTCTTTTTCAAGCTTATGGCTTGTGTTTGTAAGCTTATAATAATATTTTTCTCAAGTCATTTGGTATGTTGGGTTTTATGTGAAAGCAACTTGTTCTAATGTGTGTAATTTGAAATAATGGATTAAAATAACGTTTACTTCAAGTTAAGTTTAAATCACTTGATTTTTTAATTTTTTAGTGTTTGTTGGGATTAGATGTGTATAATTTTTATAAGCTTTAAATTTTTTTAAATTCTATAATATTTAGTTTTACGATATTTAAAAAAAAAAAAACTATAACACAAAAGATTTGACGTGATCTATGTATAACTTTTGTTTGTTTTTTTTTATCATATTTCAATATATTTTATACATACAAACTATTTTGAAATATTTTTTTGGTTGATAATTTTGTGTTTTATTTCTTAAGTAATCTAGTAGTTATACAATTTTTATCTTGTTCTATCGTAACTTACTAGGTCTACCCTCTAAGCTTACACACACTAAGATAACCGACCTTATTACTGGCGTTTTACCGTTTTTGTAAGATTCGATCGATACATTATTTTTAAATAAATTTTTAGATAGATTTTGCTAAATGTTCCTTATTTTCTGATAATTTAATTTTGAATGTAGTCAGACCAGACTAAGGTATCAACTTCGACAGCAAAATCGTGTTGGTGAAAATCAGCGAGCTGAGTAAAAGTTGTGCTAGTTGGTTGTAAATAAATCTGCCAAAACCAATAAAATTTTTAACTAAATATTAATACACTAAAAAAATCTCAAAAATTTTGTAGAAAAATTATGTAATTTTAGTTAATTAATTTGCAGAAAATTTAGAGCTAGCTTTTTTTTTTTTTTGTTCTTTCTTTGTCTTATAAAACTTTGTAAAATATAAAAATATATTCCCAATCAACATTATTCTATTCATGTTTTAGGTCATTAAAACACTATTTTTATTTATCGGGATATTCTCCAAATAAATACTTCATAGAGTTTTATTAGCCAAAAACATTGATCTATTACTTTCAAGAATGAGATGACGCGTTTCTGGGATTTTCTAGGTCCCCATCTTCAGACCTCTTTAGAAAGTAAAAAGATAACTTTAAGGTGCCAAAGCAAATATTATATTGGTTGTATAATTTCAACTAATTAAGAATTATACAAAGAACAATATTGTCTTTGTTTAAACCAGTTACCTTTAATAGAAAAATGTTATGGCAATCTTGTTAATTTACATAGAGACAACCTTTGGTTGCCATAGCTATGTATATTTTACTTTCCAAAATAGGAAAGTTTTTTACTCCGTACAATGAGTAAATTTATTTGTATTTTATTCAATTTTAATTTATTAAAATTGCTTTTTTGAAACGCGTCATCTCATTCTTGAAAGTAATAGATCAATGTTTTTAGCTAATAAAACTCTATAAAGTATTTATTTGGAGAACATCACGATAAATAAAAATAGTGTTTTAATGACCTTAAACATGAATAGAATAATGTTGATTGCAATATTGAAAGGTCAAAAAAAGCTATTTTAATTTTCATAAATTAAAATTGAATAAAATACAAATATTCCCAATAACATTAAAAAGTTAAAAATTTAGGTGCTTTAAATATTGCTTGTATTGTGCTTTATTTTAAGTGTTTTTTACAGTCAAAATCTAGTTCACACAAAAAAAAAAAATGTCAAAAATTATTATTGTCAATATTTTAAAATAAAATAAAAACATTTGTTCGAATTTACAATTTTCCTGTGAAGATTTGTATTAAAAAAAAGGTAAGCCACATTTATTTGGAGCTAAACTCTGTCCTTAAATTATTTTTTTTTTCTTATTTCAGAAAGATTTTACAAATTTCAACCTTTCAAAATAAAAAAGTTTTAGTGGAAAAGCCATCGGAAGTCAAAAAATCAAGATTAAATATAAAATCATAATATTTTAAAAATGTTATTACGTATGTTTATAAATTGTACCAAAACCAATCATTACCGTGTTTTTAAGACTTTGTTTAAACTTGAAGTTAGGGCTTGAAAACAAGTGTTATTATTATATTGTTTAAACTTGAATTGAAATGTGATTCAAGGCTTGAATTAAAGTATATTCTCACTGTTATGTTCGACTTGAATTCCAGTGTCCATTTTGCTGGAATATGCCATTGAATTAAAGTGTAATTTAAGTATAAATCAACGCTTGAAATTGGAAACATGACTTGAATAACACTTGATTTTAGCTTTAATACCAGCAAAAATGCTTATTGGGTAGACTTCTGCATTGTGTTTATGAAATAGAAACAAAATTATCCCAATTACTTACATGCTGCATACTTGCTTTCTTTTCACTAAAGTCCACAAAGGACCACTGTTTAGAAGTATTTTCCTCTTTATTTTTAATAATTAAATATTATTTTTGCAAATAATTTAAATCATAGAAAACTTCTTAGAGCCAATTTAGACGGCGACCTTGTTGCATGCAATTATTGCGTGCAATTTTAGTTTGTTGACGAACGGGGTAGAGATGCAAGTGGGGTAACAAAAAAGACACGGTTTTCGTGCATATTTCTGTTATCTCTCTTTCACACTCATGTGTATTCTTCTTTTGTTGCTTCATTCACATTCTGTTTTCGTGCAATTAAAGTCACCGTATAAATATACATAACTTTGGAATCAACTTTGAAAAGGGAATTTAGAAAATTGCACGCAATCAATTGCATCGTATAAATTGGCTCTAAGTAAAGTTTTTGCTAGTATATTTATTATACAACTAATTCGTCTATTAATTTATTTTTTTGAGTGTAACTTTTCATCTTAATCGTTGACTAATTCTACGTTTAAAAAAATAAATAAATTATTAGTTATCTTCGGTAATTATAATTATAATTATATCTACAAAAGAACATAAACTTCGGTTGTTCAATAATTACTACTAACATACTTTAAAATGACATTGAGCACACTACCAAGCAGCTCATATCTGGAAATACTTACTGTTATGTTATATATTAGTTATTATCTTCTAATATATTTTTACTTGTTCTGTACTCTATACCAGGGGTCTCCAAACTTTATGACTCGCGCACCACTAAATTAAGGACAAACCATTTCCGTAGCACCAAAAAATACTTGAAAAAAGCAGCAAAACTATTTTTTAACAAAAATTACAAATGTTTTTAATATATAAAAGTTTTTTGCCCGAATTTTAGTACACGAAGTACATACAAATTTTTTTTTATCAAGTTATACTACATCAAAAATATTTCTTAAATTCCTCCAATTAAAAATTTTGTTTATAAGTTTATTATTCTGTTTATATGTTAATGGCATAAATATGCATTAACAATTTTTAATAAGGGTTTTGAGGTTAAGAAGAAGAATAAACGTTTTTCTCTAAAAATTGTAAACACTATTAATTTTCAATCAGACTAGTTAGTTTCTTCCTCTTTTTTGTCATTAGTGATTTTCCATAAAATTGTATCATTATTTTGTATCATTATTGTTGTCCTACATCACAAACGTAATAATGCTGAGGTAAGACAACTGCTTAACCATCTCTCCTAAACAAGGCCTAGATTGCAATGCAACTAATTCGCAGTTTGTTCCTATTCAGATTCTTTTGTTATTGTTTTTTTATTCAGAAGTGACCAACACAGACACACAAAGAGCCAATTTATACGACGCAATTGATTGCATGCAATTTTCTTAATTCCCTTTTCAAAGTTGCTTCTAAAGTAATATCCATTTTTACGGTGACTTTTGTTGCACCAAAACTGAATGTGAATCGAGCAACAAAAGACAAATACATATGATTGCGAGAAAGAAATAACAAAAACATGCACGAAAAACAAAAACCGTGTCTTTTTTGTTACCCCGCTTGCTTCTCTACCCCATTTGCCACAAACAAAAATTGCACGCAATAATTGCATGCAACAAAGTCACCGTCTAAATTTTCTCAAGCATTTTATTCTTAGATTTTTTGTTTACATATCTTCTAATCTCCTCGTGTCTCCTTTTTTGCATGTTGCCAGACTGACGTGTTTTTTGTACGTTCAAAGGACAGCTTGCGTATGTTCAGTGACAAGATTATAACCAATTTATTTTGTAATTGCGTCAATTGAATAATTATCATTATTAAAACTTTCACATGTAATAGTCACATATTTCAAATTAAGACAAATTTTATTATGTTTTAAAATATAAAAGAAAAATAGTAACGAATTTTCCCTTTCTCACTATAAAAGCCCTTATTAGATTTTGGGTCATTATTTGTACCCTCCACCATATATGGTGAGGGTATATATCAGTTTGTCATTCCGTTTGTAATATGTCGAAATATAGGTTTAAGACCCCATAAAGTATATATATTCGTGATCCTTATGCAATTTTAAGTCGATTTAGCGATGTCCGTCTGTCTGTCCGTCTGTCTGTCTGTTGAAATCACGATCACGACGCGAAGACGCAAGCGGGGGTGCCTATTTTTACCCAGATTATTGAACATCCTCCCGAGCAGTTTGGTATTTAAAATGAGCAAAATCGGTCAAGCGGTTCAAAAGTTATGAGTGAAAATGTGAAGGTACCTCTAAATTTTCCATACAAATTTGTACAATTTTTCTGTATCTATTTTTTTTTCTGTTAAGTAAGTAAAAATGTTATTAAGTCTTCTTATTGTTCGACTACATTTATTGTCTTACATACTATGATAACTAAGTTAACGTAAAAATGAACAATGTTAAAGTCGCTAACAGAGCAGACCTCTGTAAATAACATTGCTAAAACTAAATAACAAAAGTTCGTTACATAAATTGACAAAACATATTCATATTACAGTTCATGCAAAATTTAGTATATATGTATATCATCTTCATCCCCTTTGGTGGAGGGTATTCAAAGATTCGGCACAGCCGAATTTAGCCATTTTTAATTGTTCTTATATTCATTTTAACTATTTGAATTTTAGGTTAAACACTATCTTTAGGTTAAACACTATCTTTTACACATCCGTTGTGGCTCAGGGAGTCAAGTGGTGCTTACCAGTTTTCAAGTGATTTTGCCTTGCCCTACCTAATGTAACCTACATAATTCCTTTTACAGTTTCACAGGTAAAAATAATTAAGAATTTTGATGAGATGAACTGTGTTCTTCATATGAAATGACAAAAATAAACGCTTTTTAATATAAATTTGCCGCTGTAAAAGTCTCGCGTACCACTGGCTGGGGACCCATGCTCTACACGATCACACTTTATGATATTGGTTAAACTTTTTTTGTTTTTTGTTTTATCAAAATGGGCAACCTAAAACAAAATTTAAACTTTACACACAATATCACGTATCGACGACATTTCATTTGACTATCATTGAGTTATCGCGCAAAAGTTTATTATCTTATATTACAACTTCGTTTTATTTATTTATGTTTTATTTACGTTTTATTGTAGGTACTGTAGGTATTGGTTTCTATTTATTGTTAATATTATTTATTTGGCCAACACGCCCTCGCTATAAAAAAGATTGTGCAGTTTTGTTTTCAATATAAAAGGTGAGCGAAAATTCCCATTCCTATTTATAATTGTAATCAACAGAGCAGCAACATTCATGCCCTAAAAAAATCAGAGAAATATGCTTTTAAAATATGCATAAAAAATGCAAAATATACGTTAAAAATATGCACTTAAAACGAAATATGCACTATAAATAAAAAAATAATAATCACTAAAAATCAAGCAAATGTGATTTTAATTAATCCAATGTGATATATCAAGGTACACAAATGCTATATCAAGATTTAAAAATTCTTCTCTTGGTTTTTTTTTAATTTAAAATTTAATCTTCATTTTAAGAAAATATAGTAGCCTTTTAAAAAAGTACAGATCTGACCCCATTACATTTAATTATATAATATCAAATTATATTTCAAAATTGGGCACAAATTTGAGATCTATATAATCAAATCTAATTTGATCTAGACATATAAATTGGATATATCTAATTAGATTCTTTAAAAATAAGAAATTAAAAACTTTATTTATATATGTATACATTTTTCTTGTATTGCCTTTGAAGATCTGGTACTAGATCTGGTATCAGATATGAACAAATAAGATCCTAAATGCCAAAATGGCCAAAAAATTACAAAATTTTCCAGTTACCTTCAGGTATGAACAAATCTGGCCATCATGTGTACAACTTTTACCATATTTCATCATACATGATCAGATCTGGCGCCAGGTCTAATTATGTTCAATCGTATCTAATATTTGCTTACAAAATATGCATTTTTAACAAAATATGCAAAATACACAGCAACAAAACGATCCCATTTGTTGCAAATACATTGATTCAGTCATCAACCATGCAGACGATCGCATCAGCCATCTCAAGTCACGAGATTTTAAGATGTCACGATTCAAAAATTCTTAACGCAACAAGTTTCTTGTCTCACGAGCGGCTAGAACTATATCGCCATCTGGCTGCAACAAATTAAGTCTTCCAAGATTAATGCTTGAAAAACATCTTAAATAAAAAAGTTTTTAATTTTTTAAAATGGAAAGGGAATAATTGCCTACCCTTTGATGATTTCTGAGAAATTTCTAAAACTTCAAACTTTACGTATTTATTTTTAGATAGAGAAGTGTTTTTTTTTAAATTTTGTGCAAATTATTATAAGGAATTTTTATTTTTGGGTGTGGTATAACTGAAAATTCTTAAGTATTATATGACAATTTTATGTGCACTTCATTAAGAAGAGTGTGTTGTAGGAAATTATCTTGATTAATTTTAACAAAGGAACTTTTTGACATCTACCAGCTTTAAAAGTTGGCGTCAATATGTATCTGAATGATTGCTCTCTTTCTGTGAATTTGTCAAAATTTTAATGTAATATTAGGTGTGTTCGACGTACGTCACCGCGGGTGTCCGAGGGAACCCAATCTTACCAGAAAGCGTTTCTTGTAACAAAAATTGGGTATATGAGAGCGTTTATGAGAGAGTAATTGTGTTTCTCATTTTACCAGAACTTACCCGTACTTTTTGTTTGGGTAAAATTGTCAAATCATCAGCTGTTGCTAATAAATTAGCTGTTTTTCATTAAAAAAAAAAATAAAGTTAATAAAAATTTACTATAAAGAACTTTTCCTTCTTAATAATGAAAAATACATTTGAAAATGAAAATAGATATTTGTCATTTCAAATATATTTTTATTTAAGCTGTTTCTTTTTTAATATGAATAAATTTGACGTTTATTTTTGGGTATAAAATGTGGTTTTGTGCGTTCGCAGTATTTTGGACATTTTTATGGTTTTGTGAGAGAATTTTTTGCTTACTCTCATTTTACCAGACTACCCGAAATTACCTCGTACAGACCTATTTATTCTTGATTTAAACGAGATGCAAGTTTATCTAAAAAAAAACTATATGTATATGGTATTTAATTTTTAAAATTTTCTCACGAATCTATTGGAAATTTTTTTTTATTAATGAAATAAATTTCGGAAATAACTCCCAAATGAAATAAATCCAAAAAAAAAAAAAAATGAAATAACTGCAAAAATTTTCCATACAAAGTAAGACTTACTTCATTATGAAAATACTCCCAATACGTTGGGACCTATTTCATAAGTTTTTGTTGGGAGTTAGTTCATAATGAAATTACTCCCAAGTGAATTAACTTCCAACGAAATTTTGTTAGTAGTTATTGCATTCTTTGTTCACCATTAGGACTTATTTCATTTTTGTTGGGACTTATTTCATATCGGATGCAATTTGAACATTGTGACTTATTTAATTTTTTGTTGGGAGTTATTTCATTTCTCTTTAAATTACATTTCAATCAATTTTAACTTTTTTGTAATAGTTCTTAAAACTGTTGCAAAGTTAGAAGTAGGAAAACAATGTGTTATTTTACTTGAAACAATGCATACGCAATCAGTTTTTGTTAGAATGAATATCGGTTAAAAAATGCTACAAAATGTAAAGTCTTGCATTCAAAATAATAAGTGGCAAAAGAAGAAATAGTGGAGTATTGTACGTAAATGATGAAAAATACTTGATTTTGCTTCATATTGAGTAACATAAAGGGGAGGAAAGGCGCGCCACGTCGCGCTTTTTTTTATATGTAATGCCGAAATTGTGAAATAATTTCTTGTTACTTTTATTCGGATTTTCCACTATTTTGACAGTCACAGACCGCCAACATCTACCCGCGTCAATTTATTTATTTTATTTACACGTTATGTAATCCCTTCACCTTAATAACTTGTGTTAAATTTATTTATTATTATTTATATTAATCATATAATTACAAATTGTAGCGAAAACAGACCAGAGCCTCTGGTGGGAATCGAACTCACGACCCCCGCACTGATAGGCTAGCACGCTACCAACCAGCCTACCGGGCGCTGAATTTTGTTATGTTTGTTAAATTTTGTGCTTAAATTATAACAAATATGTATGGCGAAAACTATCAGTAGCAATATTAGAAAAAATATAAATTTATCAAGAAAAATGTCAATTTACTATTTGCAGCCACATTTTATATTTATACCCTTCACCACAGGTGGAAGGGTATATATGTATAAGTTTGTCATTCCGTTTGTAATATCTATAATATTGATCTTAGGCCCTATAAAGTATATATATTCTGGGTCCTTATGAAGAGCGAAGTTGATTTAACGATGACCGTCTGTCCGTATGTGTGCTGAAATGGGTTTTCCGAAGACCCCAGACATGATGAGGACTTGATTGTTATATATTTCTTTTACATGTGATCCATTTCTGTTTGCTATTGAAAATCAGCTAGATCGGTTGATAAATGACTGAGATATTAGCAAAAAACCACGACTACCTCTAATTTTTTCCGTAATATCCATTCGTTTTTATATGTAAGTTGAATATTACGCATAACAAACACATCCATTTGTTGAAATTCTTTTCTTTCACCTCTTCACCTTTTACATACAAACAACAAACCAATACAAAGATTTGTCATTTAAATAAAAACCAAACAAATCTCTATTGAACAAAAACTGTTTATTTAGCTCTATTAACGATGATTCTTCTGGAGCTTCAATGGCTCAGTTGTCTAAACGCTATATCACAAATACTTTTTTTTCTCTTAGGCGCGGGTTAGATACCACCCCCGTCTATTCAACTTTTTTTTTTGTACAATTTTTTTTATATTTTCTTAAGACTTTTTTTTATTTATTTTTTTGTTTTTTAACATTAAATAATTAATTTAAATAAAATTTTAAATTAATAATTAAATAATCCTTAAATATGCTAAAAACATCAAAATTTTTATAAAATCCCTCTTATACAAACAAAAAACAAACGGTGTTATTTCTATGTTTTGCTCCGATTTAAAAGAATTTATAAAAAGATTTTTAAACCATTTTATTTCTCATATATTAAGAAAATTTTATACATAATTCCCCTTTGAGTGCAACTATTTTAGGTCATAACTTATAATAATTTATAAAAAAAAAATGTGTAAACTATTTTTCTTCAAATTTTTAAAATTAAGCTAAAGAAATTAAAAATATTTTTTAATGAAAAAGCGAAATAAAATCCCAATTGCTAATATTCCAGCTAAATCAAACGTTCTTGTAGAAATAAAACACATGCAGTTCTAGTGATTTTTTTTTAACCATTTGTTGAAGAAGTTCTTTCACCTCTTCACCTTTTATACACAAACAACAAACACAAACAAAGATTTACCTAAAAACCAAACAAATTAGTTTTGAACGAAAACTTTTTAGTTACTTCTATTAATGATGATTGCCTATGTGCTTAAATGGCTCAGTGGTCTAAGCGCTTTGTCATAAATAGTTTTTTTCTTTCATTCGCTCGATCCCCGTCTATTCAACTTTTTTTGTACAATTTTTTTTTTACATTTTATTAAGAATTTTTTATTTGTTTTTCGGTCAGTTTTTCTGTATATTTGGAGAAAGGAAAAATTCCAAAATAAGGTACGAGCATCTTGGTTATCAATACACATCTGACCAAATGTGGGTGGGATCTATAAATTGGGCGTGGCACAAAATAGATTACTTTATATCTTAAGAACCGTAAGACCGAAATTAAATAACCCATACATGGGCTAAAAACATCAAAATTTTTATAAAAACTAAAATTTTAGAGCTGTAATATGACCTATGGATACGTCTTATATAGCAAAAGATCGAAAATGTTTAGTGTAACATATTTGCTAAAAAACTCGGAAATATTGGTTCAGATACAAAAAAGTTGTGCCCAAAACATAAATTTTTTTTAAATACCTATTTTCTGGAACCATAAATCTTCCCGAGTCAAAGTTTTATCACAAAACTAAATGGTTAATTTCCTCTTTAAGGCGTCCGTATATAAATCTGTCTATTCCATATATGTCCATATATAAACTTCAGTTTTTTCCCAACCATAGTGAAGGGTATATAAGATTCGGCATAGCCGAATTTAGCCGCTCTTGTTTTTTTTTCTCAGTAATTGAGATAATAGCATTCTTTTTATTTTCTTAACTCTTTGAAATTATTTACTTATTCAAAAAAGAATTATCCTTTTTAAGGTCTGATGCAAACTTATGTCAAATAATTTTTATGGTACATATTTACGAATTCTTTACTTATTTTCTATGTCGCTTTTAAAAATGCTAACTCTATTATGATATAATCATTATAATTGTACTTTGTGTTGACGTTGTCACGTTAGTTCCTATTTTAGGTTTGAGAAAATATAAACACAAAATTAAAAACTTAAAATTTTTGTACTTTAGAACTCATTTTAACATTTATTTAATACGCGTGCCATGCTCACGGCCTCAATAAATGCCAACGACGCATTTCCCATTTTATATTTTATATTGTTATTTCTGTTTTCATGATTATTAAACCATCGCTTTGTACTCATACTTGGTTTTTGTTAAATTTTTGGTTAATTTGGATATTGTTTTATTTGAAAATGAACCTCATCACTCAATTTTTAGAAATGACAACATCCATTTAACCAGCAGCAGCAGCAGCAAAAGCAGGTACAGTGAAATAACTCCCAAATGAAATAAGTCCCAATGAAAAAATGAAATAAATCCCAAAAAATTGTTCATACAAATTGGGACTTATATCATTATGAAATAAGTCCCAATGCATTGGGACTTATTTCATAATTTTTGTTGGGAGTTATTTCATTATGATATAACTCCCAAATGAAATAAGTCCCAACAGTTTTTTTTGTTGGGAGTTATTTCATTTGGGAGCTACCATTGGCACCTATTTCATCGCAGTTGGGACTTATTTCATTTTAATTGCAAACACTATTTTACCATTGCGAGTTATTTCATTTCTCTTAAAATTGCATTTTAGTAAATTTTGATGGTTTTGTAACGGTTCTTAAAACTGTCTTAAAACAAGTAGTTGCAAAGCAATCAGGTATTCCACTTAATAAAACAGTGTAAACATCATCAGTTCTTGTTAGAATTTTGTTTAGTGAAGATCGGTGTTAAAGTGATAAAAAAAATGACAACTCTCGCGTTTAAAATAATGAGTGGCAAAAGAAGAAATAATAAAGTGCTATACATTATAGATGAAAAACAATTTTATTTACAAAAATCTAAAGCCAAAGGAAGGTAATATTATACGTGTTACGAACGAAATTGCAAGTCGCGAGTGATTTTAGAAAGGGGGCAGTGTCGTAAGGCAACTGATTTCATTGAACATAACCATAGAGACCAACAGCAACTGTATGATGACCTAAAAGCCCTCAACGAAATTAAGGATAAATGTTTGGATGTTTCAAGTACTTTGGGCGCAGCTAACGTTGTAAACGGAATACGGGCGAATTTTGAGAACGTTTGCGTAAGGTAAGTGCATAGTGGTGTAAACCATTTTTACTTTCATTGTGTGATTACCAATGCTTTTCTTTAATAAAGCAACCGGGAAGCAACGAAAAATATGGATTTTAACAAAGTCATACGAGGTCTGCAATATTTGACATCAAAAGTTTTTGCGGCATCTCCGAAGACTCCAACCGATGTTGTCAGTATGTTTCAGAGGGAAAATATCTTCACAAATTTTGGACTTACTTTGCATGAGGGCCAAGAAAAAACAGCGTTTTTTAAAGTGTGCCACGACTCGAAGGACTTTGCATACTGCGTCTTTGGATCCGATAAGATATTCAAGCTCATTAATGAAAATATTCCCGACAACAACAATAAAAAGATTTTGATCGATGGCACATTTTCAATTGTACCGCTGGGATGTTTTAAACAATTGATTTTGCTGCATATCGAATATTATGAAAAGGTTTGTCATCGCTGGTGGGGGTGGCGAGCGCGGCCGCGCTCGCGAAAGCAAATCACGTCGCGCCGCCACGCGATTTCTTATAAATAATTAGACTAATTTTTATTTTTACTTCCAATAGGTTTTTCCAGTATTTTTTATTTTGACGAATAAAAAGTCAGCAAAATGCTATGCCCATTTATTTAATTACATCATTTCTAATGTATTAAACTTAAATGGTAATGATAAACAATTATCTTAATTGATTCGACAAAACAATAAGGCGTCATTGGAATATCATAAACTATTATCGCTTCCCCTGTTGCCTGCCATGCACATACTGGGTGCATTCGTGAAAATAAAGAAAGACATAGAAACGCTCGAGCGTCATTTCGAATTTTCGAACTTTTTGGAATACTTCGAAAAGCAATGGTTACAGAAGGTAAATACTTTTAAACAACACTAGTATAAATTGTCTTGCACATAATTTCTTATTTGTTTTTTTTTTTTTTTTTGTTTTTTATTGGTCTCCAACCTAGATTGGGCCAGACGTACTGTCTGTTTTTGAAACAACGACTCGAACGACTTCCGCCGTCGAAGGATATAATGGAGTGCTGGGCAAAATGATTCCCAAACAGGGAAATTTTTTTAAGTTTGTTAAAGTTTTACAAACAGAAGAGTTCAACAAGTCCCGAGATTTTGAATTGCTGACTTATAGCGGTGGAGCTTTGGGAAAAACTAAAAAAAGGAGGAAATTTATCGAAAAAGCGGAACTGATTGAAAAAGCTAATGAAGAGCTACGTTCTGGATCCATAACTGCGACCGCATTTATAAATCGATTGGTTTTCTCGAAAAATAAAATTGTTTATGAAATGGAGCCAGATGAAGATCTCTTTGAGGAACACTCGTACCTTGAAGATGAGGAGGATGATACTGTATCGGAGCCACCAACACTACCGCGCTCTCAAATTCTGTGCGTGGTTTGCTTGGAGGTTGAGCCCAATATTCTGCTGATTCCTTGCAAACACACAAAAACGTGCAATTCTTGCGTCCTAAAACTACAAGCTGCAAGTATTGCAAATGGACCCGAAACATTCAATTGCCCTGTTTGTCGTGCAGAAGTTAACGACACGATGGGGGTTTTTTTGTAAATGAATGTTTAATTTTTTTAAAAATAATTTTTGTTATCAAATTATGTATAATACACATAAATTTATACCTATAATTATTACTATTATGTATATGCTTACATATAATTGTGAAATAAAAAGCGTTCTGTAAAAGGAAACCAAAAAAAATTGGGAGTCAATTCATTTTTGTTGGGACTTATTTCATTGGGAGTTAATTCATTTTTATTGGGATTTATTTTTACATTTTGAAATAAGACCCAAAAATTGGGACTTATTTCATTTTTGCATTTGGAAGTTATTTCATTTTTTTCAGTTGGGCGTTATTTCATTTTTCATGGGACTTATTTCATTGGGAGTTATTTCATTGGGACTTATTTCATTTGGGAGTTATTTCACTGTACCGCAAAAGCAGCGTCATCATAGCGGGGGTAAAATACTGCCTCAAAGCTAAATGTGTAGCAGCAAAGCCTAATATGCAGGCAGACACATCTATAGAATGTCACATCCACACTTGTCTCCACAATATTATTATTCCAGTCTTTAATTGTTGACAAATATCCCTTAGCAAAATCATCATCAGCGTTCAGTTACAAAACCAAGAAATTTACAATTTATTCATGTGTGTGTATCACGGATTATTCACATGCATGCATGCAAGCATGTGTGCCACATTTTTATTGTATGATTATCATTATCATTGTGGCTGCAACATTCAGTAGAGTAGAGTAGAGTAGAGTTGAAAAACGGGCACCCTGTTGTCACCACTTTAAAAGTCTACTGTACAATGACTCGGTTTCTTGTGGCATGTTTTTGAATACTATAAAGTGTATTAATATAGTAAAATGTCAGTTTCACTTGTTTTTTTCTCTTCTTCTTTTAATTCATTTTTATTTATTTTTTTTTTAATAAAATTTAGTTTATATTGTATAGTAGAAGTAGTTTTTATCCCTTAACTATGTTGAGTATTTTATTACAAAATGAATAAAAGGGATTTTTATAAAATGATGGAGTATTTTATTTGTACTGCATTTGAAAGTGTTTGTTTTGTAATTCTTCTTTTTTTTCTATTCCATTTCGGTTTAATTTTGTTTACATTTTGTAAAGAATTTGTTTTCTTTAGGTTTGTTAGAATTTGAAAAAAAATAATACATTTAATTAAATATACTTGTTTTAGAACACATTTTAAATCCTCCTGAAGAGATATTTATAAATAATACCTGCGTAAATTTATGTCAAAGAGTGTAATTCATGCCGAATTAGAGCGTAAAAAAAACAAATTTAAAAACAATATGACTGATTATAATATAGGATATTCCAACAAAATACCATAGAAATAAAAAGTGGAAAATATTTTTAAAAGAACTGGTTCAACAATAGATTGTCTCGTATACATAATGTTTTTATCAGTTTTATATTCACGAAAATATAAGCAAGCCTGTTTCCAAATGCCAAATCGGAGCAAATTCAGTCAAATATTTTAGAAGCGGTTCTCAACCTAACCTATTCTAGCATAGTTTCTAATATAATTTTATCATAACACTGGCTCTTGAATGTGTTGCTCGGAGAAGTTTAAGTGAACCATAAGTACACTGAGAAGGTAAATCTTCTAAATGAGAACTCTGGTTGAGCTAAAATTTTGATGTATGTATTACAAGTATCACAAAATCAAAGTAAGCCGCGTTTGCCGTTTTCTCGACGACTTTATTTGAGTGTTCTTATAACCGATATATGCTCAAATAATAGCCAATAAAAAAAGAAAAGAAGACAATTCTTTTGAGTTAGTTGTATTTCAAATGCAGCCAACTTCACACTATAACGTATTGTCAATCTTGAATTTTCAACATTTTAAATTCTACATTCAACACAGGGATGCGAAATGAGAATTTCAATTTCGTACAAAAGTGATTACCAAATTGTTCTTTTTTGACCTCAATTGTAACATTTTTTTAGTATTAAAAAAATAAAACTCCAATTATTGAATTTTTGTTAATATTTTTATTTTTAATAAACATAACAAAAAAACTGTACAGAAAATTCAGTTGTACATTAAAAGAATATAATAAAAATATGTAAAATAAGGTACAAAAATTCATGTGATCAACATCATATTTTAGTAGATAACAAACTATTTGTTATTTTAAAATTATATCAACAAGAATTCGATGAATGTAACAAATATTTCGTTTGGACTAGACTAGAAACTGTTGACAATTTACACGACGCATTTGATTGCGTGCAATTTTCTTAATTCCCTTTTCAAAGTTGCTTCCAAAGTTATGTCGGTGACTTTAATTGCACGAAAACTGCATGTGAAGCAACAAAATAAAAATGCAAATGAGTGTGAAAGAGAGATAACAGAAACATGCACAAAATCTGAAAAATGTGCCTTTATTGTTACCCCGCTTGCTTCTCTACCCCGTTCGACAACAGTCAAAAATTGCACGCAATAATTATATGCAACAAAGTCGCCGTCTAAATTGGCTCTAATATAAAAGATACTCACAAAGATGTGACAGCAAAAATAAGTTGCCAAGAAAAAAAAAAGTAACTATAAACTGGGAAAATTTGTAAATTGTACCAAATAAAGCATGGGAGTACCATCGTACTTTTAAGACTCAAATTGTACCAAAAATGGTACAATTGTACCAACTTTCGCATCCCTGATTCAACATATTAAGAAAGCTTTCATACAAAATGTGTTAACGAAAATTTTTTTGACAGAACGTCACCCTTTGTTATTTTATTTTGGGCGATGCTTATACAGGATGCAAAACTAATTGACCCGTATTTTTTCCTATCGGCTTAATCTGACGTATAGCTAAAAAAAGGGAGGGGTGCACAGTAAATCTGAAAAATAGAGAATTAAATCACCGAGAAAACAGTCCCAATTGTGGCTACCAAATTTAAAGCCAGTCGATTTCTGGCAGTTACGACAACTATCTTTACATTAAATTATTTTTTTAGTCGTGAAAGCCAATATTGAGTCGTCTTATTTAAGATTATATTCCACATAAATTATAAAAAAGTTTTCAAATGAAAAGTTATTGTATTTTGTAATTAGAAAAAGTTACTAGACACTATCCCAATGGAATAATTTTTCTGGACAGCTACTATCTTTATCAACATTCTTCATGTCTTTTTAAGTTTTAATTGTAAATATCCCCTAATTAACTCATAACTTCAAAGGAAACAGCTGCTAGCGCTAACTCCACATTGATTTATTCCCTAATATGTCCAAATTGATTGTATAACTTAAAAATGCAGGATATTTGGCAGTGAGATTTTGGGCGTGCATGTTATTGTGAAACATTAATGCAATAAAAATTTATTCAATGTATTCGCCCTCGTTAGCTATAATCTTTTCTCATCTTTCTGGCAACATATGGATTCCGCGCCAAAAGAACTGCTCATTTTTTGAGGCCAAGAACGAATTAAGCCAATTTCGAATACCCTGTTCTGAAGTGAAGCGTATTCCAGTGAGAGCGTTCTGCATCGATCGAAACAAATGGTAGTTGGATGGGGCAAGGTCTGGACGATAAGGCGAGTGAGGCAAAACTCCCCAACCACTATTTCATAAATTGTTTTTAAACGGTCTGGCAATATGTGGCCGAGCGTTGTCATAATCGAACATTACGGCTTCATGTCTGATCCCATATTCTGAAAGATTTTCGGGCCGATTTTAGCAGCTTTAATAGGTGGGAGATTTTTGGTCCCACCAAATACAGAGCATGACATTGGCACTATGGATATTCGGCTTTGGCGTTGATTGATTGACCGGGTTTCACATACGATTTCTTGCGCTTCAAGTTGTTCGCCAGGAATGAGTCTGTGCAAAACCGACTTCTTTTTAAGGCGTTCAGCATATCAACGCCAGGACACTCAGGAAATACTTTATTTATTTTTTTATTTATTTATTTCAGTCTATGGATACAAAATTATCCTTACAGACTAGCAACCTATTACAAAAGTAAATAACTTAAAGTAATTTATTTAATAAAGCTTTAAACTGAGAATGAGGTAAACTAATATCTAATTGATTACTATAATTATTAAATAATCTCAAAGCTTTAGTTAGAGGTTCATTTAATGCATAATTAGTTCTATGAATATCAATAAAAAATAATTTATCTATATTCCTTAAAGATTTAGGGGAAACATATATTTTTATTAAGTGTAATAAATTAGGTGAATCAATTACACCACAAATAATGCCATGCACAAATGATAATGCAGAAATATTCCTACGAGTTTCCAGAGTTTTTAAATATATAAAATCACATTTATCAACATATGTGGGAATACTAAATGTTAGAACATAAGTTGGAGTATTCGAAGTTGAAACATTCAAGAAGGGAAGAGCAAACTTAACAAATCTATTTTGAATTCTCTCAATACGGTTTATATGAGTATCCGCATTAGGACTCCAAATAAAGGATGCATATTCCAATCTGGAATGAATTAATGTGTTGCTTTCTTTGCAAATGAAATAGAGGAGAGTTGAAAGATGGTGAGAGATGAAGGACTTTAACTATGGCTGCTTGAATGATTCCCAATGATTTTCGTGATTCTTCTTGAGTTTGAACTTTAGTGAGCAATCGATGTGCTTCAGCTGCACTTTTTGGCACTAAATTCACAATTTTCGAAGCAAATTAAAATCTTTGATGTTTACACTATATCGTTCAATGAATAAGTGAGAATAAATGACAGATTTTTACCCTCCAAAATGTCATATCAGTTATTAAAGACACAAACCATGTGTAAAATATACGCCATCTGGTGTGAATTCCGCATTTTTAAGTTATACACCCAATAATATTAAAAGACATGCTTTGTTTTTTTCTGTTTCAACCGATTCATTCGATTGGCAATAAAGAAAACAACAGATTCACTTAATTACAAGAAGGAAAATATGCATTTATAGCAAAATATGTAAAAATATTCATTAACAAATCTATGCCATTTTCTTACGAATTCATCGATTCGCAGTTGGTTAACGTTGTTCTTAAACTAAGAACAGTAGATATGTTTTTCATGAACTTCTAAGCCCCAGTGATGGCAAAAAGTGGTGTTGTTAGGGAGCGGTGTATCTTTAATCTAATTTAAGTGCAATATTTTGATAACATATTTTTTGTATCTGTACACTTATAATTTTATGCATTATTTATTGTTACTCTCTTTTATCAAAAGTTAATTTCAAAAAATAATTAATTGTAAATACTTATTGCATAATGGAATAATAAATCTTAATATTTCGATCACCCTCTTCTAACTATTAAAATGCTTTTTATTTGAAGTGATTGAAATTCTACAAATTCCCTCCTATTTTCCGCCCTCCCATGCATTCACCACTGTACATTCTTAATTACTCGTAAAACAACAAAATACAGACTGTATTGTTATTAAGCCGTATGCATGTGTAAATTGAGTAAATTGACAATCTTAGATCTTAGGGTGGAGTACCACTGCTAATACTACTACTAGTCGTATATGCCATTCCATTTGTACATATGTACTGTTGTAGTTCAAAGACGTATCTATTAAAACGCAATTGTGAATGTCATTTAGAGATTTAAGAAATGTCTTTAATTGCTTTTTCACAATATTAAAGATGACTTTTGAAATTCATGACTTTTGTAATATTGTTCCTTTGGCAATTTTACCAACTTCGTATTCTTGCCACACTCTTTTTCTTTATCGGAATATACATATTTATATCTGAGTAACGCATTGGCCTCATTCCATATTTATTTTTATAACATAAACACATACTTTATTTCGTTAAAACTTACATATGATTTTTGCTTTTGTTAAGCTTAAAATTTTTGAAAAAAGTTAAGTTTTTCTTTTTTTTTATTGTTATTTTATGTTTTATGCGTTTTATTCCCCCTTTTATTTTATGACTTATTCGTCAATGTTTTATACATAAAATCGTGTATATAATTTATTGGAATTTTTTATTCAAAGGAAGTATTACATCAAAGAGAGTCATAACTTGAAAATTTCATAATTTTTTTTTATATATTTTTTAATATTTATTGTTCTTACCTTGTAAAATGCATTTTAGGTTATAATCGATTGCATTAACTTTTGTTTTCAACCAACAATAATTAATTTGCTTTATATAGACTTTTAACGAATATGATGATGGGAAAATATTTTATATATTAAAATCTTTAGTATTTCATAAAATAATTAATTTCTCACTGGAAGTAGGTAAAGTATGTACCGGTTAAAGACTGACACATAATTGGCTTAAGGGATGAAGTGAAATTTTAGAAAAAAATATATTTAAATTTTCGTTTCTAAGCGACCTAGTAGCTAATTTACCTAAGCGTATTCTTTGTCTGCCTAAAGCTTTAACCAAATTTAAATAAAAATCATGAGAATATAATCTTTAATTGAATATATTATTGTAAAAATAGGTTTAAATTAAATCGGATTTTAAACGGTCATTTAATTGAGGTTTTTGAAAAATCATAACCCTTTGACGACCATACATTTTCCAAAGTATGAATTTTGAAGTTTACGCAAATTTCGTAATCTCTGAATTAATAATAATATACAGAAAAAACAGATTCATTGTGACAGCAAAATTTTTTGTCAACTGAAAAGTTTAGTAGCAGCTACCGAATTATTCGGTTGCCGCAATTAAATGTATTCGTGTTCGAATTGAAATATTTGGTTTAAACCGAAATTCTGTTTTCTCTGTGTAATTTAAAGAAAAACAAATGCTCCCATTCTTGCCCTCATTTCGTTTGGCAAAACTAACTTCCATTTTAAGACCGAACAGTCGGCCGAGGCAATTTTTGTTTTTTTCGTGATCTGCGGCTTATAATAGTTATGCTCCCCCCTCTCTGGTTGTCAGAAACGATTCTTTTCGTGATCTGCGGCATGGTTACCAAAAATAATTATTTTTAACCCTTAAACAAAGAACTATTTTTAACCAACATAGCGGCGTAACCTGCTGATCTTCATATAGGGACAAAAATTACTCAATTATTAATTTTTTGTTTTTTTATTTCTTATAAGTTCAAAAAATCTATATAAATCATGTCCAAGAATATCCAACTTTTTTTTTTCTTTATAAATATAAAATTTTTGGTCTTTCTTAATTTTTGTATCATAATTGTGCCCGTTAGGAAAACAACTTAACCACATGTGTGATTGCTAAGAATACAGATATGCAGCAAAATATTCGTTTTTAATAGGTTTTTTGTTCACGCTCTGCCTTCTTTTAGAGGCTCTAGCTTGTCTACTTGTCTAAAACTTTGGTCTTTAAAGAGTTAACGGTACGTAGATCTTTTTTAATATGGTAATCTGTTCAATGTTTGAGTATTCTGATTATAATAATTAATTATAAATACATATTTGTTCAATTCACAACAGGTATTGTATCGTTTTATTACTTTACAATAGTTTAAAAGTGTTGTTCGTAATTTACACTCAAAAATCTGATACAACTTCATTTGCTGTGTTTATTTAATGTTGTATTGTGTATCATAACATATCAGTCTCAAGTGAATGCCAGCTTATTCACATTCACCTTTATTTTTAATATTATTTTTTTCTTGTTCCTATAATTTTATAAATATTTTTATTCTTCTTCTTTACTATTTAACATTTTACAACATGAAAATAGAATTGACAAATTATAATTAATCATTTTTTAAAAAACAAATTTAAATTTTCGTCTCAGTTGTTTAATTCTCTGATGTGAAATGAATAGAACCAAATTTTTTCATCGTTTTTAAAATTTTAAACAATACATAATAGTAAATCTTTTTTAACACCGGCAGCTGCTTATATAATAATCTTTAGTGTTGGTTACAGGTATGTAAATATATTATGTGTAAAATTTTTTGTATACATCAGGGATGGAAAATTGAATTTTAAAAATAGTGCTTAACAATAACCAAAAAAGTCCTTTTTTCAAAACATCAATTTTCGAGAAAAATATGAAAGCTGTGTTTATGCGGCAAGCTATCAAGGTTGGCTTATGCCATCCCCATATAATTTTGACATAAGCCAACGTTTAGTGGTAACGCTTAACGTTACGTCAAATTTGTATGGAAATGACGGAAGCCAATGTTGATAGCTTCCCGCATAAACACAGCTAATACCAGTTCCAAATGTAGACTTTTATTTATAAAATGTTAACCAAATCGTACTATGATGTAGGGCCTCTCATGACCGGGCTTTAGCGATTATAATTTTTTTTACTTCTTTTAAATATAGACTAATTTTAAGTTTTTTCCTTTTGTATTACGTTAATATTTCAGTTAAATAATAACACAGCTCATATAGTTGCTTAAAGAATGAAGAAAAAAATGGTGCATTAATTACCATTTTATTAAATGAATTAAGTAAATTTTGAATCATTCACTTTGAATCATATAATAAAGAACTCATTCATATATTTAAAAGCTTTAAGAGAATTAAGCTTATTAAATCATTCCATATGAATGCTTTTACGGAATAAAATTGATTTAAAAAATTTAGTTAAAGAAAATAGCTTTAAAAATGTTACCTTTAAAATCTATAACACGAATATTGACTATTAGTTATTTATATTTCGAGGACATGAAAAACAAAGGTAAAACCTTTTATTTTTAAAATTTTATGTTTAAAAAACTATGTAAAAACCTGTGAAACTTTGATTCAGTTTTGCGGTGTCTATGATCCATAATTGAAATAACTGAGTTCGTCGTTGCAATCACGGAGCCCGCGTCACACAGAGGAATTCATTTTTTTTAAATTACTAAAATAAAAAAAAATCCATCTCTGGTATACAAATAAACAATAAAGTATCTGTTTTTTTTTTGTTGTTGTTTTAATATCAACAAAAAGTGAAGTTGTGTTTGTGTAGCTTTGACAGACAAGGTATTTGATGACGAATCTCCTCGAAATTAAAGCTTTGAAGAATGTTATGTGCGAATGATGTTTATTGTTATTGTTTATCGTATCGTAGAGTTTCATTTAAAATTGTTTGAATTTAATACGTATGTGAAAGTATACACTGAAATTAATTTTTTATATTGTTAGACGACATACAGTACTTTGACATTTATAAAATGACCATGATGTTTGACAATGTTTATTGTATATTATTACAGCAAGTTATTAATACAAATTTAAAAGTTTAAAAGTCAATTGAAAAATAATTTTACAAAATTTATATGTAATATATTTGTTTTTTTTCGAATTTTAAATAAATATTCCTTACAAATATAAGTAAAGGGTGGTTAAATTTTAAGGGCCGATGTTGAATCTGAACCACAACTAAACGTCAAGTTTTTTTCTGCAATTCATTTGACATTTCTCACTTTCAGACTAATTCAATTTGAACCATGGAAAGATACATAATCGAGCAATGCGTCAAAGTTATTCAGGATTATTATGAAAATGGGCGTTCAAATCAAAATGCATTTCGTGCACTTCGCGATTTTTTTGGTCAGCATAACCGAACAAATGTGTCCACAATCGGGAGAATTGAAGGCAAATTTCAGCAAACCGGGTCTGTGAAAACACCTGCGCATGCTCGCCCAGTTCGTTCTGCGGAAAACATTGTTGTTGTTCGCGATAGTGTGGCAAAATAGCCGTCAACCTCGACTCGTCGTCGGTGTTCGCTATCGCGAGATTATAACACAATTATTGAAGCCAGAAATTGAGGATATGGATGTGCACGATATGTGGTTTCAACCGGACGGTGCCACTTGCCACACAGCTAACGAAACAATGGCTCTTTTGCGCGACAAATTCAATGGCCGTGTTATCTCACGTGGTGGCGATGTCAATTGGCCGCCAAGATCATGTGATTTGACACCGTTTTATTTCTTTCCTTGGGGTTATTTGAAAGAAAAGGTGTACGTCGATAAGCCAGCAACAATTCAAGAGCTGAAGGATGAGATAATTCGGCACATTAACGGCATAGAACCTCAATTATGCCTCAGCGTCATCGAAAATTTGGACCATCGGATGGAGGTGTGCCGCCGAGGTCGCCGCGGCCATTTGGTCGATATTTTGTTCCATAGATAATTGAACCATACCATATTATCATAATAAAAAGAAATGACAATAATTTCCTAAATAATTTGTGTTTTATTCAAAATCAACATCGGCCCTTAAAATTTAATCATTCTTTAGATAAAGACTTGCTAAGTAGTTATAAATATAGCTACTGAAAAATTAAGAATATAATAAAAATGCTGCCAAGTCTTATAAATTATTGGCATTTCTTTTAAAATTTTGAGAATTTGTTATTTGATAAAATATTAAAAACAACAAATGCTAACAAATGAATTATGTGTTTGTAAGTAAAGGTAGAGGAAGGCAAACAATATAATTGCTAAATATCTCGTTTCCGCGAAGTCCATAAACGAAACCAGCTTTCGTACAAAAGCTGCGCCAAATGTTCTTTACAAGTAGTTATAGGTATAAAATTCGAAAAAAACGAACCTAATATATACAGGGTGGCGCAAAAATAACCTTCCGATGTTTTTTGGCTGTAATTTAAAAAAAAATTAAAAACTGATTCTTCTTGTGGATTATTTTTATTTGGTCATTTAATTTTTTTTAATATCAAGTTGAGAATATGATGTCATGTAAAGTGACTTTGAGCGGGTGTAATGGCTCTTCGTGGGTTACACGCGGATTTTCAGTGCCCCAGAAGCGTAAATTTTGCTTTTTTACGTACCCGCTAAGATGGAAATGGGCCTCATCACTCATGATTATTTTTGATGAAAAATCATCTTCCGCGTTCTGGAGCAGTGTAGCGTAACATTGTTTATTAACGTGTATTTCGCATGTGTTTACTACACAAATGTCAAAACAGAACTGACTTAGGGGCCAATCGCAAAATTTATAGCATTTTCTGATAGGAGGATTACTTTTGCGCCACCTTGTATTATCTGAAGGGTCCAAAAATTTACACTTTAAAAGTTTTAAGTTATGTTTACTAAAGTAATATGAAAATCTTGCCTTAACGTTGTTAATGTGAAAGTGTTATTTTAAATTTTATTTTATGCTTTTTGTACTTGAGGCCATAACACTTTTTATGGCCTTTTTTCAGGTACATAAAAAAGAGCTGTTACTTTATGTTCAACAGTTTTATTATTATTATTATTATTTCATATTTCTTTTTGTTATATTGTATTTTGTTTATTATGTCATACGCGTGCTACACTTAAAACTATTTTTTCTCATAAAGATTGTTTTTTCTTTGTCTGTGAATCTTAGTATTGTTTAATTTTATGTGTTACATTTTTTGAATGTTAAAATACCAAAGTGGTGTATTTTTAAAGTTTTACAACTTGCTTTGTAATAAAATTTCTTTTAGGCAAGATTAATTTATTTTTTTCTCTATACTTTCATTAGTTCAGTTTTAATTATTTCTGTCAACCAAAAATTTTGTTTGTGGCAACTGGCGTTGTTAATTTTGTTGCATATTTTCCACTTCATTAACTATTTTCCCCCTTTTTTCTGTCACACCCATATTATATTCGATGCATACAACTTGTTGCATTGACGCATTGACTTGCACACCCTTAATGTGTTTTTTCAAGGTTGGCAAACAAAATGAATAACAATGTTGGTATAGGTATTGACATAGGTAACGGTATTTTATTCGTATCGTATCTGTATTACCGATATCGTAACATCAATACCGGCACGTACTGGTAAAGGGTGTTTTTTTAGAGTGACACAAGTTAAAATCATAATAAAACAAGGAAAATATTTTTAATATCAATGAATTTTATGAAAATAATGTTTAAATATGATTTCTGCCATGTCGCCGTCACGGCTGGCGCGTAGAAGACGCAATTTGGAACACCAAGTATCAACAACTTTTCGCAGCATTTGCGGCCGTATTTCGCCGATAATTCTTCGAATGTTGATTTCCAGGTGTTCAATTGTTTGTGGTTTATCGACGTAGACAAGTGACTTAACATAACCCCAAAGAAAATAATTCAATGGGGTTAAATCACACGATCTTGGTGGCCAATTAATTGGGCCATTACGTAAAATTATTTTTTCATCAAAAGTTTCTTTGAGTAAATCAATTGTAGCGCCCGTTGTGTGGCATGTGTCTCCGTCCTGTTGGAACCACATATCAGCAAGATTAATGCCTCGTATTTGAGGTACGAAAAAATTTTGATTCATGTTCCTATACCGTTCACCATTGACAGTAACATTCTCACCATCATCGTTTTTGAAGACATATGGGCCAATGACTCCGCCAGCCCATTAAGCGCAACAATCAGTAATTTTCTGAATTTTCTGTGGATGTAATGGTGTTTTGACAAAAGCGCATTATTAGTAACAGTAAATGTGGTCCGAAAACGATCTACTGTTCTTCGAATTAGCCGCTCTGAAGGACGATTATATACGCCATAAAATGGAAGAAGTGCACGATGAGTTTGACGAATAGAACAATTATTTTGATAAAAAATTCAACAATTTTGTCCATTCATAATGAAATTTCCAAGCGAACTAAACAAAAAGCAACTACCAGCTGTTAAATGGGTTGTCAAATAAAGCAGTGATGCCATATCAAAGTTGCGACACTCTAAAAAAACACGCTTTATTAGTAAAAAATTGTGTTTGCACAATAAATTATATGTTGTTTAAAAAACACACGCACACTATTGCCAATTTAATTCAAAATCGATAATCGTACCTTAAGTTATATATATTAATTATTTTTATTTTATTTTAAAAACATTAATATTTTTTGCTAAAAATCTGGAGGAAAATATGTAAAAAAACGATTCAATATCGGTACGATACCGGTATTAAGGGAAAAGGTTTTTAATTTCCGGTATTTTTGAAATCACGAGTTTCGGTATTGGCATCGGTTATAAATTTGAAACGGCATTAGAAAAGTATCGGTTGCCAACCTTGACTTTTTTCATAATTACTCAGTGACCCATTATTTGGTTTAAAAAGGTTGTTTGTTAAATTAAATACTCATACCTTTTTTCCTTGAAATGTTCTATACGTACTTCCGTTCAATAATGATACGCAATATATAATTTTATTGTTCCCAATGAATAGATTTTGAATACGCCTTAAATTTTATTTAAATTAAAGATTTTTTATAATTAAGATTTTAATTTTTTCGTTATTTCAAGCCTACACAGTCTGTTCCTGTCAGGCAGCTTATCAAAAATATTTTAAATTCTCAAAAATCACATTACTAGTATTCCAAAATCAAAGTGAAACAATTCTTTTGATTCAGTTGCAGCCAACTTCACTCTAAAACATTATGTCATTCTTGGATTTGTCGCTGTGTAGTTATTGGCCAAAAATATACAATATATTTTTTTTAATTTTAATAATATTTTGATGTTAAAATAAATTTTACGAAATAAAAGTTTTCTTTTCTTATGCATTTTTATACTTTACTGGGCATTGCGACCTTATGGTACATAGACACAAGAAGGGTCAATTGGACACTGAGTTGTGCAGGTTTTGCGGGTTGAAATCGGAGACATCAGAGCATGTACTCTACGATTGTCCTGGGCTTTGTGTCAGAAGGATAGGGTTTTTTGGTGACCGTTTCTTGCCATCTTCCAACATTTGGAACACTTCACCCGGAAAGGTTCTTGGCTTCATCAATAGCTTGAGCCTTTAGGGTGATTCTGGGCAGCACAAAAGACCTATTATGGTCGCGCTTCGCAGAGCCATTTGGAATAATGCATTATATTTGTAAGCAATATGTTACCAAATTCATAAATATTTCTTATTATTTTTATGTTGGAAAATAGGCTGCGATATTTTCTTTAAATATATACTCGTAAAAGGTGGCCCAAAATGCATTAGCCTATTGGAGGATGCTATAACATTTGAAAATGATGGCAACTGTCAGTTTTGTTTTAATATTTGTGTTGTACATATTGACGAAATACACGTCGACAAGTGAGTAGTCCAGTTGCAAACACCGCTAAGTTAAAAAAAAAAAAAATTCTGTTAAAGCCGCCATTTTATTTGTTTTTTAAAATGCCTCCCTTAGCCCTTATCAGTCTCGTTCAAAACTCGGTAAGTTACGCGTAAATTCTGGTTAAATATTCAATACTGCTGCAAAACTGTCTATATTAAATTAACATAGCGGTGTTTGCAACTGGACTACTCAAATCACTGTAAGTTACATAAAATTTTTCAAATGTTGGCATGTTACGTAGTGACTTTTGCGAATGCCCTCATCTTGACTGTATGTGTCAGTAACTGAACTGTTAATTTATTGTTATTGTTGTTTATTGAACTGTTCATTTATTGTTGAATTTCAAACGCACGTAAATAAAATAATCTTTTCGTGTTATTATTCAACGTACTTAAAAAAAATAATATTTTTGTGATATTATTCAACGTACGTAAATAAAATAATCTTTTTGTGATATTATTCTACTTGTAAATAATGGACGTTCAAGAAATCGAAGTTAATGAAGCACCGAATGGAAGAGGACGGAAAAAAATTGCTGATAAATCAACATGGAAGAGAGAAGTTGCAAAGTCGAACAGGTAAGGTTATCCTCGTCTTGCATTTTCTGCACAAATGTATTTTGAGTGCTTCTCTCTTCTGCTTCAGACACAAACCTAAAGGTCCGCCAAAAATACCAGAGTGTGTGCATGGAAATTCAAAACAAGGCTACAAGTGCAGCGAGTTATCCCAAAAGGACTACAATAAATTTTACCACCATTTTTATTCATCGTCAAGCAAGATTTTTCAGGATACATTTTTATTGAAATATTGTATATCACGAACACCGAAAAAAGAAGGAACAAGAAAATCTCAAACAATATATTATTTTATACCAAAAAAGGTTCAGAAATCCAATGGAAAACTCGAAATTATATTAAAGAAAGTGTGCCAGAAAGCGTTTACTACTATTTTGGGAGTATCTAAGGACCGATTACAAAGAATTTGTAAAAACCATTTAATTACAATGGAACTCCCGAAAGAGAGAAGAGGCGGTGATAGAAAATCTTTACGGTATTCTGATCGTTTTGAATCGGTTAAGGCGTTCATAAAGGGACTTAAAAGTATAGAATCACATTATATGCGAGGAAGATCTACTGTGCAATACTTATCCAGCCAGCTCAATATAAAAAAACTTCATGACAGTTATAATAATAATCCAGAAAATGATCCAGTTAAGTACGAATATTTTCGAGGTGTATTTAACAAACACTTTAATTTAAGTTTTAAAACGCCGGCTACAGATGCCTGCTCAAAGTGCATCCAGTTAAAGGAGGCTATTGCACGTGAACGCAATCCAGCTAAAAAACAATTAAAAATGGCACAACTTCGGATTCACAAGTTAAAGGCTAAATGGTTTTACACTAACCTTAAAAGTCCTCAAGATAACGAAATTATACTATCTTTCGATTGTCAAAAAAATTTAGTATTACCTAAAGTTCCCGACCAAAGTGCATACTTTAGCCGTCAGCTTTATGTATATAATTTAACAATTTGTGAAGGACCTTCCAATGGCCCGCAAAATATTTCAAATACATTTATCTACACTTGGCTGGAACCAGAGGCCTTGAAAGGATCCAATCAGATAGCTTCAGCATTATTTCATCGACTGATGAATACAACTTTTGAAGACACTGTAAATCATGTTAAGTTATTTTGCGATGGCTGTGGGGGGCAAAATAAGAATTCAATAGTATTGGGAATGCTCGCGTATTGGTTAAAAACTAAGGCTCCAAATAATATAACAAATATTACAGTAATATTCCCCATTGTGGGGCATTCATTTTTGCCTCCCGACCGTATTTTTGGAAATATCGAAAGGGCAACACGGTCTCTAGAAGTGATTGCAGAACCAGAAGCGTATTTTGATATTTTCAAACAATATGGCACGGTACTGAGACTTGGCAGAGACTTCAATTTTTATGATTGGAAATCTATTACAAGAACCGTACTCAAATTGCCTGGATTCTGGCATTTCCAATTTAATGCCTCGAAGAGATTCTTTTTGCAAAAAGATAAAAATGGTAAAATTGGCGTGAAAGGGGAATTGCATTATGTATCGGAATTGAATAATTATGGCAATATTTGTAAAAGAGGTAAATCATATGAACACATTGAACCTGCTTTGATCAATGTAGGCGTTCCTGTAAAATCGGCAAAATTAAATGATGTGAGAAGCCTACTCACGAAACATTTTGGAGAGGATTGGGCTACTGTCGATAGTCTAAAATATTATAGATTTCTCCAAGAAGACGAAGATGAGGCTGCATTAGAACAAGCAACCGATACCGAAGACACTTTAATGGATGATGAAGAAGAAACAAGAGTATAATATTTATTTAGATTTAACATTACTGTGTAGTACCGATTTAAAACTTGTTATGTTAATTTTATACAACTGCAAAAGTGTCTATGTTAAAAATAAATTTGCAAAACTGGCTATGTTCAAATTAAAAATACAAATTAAAAGATTCCTATTAAAGCGTGATTTTATTTATTATAGACAAATGGCTCCCTGTGATAATACTTTTCAATCATATGTAGTAATATAAATTTTCATAACTCCATTTCAGGGCTAGAAGTTTTAATAGATTTTCTCAAAATTTTCTTATTTTAACATAGCGGTGTTTGCAACTGGACTACTCAAGTCATGGAACGTTGTTATACCCTTTAAGAACGAGGAATAATTCTGTCGAAATTAATCATAAGCTATGAGACACACTTTTATCTAAAGCACTGAGAATCCACGTATCATTCACGAAGAGCCATTACATCCACTCAAAATTACTGCATGGTGAGTCATTTACGCCGAAGGTGGCATTGGGCCCTATTTTTCGAGGACGCCATGGATATTGTGTCCGGTGAGCTATAAGAACCATGATCAACGATTTTTTATTACCTAATATTGATAAATTAGGATTGGGGACATGTGTCTTCAGCAGGACGGCATAATTGCACACACAGCTCAACAATGGACAATAGAAATTTTGAAGAACGCGTGTCCCGGTCGCCTAATGTATCGTTTTGGTGATTTGAAGTAGCCGATTTAACCGCCCCAGACTTTTTAATTCGGGGTTTTTTGGAGTCACAGATCTACGTGAAGCTTACACAGAAAACAACCGACAAGAGCGCGAGATCTTATCGATGAAAAATGCGATAAAATGAGCTCAAATAACCATCAAAAATGGCCGCGCCCATTTAAACGATATAATTTTCAAAAATTTATAAAAAAAAACTGTAGTAAAATGATGATGGGTAATGTGGAGTATGGAGTACCTCAAGGTAGTGTTTTGGGGCCGTTACTATTTAATATATATCTGAATGATATAAACAACCTTGGCTTGCATGGAAAAACTTTTATGTATGCGGATGATTTGTGCATGCTTTATCCATATAAAGAGCAGTTAGTTTTCAAAACTTTTGCTGAATGAGATGCTTCTTTAATTTCAGAATTTTCCAGATTGAACAAATTAGTGATAAATCCTAACAAAACTAAACTTGTAAAATTCCGTGATAGAAGCATCATTTTTGTGGATGGAAAAGAAATTGTAGAAGTTGAAACTGTTAAGTACAAGGTATCCGCCGGAAAGGTATACTTCTTTGTTTTGCTGCCATTTTGGTAAACATTAGTCTTGACAGTTCATATTTGGCAGTCGTGAAGTAGACACGTGGCAAATTTATTATGGAAAAATATTCGATAAACCAACGTGCCAATCGGATGTTACAGCTCGCCTATGGCAACCCCGAATTTCATGAAAAAATCATAATGAGTGACGAGGCACATTTTCATTTGAATGGATATGTGAATAAACAGAATAGTCGGTTTTGGGCAAATTATTCATCAGTCACCTTTGCATCCATTAAAAGTGGCAGTCTGGTGTGCAATTTGGTCAGGAGGAATCATTGGACCTTACTTCTTTGAAAATAAAAACGGCGTGATGGTAACTGTGAATGAGAAGCGATATCGTGATATGATTGAAAACTTTTTAACGCCACAACTGCATGCTTTGGGCTTGATTAACATGTGGTATCAACAAGAAGGTGCCACATCGCATACAGCCAGGATTACAATGGAATTACTGCGAGAGTTCTCGCAGTTAGTTATTTCAAGAAATTGTAGTGTTGATTGGCATCCACGGTCGCCTGATTTTACTGCTCCGGACTTCTTTTTGTGGGGATATCTGAAAAGCAAGTTTTATGCAAACAAGCCAGAAACGCTTGAGCAACTCAAACAAAATATTCGTGATGAAATTAATGAAATACCGCGTGAAATGTGTGAGAATGTAATGAAAAATGTGCTCAAAAGGGCTCGCATTTGTGAGGCTAACAAAGGCGGACATTTATCTGATATAGTATTCCATACATAATTGCCGACATTAAATAAAACATTTATCAATATAAGATCCATTCTCTTTCATTTAATCAAAAATTATAAATAAACAAAGTAGTATACCTTCCCAGCGGACACTCTGTATTTAGGAGCTGTTTTGCAAAGTAATTTATCATGGCAGAAACATATTCAGTATGTGCGGTCTAAGATATCACCCGCACTCGAAATTTTTGTGTAAATTAAAGTATAAGCTGAATAAAGAAACTAAAGTTATCATATTTCAATTATAAGTTCAGAGTCACCTCAATTATATAACACTTATCAATGGATATTGAAGAAATGCTGAGCTTAAATCTTTACAAGTAATTCAAAATAAATCTTTAAAAGTAGTTTACAATCTGCATCTGCATATTGCAAAA
Source organism: Eustalomyia histrio (assembly GCA_949748255.1). Taxonomy (NCBI): domain Eukaryota; kingdom Metazoa; phylum Arthropoda; class Insecta; order Diptera; family Anthomyiidae; genus Eustalomyia; species Eustalomyia histrio. The sequence continues at coordinate 5,695,577 of OX456523.1, forward strand.
AAGGTGCTACCTATTTATGGATTATATAAAATGCACTTGTTGCTGTATGTTTACAAGGTAGAGTACATAACATGGGTCATCATACCTTAAGTTTTACAAAAAATCAAAATGTCTTCAATACTAAAAACAATTCCAACTTCAAGATGTCGACTGGAAATGACCAAGCAAAAAATTGTATGTATCGGTAGTTTGGAGTTTAATAATTTACCTGAATTTTTAAAAGAGGTTTTAACAATTACTCTATATTTAAAAATAGATTGAAAGAGTATCTCCTGGATAATATTGATATGCTTCTGATATAACTTTGTTTTTTTTACTTAACATGTGTATTAATATGAATTTTTTGTTTATTCTTTAACTGCATAAATAATTAAAATTTATCCAATTTTCGACCTAATTTTATACATGCATCATCTGCTTATTGATATCTAAAACGTAATTTGTATGCTTATCATAAACTCTCCTTCCATGCTTACCTGCTACTAATTTGGAAATATATTTTTTTTGGGATTTTTTTTTCAAACAATTTTCAATAGACATTTATATTTCACCTGTACACATCTTGCAGGTAAATACGAGCCAAACAATTGATATTAAAAATAAACTCTCAACGGTGATAAATGTTTATAATATTTATCGTCCCTCATTTAACGGCCCTATTCATATTTGCAATAAATATAAATTTAAAATAAATTTCTTGCACAGTGAATAAAAGTGTTAATCGAGTCTTCCATGTGTAATCGTATAATTTGCATGTACGATTTTTTGTTTTTGTTGTACAAATGATTCATTCAACGCCAGTATTTCCTCAGCCAGCTACTTATACATCATTCTAAGAAATAAAAAAAAACTTAAAAAAAAAACAAACAACTACTGAAAGTGTGCTGGAGCTACTTTTTTTTATATCCATACTTCCATACGTTCGTGTATATGTTGATATGGGTACATATAAAGACATATCGATAGCCTCTGTCAATATGTTCCTTATGGCAATATGTACGTATTTGGATATACAGAGATTTGTAGCAAATGGAAATTAATATAAAATTTAAATAATGATTATTATATATGAAGCGCCAGTAACTAAATATTATCGTCAATTTCTGTTTTGTGTTGTGATTTTTTTTTTCATATTGATTATGAAAAAGTCAAAATTTTATATTTACAGCTTATGCTTAAATTTAAGACAAGAAATGTATAAATAATTTACTTATCTAAATATTATTGGCATTAACATAATTTTGGGTAAATTTAGTAAAATTGTGTGTGTTAATCTCAAAACAAACTTGACATTTCTAACATCGACTCGATATGTTTGATTTTGTGAATTTTCCTTGATTTAATTATATATTTATCATATTTTTTTTATACTGATTGAGAAATTGGCGGCATCTCACTGAAAGTATTCACCCTTATTCTAGTTGTTGTTATCAATGTCGTCGTCGTTTTTGAGTCAACATCACTTTGCTTCGACGTCGACATCACTTCGACACCAAATTGGCATTCTAAAACAGTGTTGTAACGACGTCGATTTAAACAAAAACACATCTCTAAAACTTGAGTCGGCAGATTTATTTTGTTAATTATTTTTGCGAAAAAATGTTTTTAATGTGTAATTTAAATTCTGATACCAGTAATGAAGAAAATAAAGAAAATCTAGTATTGGAAAGAAGACTTCTCATACAGAAATCCAATATCTTTAATCTGCCGGATAACAAGTGAGTAGCAAAATCAAAGTCTGTTACTTTAAAGAATGTTAATCTTCTAATTTGTTTAAAAGGTTTGAAAGTTACTTTCGGCTAAATAAAACATCCTTCAAAGATGTGCTGGAAGCAATAGCACCTGATTTGAAAAACGGAATCAAGTCCACATTTATTTCCAAAACAATAAAGTTGCCAGTGGTCGTACCAGCTCAGTGTTGGAAACGACTTTAACTTAGGGTTCAGCTGTTTCTGAAACTGTAGAAGATTTGCCACAGCTTACTCCAGCGGGCTCAATATAAATTGCTTGAATCTTCCGCCACCTGTAGCATTACACTCGGCTTTGTTGGCCACCATTATCTTTTTAACTTTTAATTTTAAGTCTCGCCAAACCTATAAATAAATTTTGTTATATTTTTATAATGCACTTTATATGATCATGCAGAAGGTAATGAATGGCAGAAGGTAATGCCATCCATATCACATTATTCTCGGTGGGCCAAGTGCATTTAATAAATTTGATATTTCTTCCCATTTTTTCCGTTTTTTTTTTTTCTCAAGTCGTTACTAAAATTTGTGTCGTTTCAAGACAATATCGTCGTCACATTTTCTTACAGAACACCAAATACTTGTCGACAGTTATCAATTATTTTCGATAACGACAACGGGAATACCAATTTAAAAAAAAAACCCAAGACGACATTGTCTTGTGTCGATGACGACAACTAGAATAAGGGTGATTATTTTGTGGGGCTGTGTAATTTGTTAACATTTTTCTACTAAATAATGGAAAATTTTACGAACTACTGTCAAATTACAAAGTTCAACACAAAAAAAAAATACGGTGTTCCGACGATTGAATTTTGTTAAGAAGACCAAAAAAATATACGTGTGTCGGCGTTTTGATAGTTTACATCGAAATTTCATTTTAGAGGCGGTTTAAGTTTCCCAGCTTTTGCTTGTTCTTGCAGCATATCGGTATATAAAGCTATGTTTTCTTTACATCTGAGGAGTAAGGTATTTATGTTCAGCAACTTTGTAGATAACGGTATGACAAATATTTTGGTAGATCATATTTACCCTCTAACTCCTCCACATAACCGCATTTTTTGGCTATATTCTTACAAATTGTAAAAAACAACCCGAAAAAGGGGAAGGGCGCGGATGAAATATTCACAAAAATTTTGGACATAAAATTCAACTATATATGTCAGAACACACCAAAACCCAAAACTAAACACAAACATAAAAAAAAATCAAATTTGATTGCTCATCAGATTTCTAGTCAGATTTTGGGATCACCTACATAATATTTAGGTCATCCCAAAATCTGACTAGAAATTCGATGAGCAATCTTGAATTTGTCTGGTTTTTGGTATTTGTGTTAAGTTTTGGGGTTTGTTGTGTTCTGATATATATAGTAGAATTTTATGGCCAACATTTTTGTAGAACATTTCATCCCCGCCCTTCCCCTTTTTCGGGGTGTTTTTTATAATTTGTTAGAATAAAGCCAAAAAATGCTGATATGTGGGGGAGTTAGAAGGTTAATATGTTCTACAAAAATATTTGCCATACCATTATCTACAAAATTGCTGAACATACCCTACACTTCAGATGTAAAGAAAACAAGCCAGAGCTGGGAAACTTAAACCGTCTCTAAAATGAAATTCCGATGTAAACTATAAAAAGGCCGACACACGTATAAGAAAAATCAATCGTCAAAACACCGTAATTTTATAAAAAGTTTGAAATTGTTTTACATTGTTATCAATCTTAATTTCAAGTTTTATATACATACTAGTGCAGCGGTTCTCAATAAGTTTTACACATTTTTACTGACTGACGGACCCCCAAATATTAAAATTTTTATATTAAAATAAAAAGATTTGAATCCTACGACTTTCAGAAAAAATAGTATCAATAAAAAGATGGAAAAACGTTTCATACTAATTTACAAGATACAAATTTTGGAAGAATCTTTCAATTGAACTACCCTAAAAAACCTAAAAACTCAAACATTTAAAGGGGTTTTCTACAAGAAAAGCTTTTAAAAATTTGTAATTTTTGATTCTTAAACATTCTCTGACGATTCTTTTGAATCTGAGAAAGTTTTAAATAGGAGAAATAAAAAAAAAAAAATAATGTGTATTCAATTAAACAAAAAATTCCCGGTGTCTGGAAAGTTCTAAGAATTGGATTTTTTTAAAGACAATTATGGCAATTGACATTGGAAGATTATTATTACTTTATTATTACCTTAACCTTTAAATAGAGAAAAACTTTTGGGACGCCATTTTAATAATAATATTTTCACCTTTAAAATGGTACCAATAGAAAAATTTTAGGTTGTATGGTTTAGAAGTGATGGGCGACTTTGTATGGACACTTTTTCGATATTTTGAAGTTTTTGCCAATTTTCATGACGTCATATTTCGAAAACCGAAAGGGTTTGGGGTCGAAAGGTTAATGATTTGATAAACGCTACCCATTTACAATATTTGTGGCGAATTTCATTAAAATCGGAGATGAGAAATCTGAATGCTATGCGGTTTGACATGGAATGACCCAGTATTCTATTAAAAGATAGTACTTGATGGGAGCAGTGTTGCATTTCATATAACTACGAGGGAAGTTCGAAAAGTCACGGACTTATTGATCTGCCCACGTATTATACTTATAATAACTTAGGGAATGTCAATATAACAAAAGTTTTCGTAAAATAAACAAATTTTCCTCAATTTTTTACAGCTGTTCAAACATTTTTTTAATGCCCTTTTAATGTTTGGACAAACATTATTTTTTATTTTTGGAAAGATCGAAACCGGTTTTTTATAAAAATAAACCTAAAACCGGTTTTTAAATACACTACATTTCATCATATGTATACATTTTATAATTAATTTAGTTACAAAATTAAATCAAGTAAAACCTGAATTAATTTTTTTATGGGGTATAATAGATTAAAATTATACTATACCACAGTTATTATACTTGATTTCTATTTCCTAATGACTCTGTATTCAAATACTGAAAATAGTTTTAACACAAATTATCGTATCAAAAATATTTCAGTTGAAA
>OX456523.1:7505354-7883764 GCA_949748255.1 Eustalomyia histrio
CCATTCGATTGGCAAAAAATTCCGTTGTCAGCACGAATCTGTTTTCTGGGTGTATATTTCGATTTTTGGTTTATTTTTTTTGTTTAGTTTCGTAAACTTTACTTTAAATTGGTCGCCTAATGCAGATTCAAAAAATAAGAAAAAAATATATTTTTTTCCGATTTATTTTTAACTCAATTTTATTTTTCCCCACTTATAAAAAACTGTAAAAAAGCAGTTGCAAAGTAAATATCAAATATTTATTGGCATTACAGGGTTAACAAAAACTCTTTTTCATACCTTTGCCAGATAATTGTAACAAAAAATGTTTGTAAAGTTGGCACTAATATTGTAGCAAAATTGTGTTTCATTTGTTTGGTTCATATATTTTTTTTTTGTGTTGTTTCCTTTTCAATCTTCTGTTAGGATGTTACATGCACAATGATCATAAGTATTTTTATATTTTTTAGAAGTATAAAAATAACACACATGAAAAACTAGACAAAACTTAACGTAAGAGCAAAAAAAAAAAAAAAAAACAGCGAATAAATGACAACCAGACTTGGCAATAATCATTTCATTCACTTTGTTTTTCTGAAATAATGTATCAAACGAAACCAAACTTACATATAAATGTATTTATGTGTGTGATGTACAAAAAAAAGGAGTTACAACTGCATAGAAAACACGAAAATTTGAAACTATAAATGACAGTGGTTTCAAAAAAAGCATATTAAGAATAGTAATGCTGTAAATTTATAACGTATGAGTTATATGTAATTATTGAAAAAAAATATTAAACATACGCTCCTTCGATATGCTGATTAAAAAAAATAATAACTTCTAAATAGCAGCCTTAAGGGGTTTTCAATATTTTAAATTATACAAATTGTTGTGTATATTTTCCAATTATTTACTTCAAAATACATATTTGAATATACAAAGTTACTTTTTGCAGGGTCTAAAGATTTATGATTTCAACAATTAAACTTTTCAACAATTAGGCTTTCATTTCATAAACTTTGTAATTGTATTTTCTTTATTTGAATTCTTATTGTTTAGAAAAAAATATGTGCTTTAAAACTTATAAATCTAAATCAAATTATTCACTTTAACGCTTTCCCAGTTATTACTTTCATAAATTTAATTTAAAATTTGTATGCAAAGGTAATCATAAATTGTCTTTGCTTACACACAAACCCACTGTTCATTATTGAAAAACTCCCAAAACAACAACAACAACAACAACAACAAGATGAAAAACAAAATACTGCAGTAATTTCTCTCAGGAAAACTTTATGCTGAAAAATCAAATGACTTGTTTCCTTTATCCTCCCCCCTTTATTTCATTGTTTCTTTACCTTTATTATTAGTATTTGTTTTTTAACAACTTTCTTACTTGTGTTGTATATAAAAATAAATTTTAAACCAAGTTAAAAAGAAATTAAATTTTCCACAAAAAGTTTGTACCCTTGTTGTTGTATTTATTACATTTGTTATTCAACAAAATGATGACCTCCTGGACGTATGATTAACATTTGATTTGGCTCAAACTTAAATAACAATTTCTATGGTTGTTTTTTACGGCTTATTTTCCATTTATTTTCTTGTTATATTATTGTTGGTGTTTAATTTTTTATACATTTAACTTTGTTTAAAGTTGATGGTACTATATACATATATAAAAAGTGTAGCAATTTTATTTTTATTTTAGAAAGTTTCTTTTATTTAAGCGTTTTCATTTTCATTGAGAAATTTTCAAATTGCACCATTTCCCAGTTTGTAGGAGATACCACCTCTTAATCAAAATAAAAATGTATATAAAAATGAAGGTGTTTTTAATTTCTTAGTTTCTTATTGAATCTAATTAGTTAAAATATATCCGGATCAAATTGAATCTGATTGTATAAGGTGTGTCAGATCTGCTCAGATTTGATAAAAAATAATTATATATCAAATTTGTCGCCAATTTCGAGATCTAATTGTATTTGTTACAATTAAATGTAATGAGATCTGTTCAGATCTGATCGTTTTTTACACGTGTGATTTATTCATTTATTTAGATATTCATTTTATAATACCATTCTAAAAACTACGGATAAATCTTAGATTTTTTATTCTCCTAGATCAAGGGTGCCCAAGCCCTATGCGCTTGGTGTTTTTGTAAAAGCACTTAGCTGTAGGCTGTGTGTTTTAATACACACATAGAGCACTCAGCACTTGCAATACGAAATACACAAACAACATTCTCTTATTAGTTTATTTTTATCATTCTTCACTGTATGCACGCAAGTGCAAAGAAACAATACTTTCGTATGCTTTGCTGGTAAACATTGACGACAGAGATCATCAATGTAGATTTTGTTTAACGTATGATATGAAATATTTTTTTCTTTTTTATTTGTATGTATTGGTTTTTATAATAAAAAATATTGAATAAAAGTTATTTATTTTTAATGTATTGGTGTATGCTCTTCCATAAGGAACTTTTGGGCACCCCTGTCCTAGTTCATGAAACCAAATTTCATTGGCCACATAATCGAATTTTATTCAAATCGGCGTATAAGTGTAGACCAGATTCCCTTAGCTGTCATATGAGTATATAAAGGGCAACATTGTATTGTTGTTGATCCTTCAAGTATCCTGCAAATAAAATTCGATGTTCTATGAATATTCTTCAAGGTCCCTTGAATATCTTTTGATGTCCTGGGAATATCCTTTGAGGTCCTGTGAATGTCCTTCGAGGTACTGTGAATATCCTTGCTTTAAATGTCCTTGAGATCCTGAGAATATCGTTCGAGGTCTTATGAATATTATTTAAGGCCGTGTGAATATACTTCAAGGCTCTCCGAATATTCTTTGAGGTCGCGAGAATGTCCTTTGGTGTCCTGCGAATAATCTTTGAAGTCCTATGAATATCCTTTAAGGTCAATTGAATATCTTTTGTGATCCTGTAAATATTCTTTGATGTCCTGTGAATGTACTTTATGGTCCCCTTAGGAACCCTCTTAATATTCCTTAAGGACCTGTGAATGTTCTTTAAGTCCTGTGAGTATCTTTTGAGTATCTACTAGCATCCTTTCAGTGTGTTCCAAGCATAGCTAACCTCCCAGCAAAACCACACATTACCAAATAATGTGTAAAGTAATGTGTAGCCATAGGGGCTAATGGATTACTTTACACCTTACTTCACTGATGAACTTTACAGGCCTCAAAGTAATGTATATACCCATTACTTTAGAGATGATAATGTAAGGGGTTACTTATATGGTTACGAGAATGAAGAAAGTAATGTGTCTAAAAATAGATTTTTAAAAAAGGAGTTTTTATTAAAATAATGATTATGAATATTTTAAACGTTATTAAAAATAATGATGGGAATTGAACCACGGAACTCTGGTTGCCAGCCAAGAACTCTACCCACTGAGCTATCGACGCATATGTATTTTTACGCTTTGTTTTTTCGCTAGTGTTGTCAAAACAAACATACATTACCCTTTCGCTTACAAATAAACACAAAGTAATGTATCTAAAAATATATTTTCAAAAATATTTAAATTATTACTTTACATTTATAAATCATATAGTACGTAATCAACAATCAGTAACTTATTACTTTATGCTTGCAAATAATGAAAAAGGTAACGGCTATCATTACAAGGTAACGCATGAAAATATCGCACCCATTACGATAGTTTTGCTGGGTCCTACGAACTTACTTTGAGTGCACCCAGAAAACAGATTCGTTGTGACAATGGAATTTATTGCTAATCGAATGGTTCAGTTGCAGCAACCGAATTTTTTGGTTGTGACTACCAAATTGTTATTGAGGCAACCGAAATACTGTTGTCATAGTCAAATTACTCATGTCTCAATTGGGTTTCAGTTGTCAGAACCGAAAAATTCTGTTACCACAATCAAACCATTCGATTGGATACAAATTCGGTTGTCAGCACGAATCTGTTTTATCTGTTTGTGTATTGTGTTTAGATGACCTCCTACTAACATCCGTTGATTGCGTACCGAACGCAGGTCATTCTACGAATATTCTTTGAGCGTGAGCCGTGCATAGGTCGCCTCCTTTGAGCGTCTTTGTCTTGGTTCAAAGGTCACCTCACTTCTAGCATCCTTGGAGATATTCTTTACGCACACTACAAGTTCATATGTTACTTCCTTTACGCGTCCCTACAGACCACCGCTAGTACCCTACGAATGATCTATAAGCCACCTGCAGTTATTAGTATCTGGCCCAATAGGTGGCGAACCGTATTTCTTTCTCCCTTCAGTGAACTAATAAATAAATAAGTTTTGAAGCATCTTAAAGCATGCTTTTTACTCACTGTCACTGGGTCAAAGAATTTTCTGCGAGGATCCCTTTTCGATCGCTTCAATTGGAAATTTTTGAACAAGATTTTTTTCTATGTAGTCTCCAAGTATTTCGTATAAATTTTATACAACTTTTTTTTTGTAATGTATGTACATTTCTTTATATGAGAGCGCACAACAAGCCGACTTTCGGACTTAAGGTTATGTCCTATTTTTGAACATAAACATTCCAACCAAACCTAAGCTAATGAATACACTTTTAATTTAAAATAAAAAAAAAAATTTTTTAAAATTTTCCAAATCTGTTATGTTTTCATTAAATTATGTAAATTTTACACAGATTATACCCTAAAATTATTTTTTTCGATACATGAGTAATATTCAATTTCAGATTTATTAATCATACGCTCCGTAGAACAGTGAAAAACATTTGTCAAAAAAATTATGCAGGCTACCCTAACTCATACTTTAAATGTATACAATTTATAGATTTTTTTTTTTAAATTCACTATTTTGAATTCTCAAAGGAGGGTAAGTTACCAGAGTTACGCCGCTAATGACCACAGACAAATATAATTTTAAGAAAAATATAAACTTTTAAGTTGAAAATTTAATTCTTATTTAAATATAATTCTAGAAATGGTGTAGTAAAAATCATACTATTCATTTCAGTTTTACTTTGTCGTGGTTTGGTTTTGATTCTAAGAAAAACCACTATTTAGGCTGTTTTCTTCTCAACAAAAATTTTGAAGATCCTTGAAAATTTTGTTGAATATTTTGTTGTTGAATTTAGGTTTTATTTTTTTTTTTTTATACTTTTATTGCTGTCAGAGCAAAGTGAAAGCATATTTTATATTTTATTTATATTTTTGTATACAATTTTTGTTTTCTTGTATAAAATTTTTGTTGAATGAAGAACAGTGGCCCTCAAGTAGTCTCTTGAAATTATGCTACTTAACAAACTTTGACAACATTGTTAACTTGGCCATTTATTTGTTTTGTTTTGTATGTGTGTGTGTGTGTGTGAGTGAGTGCAGGAAACAAGTATTTCGGTTGTATTGTATGTCCTTATTATTCCCCAAGGTGTTGAGCCAAAGAAGCAGCCACTTAAAGAAGAAGTAGGAATTTTTAAACCTTAAACTATATAGAGAACATAAGGAAATTCAACAGAAATTGTATGGTTTTTTTTCCTACTAGCCGCTGCTGTTTTTTTTTTTAACTTTCTTGTTTTTTCACCAATTTTTTTTTATATTTTCATATTATCGTTTTGTTTGTTAAGTGTTTGTGTTGGAAAAAAAAAGAAAGGAAAAATATAAATTTCTCACTTTGGTTTAAGGATCTAGGATCTCTTTTGCATGCTTAATAGTTGTTGTTTTTTTTTTTTTTTTTTGTTAATATCTTTTTTATAATTTATTTTCAAGAACCTTAACTTGACCATGAATTATGTTCATAAAAGAAAACTAATTTTTGACTTTTGTATTTTTATTTTCATTTTCTTTCTACTAAAGCCCTCAAGTTGCCTGTCTGACAAAGAAGAAGATGAAATTTATGGTTTCGGTTATGGTGTGTTTGCTCCACGTGTAGCTCGTGGTGCTTTAACGCAACAACAACATTTTATACAACAACAAACGCTGCATCAAGCTCAACTGGCACAACAACAGCAGCAACAACTAGCACAACAACAACTTCCTCCGACACAACAACAACAACAGCAACAACAGTTGTCTTTAATGCAAGGTGCCGTTTCACATCATCAATTACAACAACATTCACACCCACAAGGTTTACAATCTATCCCGCCCAATGCTGCCCATCTAAATTTTGTACAACAAAAGTAAGTTTACCAAGTGAAAATAACAAATTAATGTTGTTTATGGCAAATTTTATTTTATTTATTATTCTTTTTTTTTCTTCTTCTTATATTTCTAGTTGTTTAAGTCCACGTTCCGCCTATTTTTATGAATTTCCACCTACAACGGGTAAGTTGAAATTAAATTACATTTATTTTATAATTTCTTTTGTAACTTAAATAAGTGACATCCTTAATATGAATATTTGTGCTGTGGTTTTATTACAAAACAACATTGCTTTACAGATTTTAAAATAACATGACACCTTGATTATTATGTGACACTATGGTGAGTATGATTAATAAACATATTATTGAATATTAATCATTACTCATAATGACCTATATGGAACATGAAATTTTATGTTTTTAATTTACACATTTTTTATAAAATCAACAATAGTATTGATTAACAACCACTTTAGTTTCATAATGTGGTACCTCAATGCGTATGATTAATAAATATTATATCAAATATAAATTATACGCGATGGTGTCCCCTACCAGCACAATTTGATTTGTTTTGTAAATGCATTAATATGTATTTAATAGAGAAGAAAACTGTATAGTAACTAAAGAAAAATTATTTGTAATCTATAGAAATAATTTTTCAGTTTATTTTTGGAATATTTACTAGATATGGTAAAATAGATTGTAAAGATATTTTTTTAATATATAAATCTTTTGAATGGAGAAAGTGAACGATGAAGAATTCTGACTGTTTGACTTTACATACGGGTTTATGTGGTCAAAATACTTTGAAAATTATTTAAGTAGAAGTTTCTGTAAAAACCTTGTACACTAGTGTAATTTCAAAATTAACGCGCCAAAAGGCGGTGTCTATACTTTAATACATTTATTGTTACTAAATAATATAATTTTATTACGCACATTAACCCATTAGTGCATGAAGTTCCCTGGCGCTATACTTACCTTTTTTTTTATCATTATGCATTGAAATAAGTCTAATAAAGTAGTTTTAATTCGATTTATTAATAAAATGTGTTTTGGGGGTTTTGGGAACCGTCCCTTATAAGGGACACTATGCAGTATGAGCATTTGAAGTGTGATATTGCTTGAAGCATTCTTTCGGATGAAGCCCTTTCTCGCACTTAGTACGTAAAAAGTTAGACTTCTTTCCGCAATAGGCACATCTCTTATCCGTATTCGAGTACTCAATCATATGGTTTTTTCCATCGTAGCGCGCATCAGGGTTGATGCTGGTTCTACTCGATCCTCTTGAGGACGGCATTCCGTATCTCTCTAGATACGAAATGGCTATGTACCTGCGAAAAATTGGCAGAGTGCCACAATTTGGGTCGTTCGGATGAACTTTCCGCATAAGGATCCATGCGTTTACGATCGATGCGTCCAACAAATATGCAAATATGGGCCACCACCACTTACGCTGCCTAATTCTAGACCGGTACACAGCCACCATCTGGTCCATTTTATCAACGCCTCCCATGCCTTGATTATAGCGCTGAAGAAGTTTCGGCTGTGGTATCTGTATCGCACCTTGCCCTCTCGCGTAGCGCTTGCACGTCCCGATATCGTTTGTATCAAAGTTGGAGCCAATGGTCACCACATTATTATCTTTCCATCTTACAACGAGAATCTTGCCATCGTCAGTAAAACGAAAATCATATGACGAACATTTCATTTCTTACCTTGAATCCCTTATGGTGTGGTACATTTGCTTTTGTGAGGAGATCAACCACTTTGTCACCTCCTACTCCATATCCTTGTGGGACGCTCTCTGCATTTTTGCCCATATACACATCGAACTGAAGCATATATCCATCGCTGGAATTCAGAGCCCAGTTTTTGAATCCAAATCGAATGGGCTTACCACGGATATACTGTTTAGCATAGTGTCTACCATAATACGGTATCATGCTCTCATCAATGGAGAGATTCTCGTACATTCCACCATGCTTTAGAAACGCCTCAGGTGAGTAATTAGTGGCCTAATTTTGTAATGCCGATCGGTACCCTGGGCTTGCGTGTTGTCATTCAGATGGAAATTATTTAGAATTTTTTCAAAACGATTCAGCCTCATGCTGTTCGCTAGCAATCTTGGCGAATCAGATTTCTCCGACCAATACAAACGTTTGTTGGGGTATTTTGCGTACCCCGACATCAAAATACCGCCAATAAAAACTCTCGCCTCGTCCATACTCATTCTCAGGTCAACATTTTTCTGAAGAGCATATAAATTTGTCTGCTCAACACAAAAATTTATAATGCCTTCAGAAAAAAATAGCTCAAAGAAATCAGTAGGCGAACTGGCGGCTTGAGCTTCGGCACTCGGCGGTATTGTTTCGCATTCCGTTTGAATGTCGTACACCGGGTCCACTTTTCGCCAACGCAAGGCATTTCCCGCACGCACACTCGAACTAACGGTTTTTCTGTATTTAGCCAGTGGCTCATCGTCACTGTCACTCCAGTCATCGAATTCGTCTTGGATCTCGCCTTCCGCAGTCAATAATTTCGGGCCGAGATGATCCAAGTTCGCCTCGTGTTCGTCATCACTACCGTCCGAATCCTGGTCGGTCTCATTTTCCTCCAATGGTGGGATTGCAAAAATGTCAAGTTCTTGCAACTGACCATCAAAAGCTTCGATCTCTTCCAGTATTTCAGCTACTGTTAGTCTGTAATAAAATATTATTGTTGTAATAAAATAAAGGGACCTTATGCACTAATGGGTTAATGGTTGTACTTCAATAAAATGCTTAATTAAGAAAATTTTTTGTTAACAAACCTTTTTAGTTGTAGTAACAATTTAAAAGAAAAAAAGGCTGCAAAATAGTAATTTCGTAACTTAAAAAAAAATCAATGTTTAAAACAATGTTGTATTGTATACTCACAATATCAAACTGAAAGTTTGTCTTTGAAATGGCAATTTCTCTACTACTGCAAAATATATTTTAGGACTCAAAAGAAAAAAATCACAAAAGTCCCTTAAATTCCAAAAAAAAAATCACCGAAAATTAAAAAAAAAAAAACACCAAAATAAAAAAAATTCTAAAATTGGAAAATCGCTCAAATTAGAAGAAAAATACACCAAAATTTTAAAATTTTTTAAAAGTGAACAAAACGCCAAATTTGAAAAATTACTTAATTAAAAAACCCAAATTAAACAAGCCGGCAATACCAAAAAGTAAAATCCAAGAATTAAAAAAATGTCCAAAATTGAGGGAAATCGCTAATATTTAAAAATTCAAAGCTAAAATATCGCCAAAATTAAAAAAAAAATTTCTCTTTAAATTAAATCGCTTTGAAACAATTTTAATCATCAATATCTCGAAACTAAAAACGCCTTAAAACTCTCTGCACCAGAGGTCTCAAGTTTCGAGTTAATTGTTTACACTCAGAAAAAAAAGTTAGTAGAACAATTTTTAAAACCTCTTCAATCCTACTTTACTGTATTTGTACTGATTTTTAGTTAAAAAAATTATTATTTACTAAACTTTTTTGACATTTACATTTTACAAATAATAGAAGTTTTACAGAATATTTACAAATTTTTGTTGCTTACTTCAGAAATCATTTAAAAAATTTTTGAAAACCGATTTGCTAAAATTAGCAAAAAATTTACTAATTTTAAAAAACTAGATATTGAAGGAAATTTTATTTCTAATAATTAAAACTTAATACTTACAAACATAAATTGCCCTAAAATGCTACATAGGTTGAAAAATAACCTACTCATGTCCAAAAAAAAAAAGACATTCACTTAAAACAGCACTAAACACTTTTTTAGTTTTAAAAATAATAAAAATTTTAACTTGAAATCCAAAAAACTTACTAATTAAAAATAAGCAAATTAAAACAAAATGATAAATTCGTTTATGTTTTTACTATCTTTTTAAGCCTTTGGATTTTTGTATTTTTTTTAAATACTTTTTAAAAATTTTAAGAAAACAAAAAAGATAAATTTGTATATTTGAATTCGTGAGGCAATTTTAAAAGTAATTATCAGCTTTAAAGTGTAACAAGTGTATATAAAAATAATGAAGTTAATTTGTGCATTCTAATAATATTTTTTTTATAAATTAAAATTTTGCTATATTTTACAATTCATTGGTTGTACTATATTTATAATATTTAGTAATTATTTTTTGCTGATTTTAGCAAACCGATTTTAAATTTCACTTTTTATATTTATTTTTAATTTTTTTTGTTTTAATTTGGAGATTTTTTTTAAGTTTTACCCATTTTTTCCTTGAATTTTGTATTTTCAATATTGCAATTTTTTTAATTTTGGCGATTTTTTATAATTTTGCCGATTTTTTCCAGTTGTATCGAAATTAATAATTTATATTTTTGCTTAAAATGAGTTTAAGTTCTGTTTGTTTTGTTTTTTTTTTTAATATAAAATTATATATTTATCCCAACATTTCATTACAGAATTGGGTGACTTTTTGTAGGGGAAACCTTTTTTTATAATTTGAGAAATAAAATCTGCGAATTCAGTAATTGTTTCTTGTTGTTTTCTTCTGGTATTTGTAAGAAATCGTTTAATTTTCTTGTAATAAAATAACGTAATTTTAAATTTTTTCATTTTTTTTAAAGCGTATGAAGAAAATCAACTATCATTTTCAAATTACTTAATCACATGAAAGAGAAAAACAAAAGATTGATTGAATCCCCAAACTGTAAATTGAATGAACAGAAAATTGGATGAATTCCCAATGATTGAATTATACACCCAGAAAACAGTATCTTCTGTTGTGGCCACCGAATTTGTTGCCAGTCGAATTCTGGCGGTTACTACAACTGTCTTTATATTAAATTATATTTTTAGTTGTGAAAGCCAATATTCTGTAGTGCAATTTACTATTTATATTCCACAGAAATATTATTACGTTCCACAAAATTTTATTTTAAGAAAATTTTTTTTTTAGATTTTTCCGGTATCGAACCTGGGCAATCAGATTCATAGTTCACACTCTTGCTTACTGCACCACAATTATTTTTTTTTTATTTGATATATTTGCCATTTAAACATTTAAATGTTTTATTTTAATTAAAAAATTTATTTTTGAAATGTTTGCCTTTTCCGGGATTTGAACTCAGAAACTCTGAGTACTGAGCTACCTCTCTAACTACTACACCACAAATACTTATAAATTTTGATGGCTAATTTTAAATTTAAACAATTTGTTTGGAAAAGAAATATATTACAAAAATTGTTTATTAATACCAATAATTAGTGATGTCTATTATTAATACAATCCACAATTCGGTTTCTTCTACTGAAGCCTTTATTAGATGATATATTTGATCAGAATAACCGTACTTGTAGTTATCACTTTTGAATATAGACAATTTTTTAATAAATTTGATATATTGTACTAAACGAATTATGTTTTTAAAGATAATTGGAAATACCAATAGTTGAATAAGAGGATTGATTTTTTAATTTCCAACATATCATTTTTGCTTTATTAATGGATTTTAGGTTATTCCAAATAAAATTAAATCGTCACAAATAAATTGATTTAAATTATTTAATTTAAAACAAAACTCAATTTTCGAAGCTCTGAGTTGGACTGAAATAGTGTAAGAAAAAAACCAAGACATTTAGTTGAAATGTTAAATGGGTTCTGAATGTTATATGGAACCATAAATCATATCTCCAAATTTAAATAAAATCGGACCAAATTTGGAACTATTCCCCATATAAACCCACCTTCCTGATATTTGCTTAAATTAGCATTTCGGAAATTTTATTGAAATTTATTTCTATATTTTTCGGCTTATTTATAAAAAAAAGGGGAAGGACTCTTCGCGGAATTTAGGCCGCTTTCTGAAATTTCACCCGAATTATACTTGGTAATGAAATCACTCCGAAAAAGAAATATAGAAATAACCCCCAAAAATTACGTACAAATATTTGGGGCATATTTATTTTTTCCCCATTGGGGATTTCTTTTATGTTTAAGTTTGCAAATTTTTTCATTATGAAAAAGCCCCAATGAAATAAAATCCAAACTTAAAAATGTTTGCAGATTATTTCATATTTATTTCAATTTGGGAGTTATTTCATTATTTGGTTATTTTATTTCCTTAAAAGTCAAGTTCTTGAAATATTTGTTACAATTAAAAGAGATTTTAATAATTTTTATTTTTATGCCCTTCATATATATGGTGAGGGTGTATTAGTTTGTTATTCCGCTTGTAACGCATCAAAGTATAGGTCTAATCGCCAGTTCACCAGTGAATAAAAAAAATGTGAGTTAAAAAAAACAAGTGTAATATTTGGTCCAAGGAAGTTAACTTTTTAATAATATTGGACGTAAGACTCCATAAAGTACATGTATTCCTAATCCTTGTGCAATTTTAAGCCGATGTAGCTATGTCCCTGTGTCTGTCCGTTCGCGCGAAGATGCAACACTAATGAAATGTTTAAAGCCGCTTACACATCGCACACAACAATGTGCTTAACAGAATATATTTTAGTTCTAGAATAATGTTGGTTCTAGAATAATGTTGGTTCTAGAATAATGTTTAATAAAAATGATTTTTAGAATCTTCCAATCCAGTTTATGAAAATTTTCGCCTTTCATTAGTGAGAATACTTTTGTTGATTACATAATAGAATTTTAGTCAAGCGTAGGCACATTTGTTTTGTATCTGGCAGTATTAATGATATGGAAACATGTTTTATAGTTTTTTTTTTTTTTTGTTTTGCTGACTTTAATATTTAAAGCAGCAATTATATCTGTTTGATTTAATGACTTTATTTGGACTAAGTCTTCTTTTTATTTAGGCTTGGGTATTTTTTAAAATATTATGTTTTTTTCTTTTTATCCTCAAACTTTTGTAACCTGTAACATTAAAGAAAAATCCTTTATAAATCTAACATTTAAATCCATTGAGGCTAAAATAAAAAGGAAAACTATCATATATTTCCTTTGGTTTAGTATGCCAAAAATCTTTAAAATTTATAAGGACCTTTATATGCTATGGAATATGACCTTTTTATTAAACAGCAAATCTATTTTATATATTAAGGATGTCACTATAACACAAAAAAAAAACAGAAAAAAGAAAAAGAATCTTTATATGTAACTGTTAAAATATAAACAAAGCTAATAATAAATTTATTTTATAAATATTTTTTCTTTTTGTTTCTTCTTTTATTTTCTTTTAAATATCCTTTAGAGGGTCGTGAAACTAAAAAACGCACAACTTTAGCTCGTTTATTAAAAGGTTTTAAAACAGTAAATCGACGAGATCGTAGCCAGCAACAACAAACAACGGCACAGGCTCAAGTTAGAGTAAGTACTATCACCACCACCGCTGCCATTACAACTAGCAGTGGTATATAGAAAAAATAAAAATATTATTTCTTATATCTTATCCTTAAATATCGATACCATCTACATATTTGCATACATAACATAACATAACATACGATACTTATATACATACTATACATACAATACATTTATAATAAATACAGTAACACTATATCATCACAACGATTATCATAAAATATTTTAAATATTTACATACACTCATAGTGTATATATTGTATTGTTATTATTGTTGTTGTTGTTGCTATTGTTATAAATGGTATTGTATCTTTTTTTTTTTTAATTTTTAAATGTAAACCAAGTAGTACTTGAAGAATATAAAAATATAAATATTACATCAGCGACAACATCAAAAACAATATATATGTATTTGTATGAGTATGTATATGTATGTAGTAGTGGTTGGTATTGTTAAAGAAGAAGGAGTGTAAATTTTTTTACACATACTCGTAAATAATTTTGTTGTATATGAACATTTCTTTTGAATTACATTATTTTTTTTGTATTTTTGGTTGTTATTTTTTTATACTCTTTCTTAAAGATGTACAGTGTTTTAAATTTCTTTGTAGATTTGTAACAGTTTTGTATTAGATATATACAAATTTTTAGGGTCGACTATTTTAGTGCTTAATCTTGAATAAGGAGAATAAATTTGGAAGTAAAATTCCAAATACGAGGGCAAGTCAATAAGTCTTAATAAACATAGAAAACACATTTTTGTCTGTTGGGACTTTTATATTTTTCTTCAAACTTTTCTTTTAGCTGTATAAACTTCAGCCAACGATTCTGTTGCAGAGATGTCTTCCTCATTCGACGCGAATCTTTTACGTCGGGCCACTTCTTAAAAAATCGCTGGTAACTAAGGTTGTAACGTGAGGTTACATATAACCTATTTTTTCATATCCCTTATACAGTTACTGATGCCCATAACCAACATTCTATTATAGTAATTCTCATTTAGTTGGTAAAATTTATTACATATAGTGTCAAAGTTTAAAGGGAAAAAACCCGAACTATGATCCAGCTGGAGTTCGAGTATAGTTCGGCTAACAGCCGAAGTATAACTTGTAAGCCAAGCAGATACTCGTTTCCCGACCTTACCTGACTCACCTGCCGATTATTCTCGTGAGTAACGTGAACATAGTAAAACGTAGTTAGAACCGATTTAACCCGACTCACCTGCCGATTATTCTAGTGAGTTACTTAGAGATATTAACTAATCATCGTTAGAACCTTTTCCCGATTCCACCCGACTCACCTGCCGATTATTCTCCTGAATAACGTGAACATAGTAAAACGTAGTTAGAACCGATTTAACCCGACTCACTTGCCGATTATTCTCGTGAGTTACCTAGAGTTATTAACCAATCATAGCTAGAACCTTTGTTATAATGGATTAATGTTTCATCCACAGTTACAAAACGCCGTAAAAACTCATTCGAATTGCGGTTAAACAACTCCAAACAATCGTTTGAAGTTGTCACACGATTACGTTTATGGTCAATTGAGAGCAAACGCGGCACCCATCTTGCAGACAGCTTACTTAAATCCAACTTATCATTTAAAATCGAAACCACACTGCCATATGAAATGTCTATGGCATCAACAATCTCACTCACTTTTACTCTTCGATCGGCCAACACCATATCGTGGATTTTTTCGACATTTCCGGGTGTATTGACCTCAATTGGCCGTCCAGAAAGTTCAGCGGCATTTGTACTTGTGCGACCACAACGAAAATCAGTAAACCACATTTTTACCATTGTAATCGATGGTGCAGAAACCCAATAGTATTTATCAAGCTTTTTCTTGGTTTGATTGACGGTTTTTTTTCGCAAAAAATAATGTTTAAAAAAATCCACGAGGTTGTATGTTTCGAACAGCTGTTAAACGCAAATTAAATGACGAAACTTGCTCAAAATTTGACAGTAGTCTATTAACATGTGGTACTTGATGGGTGCAGTGTCGCATTTCATTTAACTACGAGGGAAGTTCGAAAAGTCACGGACATATTGATCCGCCCTCGTATAATGAATTAATATATTATAAGGGGACAGTTTTCTTCTTCTTAAGCCCATTTTTAACACGTTCTTATGGCAAATTCTAAATAGTATATTTTATTTAGAAAATTCGTTTAAGATCCAAATTTCTTGCCAGAAAGGCTTGGTAAGGATGGAAAGTCGGGGGGAGTCTTTCCAATCTCTATTTTTAACACGCTTCTGGCATTAGCCCATACTTCGGTGCATTAGCCCATACTTCCGGGACCACAAATTTTAAATTTTAGTTTTCAGTCAAATCGATTTGGTAGGTTATTAATAGGGAAATTTTTCCCCATTTGAGCCCCTGTTCTTACCACTTTCCTGACGAATAAGCACTATGATCCAGGGAGCAAGTTTTTAGCTTAAGTAGTTTGGACAGTCTTTAAATGTGTAGACTTTTATTCTTTGTAACTCCACCTGCCCCACCACTTTTATCATGGAAAATTCCAAATGTACCCTATCAGTGAATTTGGTCATATTTTTGGGAACAAATATTTTAAATTTTAGATTTATACTCAAAGGGGTTATACGCAGGCCGTTAAGGGGAAGACTTTCCTTTTTTGCTCATCCCAGTAGGAATTTCCAAAAATTCAGTCTTATCAGAAGAAGGAATCTACATACCAAATTATGCCTACAAGTGAAAATAATGGAGTTCATCATAGTACGTACGAAATTTATACGATCAATGGTCAGTATTTTTGTATTTTTTTCGTGAAATTTCTCCTAAATATTTATTGACATAACTACAGTAGTTAACTAAAAAGGTGGCGAACAAATTGAATTTTTGTTAAGAGAGTAATTACAAAATTTTTTATTATAGGGAATACACAGAGAGTCAAATGGAAAACATTTTCTGGTTAGCCACAAGCTTTATAAAAATTCCTCGCAACTTCTGGAATTAATTATGAATATCTCCTTTTTATTCCTCAACTTTAAAGAAAAAAGCTATATGAGAACTAATCCACGTTGATCCCTTGAGTTAAGATAAAATTTACTTACAAACTCATGCTGTCATCACCACAGCTAATTTCTTTTTTGTTGTTGCATTCATAAAGCTCACATGAAACTCGGTTGGAATAAATCAACTTGTATTAGTTCTCATATAGCTTTTTCCTGTAAAGTTTGTTAAAGACATATTTACAATCAACACTATAAGACGTGAAAAATGTTATTAGAGGTCGCAGATGATTAGACAATGCATTTCATTTAATTACTTTGTCTGTGTATTGTATATAATTACAAAAATTATTATTTTTTTTTTGGTTCTTTAAAAACAAAAATTTTGTGATCTTTAACCGATCAAAGAATTTCACAAATTTTTCTTCTAAATTTGTTACTTGCGAGGCCACCACTTACCGTATGCAATGTTTCTCTGGGTGTAGGGTATTAAAAAAGCCCACTTAACCAAATCTATATAATTCATTTCCGTTGTACATTTTTTTTTGCAGCATTTTGTCTTTTTAACAAAACAATAAAAAAAAAAAGAAAATTATTTTTCTTTTTAACTTTGAAACCAACCAAGCAACGTTATATAAAAATTGTTAAAATTCATATTTGTATGAACTCGTATGTTGTTAAAAAAAAAGCTTTTAATATCCATATAAAGAAAGTAATGTATGTTTATTTAAGTGGAGAAGCTAAGGACGACATAAAAAAAAAGAAAAACAGCAGGAGGAGGGGGTGTGGTAAAGCTTGATAACAAAGAGGGTTGCATCTTTTTATATTCATTATAAGAACCTTGGTTCGTTTTTTTATTCTCGTCTTAATGTTGCTAAAAAAAAGATTCACTGAATAACTAAGAACATTAAAGTTATGGTTATATGCTAAATCATAAAACAAGAAATATGTGTTTCTGTATGTATAAGTATGTTTGTAGTCTAAAGAAGCACTACTACACTTACATTACCATCATCGTACCCACTACACTTATACTACTTACCCTGACCATAACCTCAATGACCTTTTTATTTTTTGTTGGTTGGTTGGTTGCTATAATTCTGCTACTGGTACAAGGGTATGTCAGTAGTGTATATGTTTATACGAATGTATGTATGTATGAATGAATAAATGTATGTATGTATGTTGTCGTTGTGTGTGTGTGTGTATAATCCACAAAACTAAAAAAAATGTTAATTTAATCAAAAGGAAAAACTTTGGTTTATAACCCCTCTTTTAAAAAAACATATTTTTTGGAGCACAAACATAAAAAAAAAATACAAACTGAAAATGAAAATAAAAATAACACTATACAATAAATATTTTGTTTTTTTATATCCGCAAGCAATTAAATTTGTTCCGTTTATAATAAAAAAAAAAAGAACAAAATAAAGCAAACTGGCTTAAACTGACTGAAAAAATTGTTAAGATTTTTTCTTGATAAATCCTGTGATTGTTTTTTTTCCCCTTTGAGAGATTTATTTTCTGTTTCCTCTTCAAACTTGGTTTTTGTGCTTCACAATTTTCTGATTTCCTTTTTATTTTTCATCTTTTACATCTTTTCAAACTTGACATTATTAATTAAAGGTTAATACTTTATCTTGATGAACAACAATTTACACAAAGTACAGAAAATATAAATGAGCACGGCCAAAATGGAACCAGTACAAGTATCAGAATGCGTTTTTAAACAGGTGATAAAGCACGAAACATTTTGTCTTTTGCGCAAAAATAGATGAGAAAATAAAGGAGGTTGTCGCAAGGTATACAGTTTCCCTTTTTATTTACATTATTTGATTAATTTCTTGTAACTCTTTGTAACGTGGTGGACGTGGGGATTTATGCCCAGATAAATGTTTATTTTCCCATCAACCATTATCATCATCATCATTAGGCAATATACACCTTTAATAAATATTTAAATTGTATTACAATGCAGGATTATAATCTACGGGGTTTTATTTATACAAACAAAACAGATGTTCATATACACAAGTGTTTTGTTTTCTTTTGCTTTTTTTTTTAATTCATCTTTTGATTCATTTTAAATTTGTATTTAATAACGTGTAATGATGTCTCTGGTATTTTCATGTTTTTTTTTTATCTCACTTTCTTTTTTCTAGGCGGCAAATGAACGTTTACGACATTTCCAAACGTTAAATGGTGGTCATCAACATAGTTTCGAAGAGACAATTCATAGGGTAAGTATCATTGAAAATAGTTTTAAAGTAAATGTCTTTTTGCTTTGAAGTATCATTAAACACTTGCTGTGTAAGTGGGCTTACAATTTGATTATGTTAAAATAAAAACAGTGTTGTAAATTTAATTTTATTTGCATTGGTTTTAGCGATTCAAACATTTTGATGAATTTTTTTGTATAGAAAATCCCTGCCAACGTAGTTACTTTTTCTATTGAGAAATCTTTAAAATCTTAGTCAGACGATATTTTTTATTGAAGGAAACACATCTGTTTCTTGAAAATTTTCCCTGAATGTGATCCATACATTTGTTTATCGTAATAATTATGATGAGCTTGTTCTTAAAAAATTCCTCATTTTTTGTTCTGAAAAATCTTTTAAATTTTAATATTCAAAATGTCCAAGTTGCAATAAAAGCGACAAGCTTATAGCCTAGATAAGCGATAGCCTAGAATACCTTTGTTTTGTTTTAATTTTAAAACATTTGAATAAATAAGACTGTCTGAAGAAGGGCTGAGTTAAAGTTCGAGCAACTCTTCTTTAAATATAATCGGTCTGAAGAATGTATCCTGTGACCTGTTCCATGACCAGTCTGAAAGCATCTACCCTGTCCCATGACCGCCCCAAAAAGTACTAAGTTGAAAAAACCTACCCAGTGAGTGGTGAAAACAAAACAGCTCCAGCACATATCAGTGACATTGAACTAGTGTTTTCAATTCGGTTAATGTCGCAACAAATAATTTAAAACTCAAATAAAAATTCGACCCAATAATCGATTAAAATAGGTCGATTAAGGGGTTAAATTTTAATATGAATTTTTTTTTATTATTTTTCTTAAAATTTTTTAAAAATTTTCTTAACTTTGGCAAGAAAATCGAAGAAAAAAACATCAACTAAAATACAATTAAATTATTTTCAAATCTACTGAATCAAAGCAAATGTTTAGGAAATATGATAGACAATTTTTATTTTCGTTTTCAATTCCTTTAAAAAATAAATTTTAAATAATATTGAATTTTATTTTCATGTCCAAAAAATTTAAATAGAGCTTTAAACCTCCGTATACGTGTATTACGGGCTAACAAAAGATCTCATCAGAACGCGAATTTTTAAAAAAGCTAGAACCTCTAAACAGAGCTTTAACAAAAAAGCTTTTAAAATTTATATTTCTCTCCTTAGCAATGAAAGATGTGTATAGGCATATTCCTAACAAGCACTATGAAGTTACTTATGTTATAAAATAATTAATATAAAATTGCTTTAAATTCGAAAACTGTGTTTTTTAAAAAAACAGTTTAATTTAAAATTTTATGAAAACAATTTTTAAAAACTACAAAATAAAATGGAGCTTTGTGTGCTTCACTTCTGGAGATGAAAAATTTAGCAAATGGTGGTGTTATTGATGATATTTTACGAACAATGTGGTTACAATGTTTGTCATCTCAAACACAAGCAATCTTGGCAACATCTTCTGAGCTATTAGACAATCTCACTGATAAAATCGGTGATATTCAAGTTGCAAGATACCCGAGCTCACCAAAATCAAAGCGCAGATCGAAATATCTCAAAATAAATCCCGAAGCAGATTTAGAGAATTAAACAGCAATTATAATTGAAATTCATATGCAGGAGGTGGTATATGTTACTACCATCTCCGATTCAAAAACATAGCCCGTAAGTGTCGTCCACTATGCTCATTTGTTGCCACACAGTCGGAAAACTTTCAAACCGATCACTAGAGGTGACAAGTGATCGAAAGAACGCAACCAATTGCCTCTTTTTATACGACAAATTAGTAGGTAAATATTTCCTCGTGCATACAGGTGCCGATATATCCATCTTGCCAGTCTGTTATCTATTAAAAGAAAAGTGTAAAAAATTTAAGCTTTTTGCCGCTGATGATCTTTTCCATGGAAATTTGTGGTTGCTGACGTTTCTCACCCCATAATTGCAGCCGATTTCTTGAAGTATTTCGGTATTGTTGTCGACATTGAAAACGTCCAACTTATCGATTCAACAATAGGCCTATCTGCAAAAGGAAAAACCAGACAACTACCGAATAACTTTGAGATAAAATCTGAATGCGTGATTTTTATATATTTTTAAATAGATAACCTCTTTAACTCTAAAGCTGAAACCATGTAGTGAAAGTGTCAGGGAACAGTGGCAGTTCTATCAAACTTTGCTTGTAAATTAAGAATTTGTTATTGAATTTTTTTGGAAGGCTTATTTAAGTATTTTTTTTATTCTGAACAGTTTCATATAAAGAAAATAAAAAACTAACTTCATCTACACTGCTTTTTTAAGGGTTTTCTGAACTGTCTGATATTGGTTTTTTAAAAAGTCGTCAGATTCCTCTGAAAAAACCTTAGATTATAAGGCATGATTCTTTAAATAATCTCAGGTTTCTTTGAATTGTCCTAAACAAACACTTTAGAAACCAACGCAATAGACTTAACGCAGCTCTTTGTGTTCTTGTTGATGAAAAAATACATTAATTTTGTATTAAACAATTAATCGATTAATCGCCAATTTTTTTCGATTAATCGAGCCGAATAACCGATTAATAAACTTTTTTTCATTTCGAATAATGACCGATTAACCGGCAGGGTTGCATAATTGGAAACACTACATTGAAAAAATATGTTTATCTGTCCGTAATTAATTCATTTATTAAAATACAAATTTAATTATCTGTTGTGTTATTATTGTTGGTGTTTAATGTTGTATTTTTTTCACTTGAAATCATATCTAAAATTAAATTAAAATTTTTAAATGACCTCAATGAACCTATGCCGTGACCAGGGATAAAATTTTTTCCATTTCCATATGGCTGTGTTTTGTTGCCTTTTTCCCTTCTTTTGTATTTACTTGAGAAAAAAAATATGCATGGGCACAATAGTTTACACGGTTATGCGTTTTCCTTCCCAGCAAAACCACATGTTATCAACAAATGTGTAAAGTAATGCATCCCTACACGCAAAGAAAAAACAAGGTTGGTGCAATCATATTCGAAGAGCATCATATATTTTTGGATTTATGGTTGCGCCAACCATAGTCCTACTATAATATAGTTATCATATTATGATAATAAAATTACCATAAAATGGTACCTACAGTTATATTATGGTCCTAAATAAACATGTTATATTGAATTTATCATAATATGATCGCACGTAATCATAGTATGCTCAAAATTTTAATATATTGTGGTCCCTCATAAATAGATTATGACTACTGGATTATCATTATATGATCCATAATCTAAGAAAATTTCTTATAGGAAAAGTTCTTAGAAACTATGAAAAAACTCTTTAAATTTAAGAATATTTCCTTTAGAAATGTTTTTTTTATAGAAAAAATTGATATTAAGGACTTTTTGAAGAAAAATTGTTAAGGAAAAAATCATAGATTCTAAGAACTTTTCTTTCAAGAAAACTTTGATTCTGTAGACTTTTAAAAAAAAAACTTCAAACTTTTTTTGTTAGACATTTTTAAGATTTTTTATAAAGTTTTTAAAAATTTTTCTTTAAGAAAAAGTCTTTAAAATCTAAGAATATTTCTACTAGAAAAAGTCCTTAGAATCTAAGTATTTTTCATAATGAAAAGTCTTCAGAATCTATGAATTTTTTCTTCTAAGAAACAGTTTGGAGAATCTGAGAATTTTAGTTTAATGAAAATTCCATAGAATCTAAAAAAATTTTTGAGAACTTTTTACAAAAAATTAATTAATAAACATATTTAAAAAAAATCGAATTGTTTTTATTGAAAAGAATTAAAAAATAAAAAATCTTTCAACAGAATCTTTTTGACAATGAATTGATTAGTATAAATAATATTATATGTAAATATAAAACCCCTTTAATAAAAATCTTCTAAAGCTAAAAAAAAAAAAATAACTAGATCTTAAAGGGTCAATTGATGAAATATTTTAATGACATGTGAAAGGTATTTACTACCCATCTGATATTTGTCCAGTTTTAGTTAACAACATATGATTGTTTTTTAAGACATTCTGTAGTAAAAACAAACTGACTGAACTGATAAAATTTTGGTTTTTATAAAAACAAGACAATATTATGACTGTAAATGTTAAAGTCATGTTTTATTTGATGTATAATTATTTATTGATTGTTGCCAGCATTTTTTCGTTGCATATTTATCATATTTTTTCATAGTCAGCATATTTGTTACCACAGTATGGTTACAGCCAACCATGATATAAAATAGAAGGTGCCAATAATGAAATAGTAAAATATTTACTAAATAATGATAATAGCGACCATGTTGATGGTTGGAAAACTAATAACATGGTTATGACAACCATACCCGATTGCAGCAAGCACACTATAGTAGCAGTGATCATATTGCAACCATGTTTTTTCTCTGCGTGTAGGGGCCCATGCATTACTTTACACCACCTTACTTCACTATGATAGGTTATCATAAAAAAATTTAATTAAAAAAACTTAGTACAAATATTTCAAACGTTATTAATTATAATGTGGCCACGATGGAAATCGAATCTGGGAACTCTGGTAGACAGCCGAGAACTGTACCCACTGAGCTATCAACGCATAAAATATTTAATTTCTTTAAACACAAATAAATTGTTGCGCTTCGTGTGTCTAAAATCTATTTTTAGACACATCCCCAAGTGTGCGCTTTGCACCAGTTCTGTAGCTGGTTTTTTTTTGCGTTAGTCTTGTGACAGGTTCTTCTGCGTCAGTCCTATCACAAATCGCAATTCACGCCCTCCTATGACAGCTCCATGTTAAAGCGATCGGTCCCTTTGTTTTATAAAGAACCGGCGCGAGGACCGGTCTCAATGTACCAGTTGTGTGACATATCCTGTAAAAGGTCCATTTGCCACAAGGCCACACAATAATGGTATCAAATCTTTTCTTTTTTTCAATACTTTAACATTATGATTAAACAAAATTTCAGTTTTTCTTACCTCAGATATAAAACTTTATTTTTTACCCCTCTCTACAAGTTAAAATTTATCCAAATTTCAGCTAATCGCAGTTCTGAATTTGAAGATATTCCTTTTTGTAGACATTTTTAACATCGTACACAGAATTCGAATTAAATCGGCTTTTAATTATATATTTTTTGTATATAAAAAGTCTGGTTGAATTTAAACCTGTTCAGGAGCATTAACTAAAAATTAATTAATTTAATTCTAATTAAAATTTTAATCATATTAGTGAAATTTTCAATTAAAACTCGCCAAAGATTTAAATTAAAAATTTAATCATATCATATGGAAAGTTAGTAAAAAAAAACTCATACAGAATTTCACTGAAAAATATTGAACTGGTTCAAATTCCGAGACGGGTTCTGATGCTTTTTATGAACAGGTCGGAAAATATATAACGAAATTGCCCTAAAAGTTAATTTAGGCAAATACTGGGAAGGTGGGTTGTTATGAGATGGGCGGATTATCATTAAAATTGGGGTACAATTTATGGTTCTATATAACATTATCAACCCAATTTTTAACTAAATATCTTCAATTCAGAAAGGACCTTTCAAACCAAATTTAATAGTGTTCATATAAATATTTTGGTATTTGCGAAATATATTTTGATTAAAATTTATTAAACTAAATACCGGGAAGGCTGGGTAATATTATGGTCTCATATAATATTACCCAGCAAAATAAAATGGATGTTATTCTTTACGAATCTCTTTTTCAGAATATCCAAAGAAGTTTTTATTTTTCCATTATTTATTTATTGAATCTTGACATAATTTTGTGAACTAACAATAAGTATGCAAATCTTAAAACTAAATCTTAATATTAAGTCCAGCCAGTGCCAGACGAATTTTCATTTGTTTATAAATTTATATTCATAGATATGTATGGCATCTGAAAAATTTTCCTTCATATGTGGGAAAGGTCTACAGTGTCCCTCCTTCTTAGTCGCCTATTCCCATCCAAAGAAGTTAATAGTGCAAATTTTTCGGTTTTAGGAAGTCATTTTAACCAATTTCGAAATGTTGATATTAACCCCTACTTTTAAAGTCATAAGAATACATTTTTTTGTAACATTTCCATTGAGAATCATATAAATTTTTTAATTTTAATATTAATTTTTAACAATTTATAATTATAGTAAAAAAAAAACAATTGTTTAGAAAGTCCATAAATGGTTAATTCCTGCAGTAATTTAAGGCTTTATTGAAAACATAGTTTGCATACCAGTGATATCCAATTTGTCCTGGTCGGAACAATAATTCTTGGCGTGTTTAAAATCACATTTTTAACTTTAAAACAAAGCCAATTCCTATATTTATTTTGTAGTCCCTATATTTAACAACAAACTAATGAAAAAGTCCATCTGATCATCGATTTTTCATATCACCAAAACAAACTACTTCCTCCCAATCGCACGCCAATGTTAAAATCATTATTGATTCACCGAAATTTTCACAACATCGGGTTCAGTAGATGTAGTGTTTAACTACTTCTTCCTCAGCTCAACTTTCAACCAGATGATAACAGTTTTGTGTGTCTAAACCCAATCCAGTAAGGACGTTTGTATGGTAGGTAGGTCTGAATATGGACCGATTCTATCGAATTCATTATGGTTTTCCCTTATCTAATAAATTTTATTTAAATATTTTAATTTGTATTTTATTCAATTTTAATTTATTTTAATGACCTAAAACATGAATAGAAAAATGTTAATTTAAATATTTAAATATTTGCGACCTGTAATATCAGGGTTTTCATTTAATTGAAGCCGCCAACATTTATTGAAAACAAATTCTTGATTAGAAAATTTTGGACAATATTTTTTCTGTGTTTTGAACACAGAAAAAAATATTTGAAAGTAAAACCCTTTTCATGAAATCATTCCTTTTAACAAAAAAAAAAAAACATTTTTTTAAACCAAATCCATTGTTGCAACCAACTTATTTGGTTGTACAGGTTGGTTGAAAAGTTCCTGCGCTCACCAAGAGATGGCACTGCTAGCTCCAAACTTTTTTTTTTCTCAAGTTGGTATAACTGTCCTGAGAACACATGCAAAGTTGCAAGTCATTCTGTCAATTCTTTCTTTGTTTACAAGCCATTTGAAGTTGGCGTGTCATTGATTTTTTTTTTAATATGGAAAAAATTGAATATCGTGCAGTCATTAGATTATTTGTTTTAAAGGGTTTAAAAGCAAAGGAAATTTATGAACAATTATTAGAATTTTAAAGGAGTCCTCACCTTCAAAACGCATCATTGAATTTTGGGCTGGTGAATTTAAACGTGATCGTACCAGCCTTAAAGACGATCCACGCGAAGGACGACCAAAAACGGCAACCACAGCACAAATCATTGAGCAGGTACATAATATGGTTAGTAAAGATCCAAGTTTGACTAAGCGTGAAATTGCTAATGCCATAGGCATCTCAGACGAACGAGTACTCCATATTTTAAATGAAGAATTACGTATGAAAAAACTGTTTGGAAAGTTAGTGCCGCACAGCACACATTAACAATTCAACAAAAACTGGATCAAAACAAATTTCTCAGCGTAACTTGGAGCGTTTTAAGCCGAATAAAACCGACTTCTTGCATCGTTTTATAATTATGGATGAGACTTGGATTTACCACCATGATCCTAAATTGAAACAAGAACGTTTACAGTGGACTGAAGCTGGTTGTTCAGCTCCAAAGCAGGTGAAGTCACTGCGATCAGCAAAGAAGGTTATGGCATCAGTTTTTTGGAATGCAAAAGGAATTTTGTTGATTGATTATCTTCAGAAAGGTAAAACATCAACTCTGAATATTATTGCAGCCAGCTGGATGAAAAAATTCGTGAGAAAAGACCTGGTTTAAAGAATAAAAAAAATAATTTTTAATCAAGACAATGCACCTGCTCACAAAAGTGTTTTGACGATGGCTAAATTCAAAGAATTAAAGACTACTATCTCTTCAAAAATCTCAAACAATTCCTTTGTGGAAAGCATTTTTCGTCGAATGAATAAGCCATAGCAGCCGTAGACGGTTATTTTGCAGAGCTTCCGGAAAGCTATTATAAGGATGGGATAAAATTATTGAAAGATCATTGGAACAAGTGTATTGAGCTTCTAGGAGATTATATTGAATAAAAAAATATATTTCGTAACAAGAACAGTATTCTTTCATTTCAACCAACCTGTAACATGGGTCCCTTGAGCCGACGCATATTTTACTTAACCAGAAACCGATTGTCACTTCCAACCTGCCTTCTGGATAAAGCTAATTGTCTTTAATCAAAAGTACATTTTTATATTTTTAAACAACTTGTTTAGAAAACAATTTTAACTTAAGACTTAATTTTCCTGTATTACAAAATAAATTTACATATATCTTCTTGTATTCCCATTTAAAAAGGTTATGCGTTTTTACATATATTTTGTTTCATTTTTTTTCATATTTTCTTATTTGCCCCATTATAATTTTTTTTTTTTTTTAGCTTTGTCTCATAAAACCGCAGTATTTAAAGAAGACACTAAACTTTAATTAAAACAACGCATAGTGCGCATACTTTGTCATTGCCCTTGGCTATGTACTGATGGGTTGGTTAGAAAGATAGAAAGACAGACAGACTGGCAGAAAGAAGATGTTGTTTAAGGCACAAAACTACAGAAAGAGACCTTTTATGAACCCGACATTAACTATTCTTTTAATCTTTCTACTACGACATGTACTCTATTAAAAAAGAAGACATTTAAATTTGTATAATAAATACAAGGAAAACAGCTGGGAAAAAAGAAAAACACACACAGGACTTTCGTTTCTTGGTATTGACATAGTAGAAAAATCATTGAAATTTACATTTACATTCATAATTTTTTTTTTTTATAAAACAAAAATGCTCAATGAAGTTGCATTCGTTAGTGTTTCTAATAAAAAACCCCCAAGCTTCGATTTTATTACGAAATGAGAATTGTTTCTTGAAAACTGTTAACTTTTAATTGAAAAACTGCATGAGTGTATGAAAATGTTGTTTTATTTTTTTCAAGTGACTTTTATTAAAAAGTTTTTGTTTCAATGTTACTTTTAACGTAAATTCTAATTAAAAAATTTGATTAAAATTAACAATGCAACAAATAAGAGTTGTTGCTTTAAATTCTAAAAATAAAAAAAAATTGTGCTTACCTTGTTTTCCAATTGCTGGTGTTGTTGTTGTTGTTGTTGTGTTGTTTTATATTCATATTTAATGTTCGTATGAACTTTTGCATAAAAACTACTTCAATTTATACTCATTTTTATTCCCCCAACAATTGTACAAAATAATAATATACGCTGAATAGAAACAAAAGAATGTTGAACAAAATTATGAACAAAAAAAAAAAATAAAACTTAGTACTTCTAACATTTAAAAGTTCATTGCCGTCACTATAACATTCATTATTAATGACAACATAACGCCTCACTAAGTTGAATATATAAAAACATCAATACACACTTAGTTTTAACAACTACAGCTACTACTACTACTACTACTAGTTCTACTACAACTGCCGCTACAACAACAAGAACACCTTTGCCAAGCAAAAAGCAGCTGCTGTGGCAGCAACAACAAAAACCTTGTGACATTTTGTTGTATGGAGCAGGGAACTAACAGCATCATAATATTTACTGCAAGCAAACTTTTTAGATTATAATATGACAATATATATATTTGTACATATATGTGTGTGTGTGTAACTTACACCTTGTAGTTAAAACACAACAACAACAACATCACCACTAAAAAACAAAAAACAACAACAACAATAATAATAAAAAAAAAACGAAATGCTTGTAGTTATAGTACTTAGGTATTCCCTCCTCTATCATTATCTTTATTTTTTTCCCTGCATATTTGTTGTTGTTGTTTTTTTTTGTGTTTTCTAACAGGGAAATCATTAAACTTACACCATTTTATAGAAAAAAAGAAAATATAAAATAACACCTTATATGCATTTGTGTGTTTCTAAGGTAGTAGTAGTAGTAGTACACATACTTACTACCTATTTCACATTACGTATGCATCTTTTTTGTGGGCTCCTAAAAGTAGACTCTAAAAAGGGTGATATTATATTTTAGTGTTTAGTATACAGCAGTGTTTAAAGTGTGGCCATCTATAAATTTTCATTTAAATTTTATTTCAAGTCAATTTTATTTTAAATATTTCCTTTAAAACATTTCCACATTGCGTCAAAAATATCAATCTCGAACATTAAAAACATTTTCAAGCTTCTTCTGGCTTTTAGAAATATGCTCTAATTTGAAGGATTTTTTTTTAAATATTTAAAATATTTCTAGATTGCCAATACTTTTTTCAGTAACAACTAAAAAATTGTTTTTGATTATCTTAAGCCGTTTAATAATGAAGAGACATTTAATTCAAAATTTTGAAACATATCTCAAAATGACAATTGTTTGCCATTACTTCTTTTTATTTAGAATTTTTTAGGTTCAAAATTAAATATTACTACAGGGTGTCCGCCGGGAAGGTATACTGCTTTGTTTTGCCGTCATTTTGGTAAACATTAGTCTTGACAGTTCATTTATTATGGAAAAATATCCGATAAACCAACGTGTTTTAATCGTTAAAACAGCTCGTCCCTGACAACCCCGATTTTCATGAAAAAATCATATGAGTGACGAGGCACAGTTTCATTTGAATGGATATGTAAATAAACAGAATAGTCGGTTCTGGGCAATGGAAAACCCTCAAATTATTCATCAGTCACCTTTGCTTCCATTAAAAGTGACAGTCTGGTGTGCAATTTGGTCAGGAGGAATCATTGGACCTTACTTCTATGAAAATGAAAACGGGATAACGGTAACTGTAAATGGGGAGCGATATCGTGATATTATTGAAAACCTTTTAACGCCACAACTGCATGCTTTGGGCTTAATTAACATGTGGTATCAACAAGACGTTGCCACATCGCATACAGCCAGGATTACAATGGAATTACTGCGAGACCTCTTTCCACAACAAGTTATTTCAAGAAATGGTTATGTTGATTGGCCTCCACGGTCGCCTGATTTGACTGCTCCGGACTTCTTTTTGTGGGGATATCTGAAAAGCAAAATTAATGCAAACAAACCAGAAACGCTTGAACAACTCAAACAAAATATTCGTGATGAAATTAATGAAAATACCGCATGAAATGTGTGAGAATGTAATGAAAAATGTGCTCAAAAGGGCTCGCATTTGTGAGGCTAACCGAGGTGGACATTTATCTGATATTGTATTCCATACATAATTGCCTACATTAAATAAAACATTTATCAATATAAGATCAAAGGAACAAAGTAGCATACCTTCCCGGCGGACACCCTGTATTAAAGTAATAAACAGAAGACCCGAGCGAATCACCTATATTTTGATCAGTCTATGTACTTTTGCCTACTGTTGGTGAATTAATTTTCCAACAAAGAACTTTCTCCATCTATTTATGGACGTCAGTACTAATTGATCCTACATTTTAGATAAGCCAACAATTTTAAGTCTTAAAAATTTGTCAAAACTAATTAATTGGAGGACCAAAACATAGAGATGTTTTAAATTAAATGGCATAATTTACATTTTTTTAAATGTAAATAATTTTTTCTATTATTTTTCTTTTAAGATTATATCGGTTATAGCGCCCACCGCCATTTTTCTTGTTGATTTGGCTTTTTTACCGCATTTTTCATCGATCAGAAGAGTACTTCAGGCTATAAGTTCTCCCACTCCTATCGAATATTCTCTTCGCATCCTCGAACATTATCAAGTTATTAAGGGAATAAATAGCACAAAAAGGGTTTCACTAATTACCAGGCAATTTACACTCAGAAAAAAAAGTTAGTAGAAAAATTTGTAAACGGTTTTCAATCCCACTCTACTATTTTTGTACTGTTTTTTAGTAAAAAATTATTATTTAGCAAATCTTTTTGCTATTTACATTTTACAAATTACAGAATTTTTGCAGAATATTTACAAATTTTTGTTGCTAAGTTCAGAAATCATTTTACAAATTTTTGAAAACCGATTTGCTATAATTAGCAAAAAAAAATTACTAATTTTAAAAAAGTGGATATTGAAGGAAATGTTATTTCTAATTAAAACTTACACCTACAAACTTAAATTGCCTTAAAATGCTACATAGATTAAAAAAGGGATGGGAAGTGAATATAGGACATCCACTTAAAATAGCACTAAAAAGTTTTTTTTAGTTCTAAAAATCAGCCTAAAAACAATTAGAATTTGACCTTAAAAGCAAAAAAAAAAATTAAAAGCAAAAAAAAATTTTTGATACTCGATAAGAAAAATAAATTCAAAGCTTTTTACTAATATTAATAAAATTTAGTAATTTTTTTTTTGCTGATTTTAGCAAACATATTTTAAATTCCACTTTACAAAAAGTCTACTAAAATTTAGTAGCGGCTACTAATTTTTCTACTAATTTCATTGTACTACACGTCAGCAGACATGTGTTGCTAAGATTAGCAAAAAATACCGCTGGGCTCAAATTAGCAGAATTTCCCGTAATAACAGCAAAATTTTCAGTTGCCATTACAGACTTTTTTTGGTGAGTGTACTTGCTTAATTACGTTTGTTCGCAATGTTTCAAAATTCATGGGTGGTCAGTGCCTTATCGGTTACAAAAAAATATTAAGAATAACACTCCGAATATTATGTAGTTTACTGTTTGAAGTTAAATAAAAAAGTTTTCCGTTCTATTTAAAAATAAAGGAACATACAGTTATTTTTCAAAGGAATATTTATTTTAACTTTTTTGTACATTTGTTCAAAATGATAAACAATCATTTACCGATTTTTTCCAGTTTCATTTGTTTGAAATTTAATAAAAATTTACCCAAAAAACGGAAATTTGTGGTTTATTTGTGTCCGTAACAGTTATTACAAATTAAAATTTTGTTTGCTATCTGTTTCAAAAAAAAAAAAAATATTCAAAAAATTTAAATTTTTTTTAATTCAAAATTATTTCAATTTAAATTACAAAAACTTCATAAACACACACACACACACACTTACACAAATACATTAACACAAAAATTGTCCTTAGACATTTGTACATACATATAATTTGTGGATTAAAAAACAAACAAAAATACAAATACGGAAACAATTTCAAATAGATTAATAAATCATTTATTTTTTACGGAATTGGTAGGTAAATTCCCTCACTGACTTACACTACTGATATTATCAAAGGAAGTTTGGAAAGCACAGAACACCGACAGGCAATGTTTAATGAACATCTCCCCAACTCAAAACAAATTAACAAATTTTTTTTTTTTAATTTAGCACAGCTATTACACTCAGACTTCGTAGTAAGCGAAATAAATGTCCGTAAAATTTGTGCCAATTTCACGATATTTTACAACATTTAAAAACCATAAATCGCTGTAACTTCTAAAATAATAACACTAAATCAATATTTTTCGGCATGTTATTTTATGCAAAAATCGAAACTGTTTTATTACTCGATTTTTTGATCTGTCTTTAACCTTTATTGTGCTATGTCACCTAAATAAAGCGATTAATCAAATTTTTTTTATCTTTGCCATAAATGAGTTGTCAATGCCAAATACACAGGAAAAAGTGTCACAAAATTTCAAGTAATTAAAAATATTTTACAAAATAGAATTTTATTAATTTGTTTTGTATATAAAGCAGTTCATATATGTGATCCAGTTGGCGTGTGTAAATAATCTTGTGTAAAAATATTAGAACTCTTTGTTGATTTATTGAATTAAAATAAAATTTACTTACAAACTCTGTGTTTAATAATATTCATTAATTACACATTGTCAAATTAGATATCAGTTTATATTGAATGCCTTATGTTATGATGCCCTGTTTACATTTGTTTTTTTTTTTACAATTTCTTTGCGAGTCCAATTGGTTGTCTTTGCAAACCTAATTGTTTTTAGCAGATTTGCCAATTGGATTTGTGAAATGTTGAAGAAACAGGAAAATTTGCTCAAATTTTTGCAGAAATCAGGTAAATTTGCTCAATTTACCCATATTTTCTCTCAACTTCCGACCCTTTGGTAGTCTGTATAAAATTTTATTTGACCGCTGCCGGCGTTGCAATCTCTATATCATTCATATTCTATGGAAAAAACTTCGCTCTTATACACAGAGAAAACAAATTCGTATTGACAACCGATTGAATGATTCGGTTGTGACCAATTGAATGATTCGGTTGTGACCAATGAGTAATTTGATTTTCGCAATAGGGTTTTTGTTGCATCAATAATAAATCGGTAGTCACAACTAAACAATTCGAACACTGCCTTTCGATTTGCAACAAATTAAGTTGTCAGACACAGAGAAAACAGATTCATTGTGATAACCGAATTTTTTGCAAACCACATGGTTCGGTTGTGGTCATCGATAATTTGGTTTGTGGCGACAGAAATTCGGTTAACACAACAAAATTTCAGTGGGAATATAATTTTTCCATTTATCCATGAATATATTTGCTTGCGTCAATAAAATAATTTGGTTGTTGCAACCAAACCATTCGGTTGGCATAAAATTCGGTTGTCACAATGGATCTGTTTCCTCTGTGTACGAATCTGTTTTTTTGGGTGTGTATAAAAAATTTATATTTTTGTAATTAAAACTATTTTGTGTCTGATTTCTTCGCATATTAACATATATAAAATTTCTACACAAATGCTTCACATGCTAATCGAAACATTTCTAGTGTTGGTCACATTAATTTAAAATAAGATATTTCAACAGCTTGAAATTTTTTGCAAAACAGCTTAAATTGTTAAGCTACGGGCACTTTGTCGTCACTTCTTGTGTAAGCTACCTTTGACAACAAACCATCTTACGTGTGTTTTTTTTTTTAGCAATATGGTGCTTCTCCTTACCCCACCCCAGCCTAAATGCAATATCATCATCAGCATCATCATGAATGAGCAGCATAATTTTTTTTTTTAAATTGTTTTATTTTTTTTTTGTTTAGGAAATTTAATGTAAATATTTTCTTGTTAGTGTATAAGTATAAATTTTTTTCTTTTTATTTTTGTTGTTGCCTATACCTACAAGTAAACATGTATTTGTAAATATGTATTTACTGCAATGTCATTTTGTTGGCAAAAAGAAGAAGAAGAAAAATCAGAAAAAAATTGCCTTACAAAGTTTCAAATACGGTCTTAAACTTCAAACTCCTTGTTGTCGACCTAAAGTAAAAGACATGATTCTTTTTGGTAGATCCCTCTCTTATTTGATGCTTGTATATCTTGGTTAAATGCTTTTCATGTTTTTGTTGCCTTTAGAGTTTAAGTTTATTTTTTAAACTTTTTTTTTTTGTAAAATTTTTGTTTGTTTTTTATGTTAAATTTGTATGATGATGTGCGTAGTTGGGTGGTTTTGTATGTTGTTTAGTAAATTGTTATTTTTTTATGTTGTTTAATGTTGGATTTTCTTTTCAGTGAATTGTTTAACCCTTGAAAGTGAGCATTTTTGATAGAAATAGTTTTAATAACAGAATGATATGGAATCAGCATATCGATATCTGTTAGAAACAAGAATTTCTTTTTAGATGGGAAATTTTTCGAGTTAAAGCGTAAAAAAATTTCTTCAAAATCGTAGTGTTCCCTTTTATTTGTTTTTTATAAAATGGTTCTAAAATAATAAAGAAACATCTAGTCATAAATTTCGAGTACAAAAACATCAAAATTATAATTACCGTCGTTCGTAATTTTCTGTAAATTATGCAGTAATTTGAACCCATAAATAGGCTTCATAAAATTTTAAATATTCATTATAGTTTCCCTGAGAACAAGTAGTAAATTAAGGGTGCATATTAAAAATTTGTTGTTGCATATTTTTAGGGCTCATACTTTATATGTATTCTCAGGCTAAAAAATATACAATAGTTTTGGGCTACAAATTATAATAATAAACTCAAATTTAAAAGATATTTTCTGCAAACAAAAATTCCGAGTTATAAAAAAGGAGAAATTTTTTAACTCAGATTACCTCTATTAAGGACCGAAGATAAAAAACTTCGGGAAAAAAGTACAAGTAAGAAATAAGCATTTATGAATAAAATTTGAGCCTTTAAAAAGCCAGTAGGAAATGTCAAATAAATGCTGAAAATATAGTGAATATTTTGAATTTATTGTTGTATATTTATCCCTCTAAAGTTCAAGACCGCCAAAAAGCGGTTGTCAGATATTAAATAGTTTATGGCTAAATAATAATATTTTATTAAAGCACTTACTTGATATCGATAGAAAACATAATTTACTTCTCTTTCTGCCCTTAAACTTTTTTTCTTCATCCAACGACTTTCAAATGACAAGGATGTAAATTAAAAATTTAGTACATTTGAAAAAAGTTACATTTTAAAACAGTAAAAAATATTTAAAAAATCGACCAAAAAAATATTTACGCACTTCCATACATTATTGGTAATAACAAAGGAAGCTAGGAGTCCCTACTTGCAAAACGAGTTGCTACTTTTGTTCCAGGACTCACAGAAAGCCGTCAGAACACGTTTTATAAACATCTCTCTAACTCAGAAACCCTTAACTGCTAATACACTCACGCATATTATCCCCATTTCTGATTTGAAAATAATGTCCGAAAATATTTTAGTTCAACATGATTTTGGTTATAAATCCGATTTCGCAAGGACATACAACTCTTTGAGCGGATTTTCTAAATTATCGGTAAAAATTTCCAAAATTTAAATGTTAATAATGTCCGTAGGTTTATGATCTGCCACCGAATTATCAGATTTTGATAATTCTGAGTTATTTTTTAAGAATTTAATACCATCAAAATCTCTCAGAGGTTAAAAAGTTTCTGCACTAGAGCAAATAAATTACGAAAACTTGCTTTACGTGGAATTTTTTTTTTGGATTCATGAGAAAAATTTTTTAAATTTCCACAGGATTAAAATTAAAATTTTTATTTAGTTTTTTAATATGTTATGAATGAAAAAATTTCAATTAAATTTTTAATTAAATGATTTTATTGAAATGCAAAGTTTAATTTTTTCATAAGATATTTAGATACCGCATCAGTAACGCCCTACTTTTTAAAATATTTTAGTCGAATATTTGATTGATTTTTGATTAAATCTTTAATTGATATGATTAAAATTTTAATTGATATTTTGCAGTTTTCTAATTCGATATTTAATTGAGACTAAATCAATTAAATAGTTACAAATTCTTTTCATTTACGCTACAATTTCATTAAATGCTTGATGATCAATTAAACTTTCAACTGAACGTATAATTTTTTAATCGAAAGTTGATTTAATAATATTTTTCTACTGTTTTTCAATTTAATTTAAATTTATCTCTTTAAAAAAAAAAAAAAAAAAATTTGAAGTAAAAAAATGATGTAAATTCCAAAAAATATTAAAAAGTTCAGATAGATTAAGTACCCAGCAAAAACATGGTATCAACTACTTACCAGCCTATTTACTCGCTTAATTACTTTTATTCGCGATGCCTCAAAAGTAATGAGTGATAATTTCCTTCTCCCTTACAAAAGGCACTACGTACCTAAGCCATTTCGAAACTACGTAACTGCTTTAGAAATTACCTAACGTGTTCGAAACAGTTTTAGTACATTACTAAACCGCAGTCTTGATTGAAGATAAATATGTATATCGACATATATTGCAGCAAACGTCAAAATTATGTTATCTTCTGTGTGATTTTGTACACATTTATTGCCGGTTTATTGTAATAGTACTTCGGTAATATTCGTTAACATTGCTAAGATAAAACGTCAAAATCGGTTGTAATTTTCGTTTGACAATTAAAAAAATACGCCGCAAAAGAAAAATAAAATTATAAGAAAAAAAAAGTAAATATAACAACTTTTTAACTTTACATGTAATCATAGAAGAACCATCTTCCTTGAAACTTTT
Source organism: Eustalomyia histrio (assembly GCA_949748255.1). Taxonomy (NCBI): domain Eukaryota; kingdom Metazoa; phylum Arthropoda; class Insecta; order Diptera; family Anthomyiidae; genus Eustalomyia; species Eustalomyia histrio. The sequence continues at coordinate 7,541,914 of OX456523.1, forward strand.
TGAAATATAAGTAACGTATTCTCATACCCTTATCATAAGCCCGGCAATAAGCAATTTTATGCCGTTATTTTACCAACGTTTTTTACTTATTGCTAAGATAATTTATCTTTAATCTAGACGTGGAGTAAAAGTTATTTAGAATTATCTAAGGAAGATGCTAAAATCTCATACTACTTAAGTGTTTTACTATGATGTATTTAACTATTAAGCTTTTGACCTTTAGTTAAGGGTTAATATTGTTGTACTCGTAGTTGTTGTTGTTTCTTGTTGCAAATGTTGTTGATGGCATGTTATGTCAATTCATGCATGCATTCCTAAAACGATATTTGTTAGACATAAATTTTACATTTGATAGTTCTTTTTTTTTCTGTATCCTTAAACATTTATACTTTTAATGTTGCAATCTGTCTGTCACTCAGTCAGTCAGTTGGCCGGTTGGTGTATCGTTTTGTTTGTATGTCTTAACTGTCTGTTTTGCAAGAAAGTCTTCCTGTTCTTGTAATCGTATTTGTCTGTCAGTTGGTTTTTTCCTTATTTTTTTTTGTATATTTCTAATGCCACAATATTTTCTTTAAACTTTAAACTTAAATCGGCTGCTGTTTGTTGTTGTTGTTTGGTGTATATTTATATTGTTGTTAGTGTTGTTTGCTGTTGTTGTTGCATATTGGTATGTTTTTGTCACATCTGCCGCTATTGCTTTCGTTAAGGATGATGATGATGCTGTTGTTAGTGTTAGTGTTTTTTTGTTGTTGTTGCTCGTTGATGTTGCACGGCTTGTATGTAAATGTTTACTAAAAGTTTTTGACACTTTTCTTGTTGTTCCAAATTTTAAAAGTGTTTTTCTTTCTTTTTTTGTGTAAATTTTTTATTTTTTGTTTATAAATATGTTTGTTTGAAGTTTTTTTTTTCTTTCTGATGCTCTGTACTCCTGAACACTTAAATTGCCCTGTTTTTATATATTTTTTTTCTGTTGTTTGTTCTTGTTTATATTTAGAATATAGTTTGCTTGTGTGTGTCTTCTATGTCTTTGTAAAATTGTATATAATAATTTTTGGAGTGTTTCAATCTTTAGTCGTCCTGTTTTAGTTATTTTGTATGTTTCTTGTAGAACGTTCGAGTAGTGTTGTTTGTGTTTATGCCGCACTTTGTAAATTGTTTTACACTTGTTGTTGTTGCTGTTGTTGTTGTGTTGCATGTTAAAAATGCCTTATCATTTAAATGCAATAACCAAACTATAAGTATACTTATACTACTTTGTGACTACTTTTCTTGCATATCATCATCTTGCTACATCAACAAACAAACACTCACTCACTTACATGCACACACACACACACACACACACATACCCTTACTCACTTACACCAGCAGCGGCAACAGTATTACAAATTAACCTAAAAACAAAAAGAAAAACTCAAGCGTTTTGCTTCACAATCTTCCGCTAAAGTTAGACGGGATTTGGCAATGTGTTCTATATGCGTTTTTAGTGTTAAGAACACAAGAATATTTTGCTTGTTTTACTTTTTTGTGGGTAAAAAGTTTATTTTAATTAAGTATAAATTACAGTTGTATACTTTGTTGCTGTTGTGTGGGTGTCATAATGGTACTCAAGTGATTTTTAAATTTCTAAAGTTTTTATGTATCTTGTTGGTGTTTCGAATATTTTTTCTTTCTAAAAAAATATATATTCGTATACTCAAATTCAACTTAACATATTTCTACTTTTTTATCTACTTTATTTTACAAAATTGTACATTTTAAATCTGTATAGGAAAAAGTTGTTGACAGGAGGGAAAGTAAAAATAGGTTATATAAGATATTGTAGCAAGTGTTTCTTAGAAAAAGGTTCATAGAAGTTAGAAATGTCCAAAGATTTTTATGTTGGAAAAAGTCTTTAAAAATCTTCTCGAAATAATAGTCCTAAGAATCTTTAGTAGGTTCTATAGAGAAGAGTCCTTAAATCAAAAATTGTTTATAGAGGAAAATTCTCTTAAATATAAAGACTTTTCCTTATATTCCCATACTAACTACTTCGCTACAGGAAAAAGTACACAGACAAATTTATTGCCCAAAGATTTTCAAGTAAAAGCTTGGTTTAATTAAATGTTTAATTGATTCTATTAAATTTTTTTTATTTTGGTATTTTAATTAAAGTTTTAATTATTACAATTAAAAATTTAATTCAAATTTGAACTACATAATTTCAAAATGTATGGATACATTTTTCTAAATTATATAATTATCATAATCCTTTTATTTAAATTGAACGATTAAATAGAAAAAATTTAATTAACACAGAATTGCTGTAAGATATGAAAATACCATATCCCTTATTTTCCCCCAATTTCTAAATTAAAAATAAATTGTCTGGTTGTTATGATTTTAATTAAATTATTTTAATTAAATTTGTAATTGATAGATTAAAAAATTAATAAAAAAAATTTCAATTTAATTTAAAAAAAAAAATTTTAATTGATATAATGAATTCCCTAATTGATCCAAATTTAATTGAATTGTTAATTAATTGAAAAAGTTTCAATATAATTTTTTCAAAAAAATTTTAATTGATATAATTAATTCCCTAATTGATTCAAATTCAATTAAATTGTTAATTTACCGGACAAATATTTTAGTTAAATTTGGATTTTAGTATACCGTATGAAACTTAAGGCTCAACTTCAATTGGCTTAAATGACTTTAGCTAGGTACAGGTATGAAATGAAAATTCAAAATTTTTTTAAAAAAAAAAAATTTATATATCTAAAATTTCATATAATACAAAAATTTGTAGCTGGGGCGTTACAGAATTTTTTGCCTTGTATATGATACGAATAAAAATGTAACTTTTTTATACTTTTTACAAAGTGCGCCAAATAGGCGGGATGTCATATTGGCAAATTTAGCGCTTATTTTTAGTACAAAAATTATTTTGATTTAATAGAATTTCGAAAATGCGTCTTTAATATTGGGTGTTTCAAATATTTTACCAAAATTCAAATGGTTGTTGAACATAACTCGACTTTTTTACACACATCTATACTAAAACTTTGGGCTTCTAAACTCGAATCTAAAGTAAAAAAAAGTTCCCACAAATCATGTCTACAAAATATGACCCCTCACTAGTGTTTCCAATTATTCGACCCTGCTGGTTAATCGGTTAGGTCATTATTCGAAAAATTAAAGAAATTGATTAATTGGTTATTCGGATCGATTAATCGGAAAAATTGGCGATTAATCGATTAATCGTTTAATGCAAAATAAATGTATTTCTTTCATCAATAAGAATACAAAGAGCTGGTTTTTGCTGAAATATCAAGTTAAGTATATTGCGTTGGTTTCTTAAGTGTTTGTTTAGAACAATTCAGAGCATCCTGAGGTTTTTTAAAGAATCATGCCTTATAATCTTGAGTTTTTCAGAGGAATCTGACGACTCTTTAAAAGGAAAATATCAGACGTGTTCAGTGGAAGTAAACCCTTAAAAACGCAGTGTAGATAGTGTTTTACAGAAGTGGGACATTTTGCCGATAAAGTTGGTTTTAATTTTCTTTATATGACACTGTCCAGAATAAAACAATACCTTAATAAACAAGAGCTGCCTTCAAAAAAAATCAATAACAAATTCTTAAAAATATGTTATGATTAGTTTTTGCGAAATTCACAAACAAAATTTGTTAGAACTGCCACTGTTCCCTGACTCTTTCACGAATTCTTAAATATTTTTGACTTAACAACTTAATTCTACTGAAGTTTCAACTTCATAAAAATTTGTTCATAAATCAAATAATAAGGAAAATTTCGTGTTATTTTTTAGTTTTTATAAATTTTTTCATAGAAAATAAAGTTTTAAAATTTAAAGCAATTTTGTATAATTATTTTATAACATAAGTAACGTCGAAGTGCTTGTTTGGCATATATGTGGTCACGTGCTTCATTGCTAAGGAGAAAAATATATATTTTAAAAGTTTTTTTTGTTAAAGTTCTTATGAGATCTTTTGTCAACTCGAAATACATGTATACGGAGGTTGAAAGCTGTATTTAAATTTTTTTGGTCATGAAAATATAATTTTATATTATTTAAAATCGACTGATATTTATTTGCGAAGATGTTTATCGCAGAAATATTATTTAAAATTAATTTTCTTTTTAAAGGAATTGAAATACAAATAAAAATTGTCTCTCATATTTTCTAAAGCCTATATAACATTTGCTTTGATTTAGTCTATATGAAAATAATTTTATTGTATTTTTGTTGAAGTTTTTTTTCTACGATTTTCTTGCCAAAGTTAAGCAAATTAGGAAGTTTAAAGAAAAACAACAGAAAAATTCATATTAAAAATTTAACCGGTTAATCCACCTATTTTAAACGATTATTTGGGTCGAATAATTATATGAGTTTTAAATTATTTGTTTCGACATTAACCGAAATAGCGGCGATTAATCGAGGAATCGGTTAACCGAATTGGATTCTACCCTTCATAGCCTTTTTCCACTGAGCTACATCTTTTATCTTTCATCAATTTGCAAAGATGTTAACATCTTCCCATAAGAACTATACAGGCCAAAAATTCTACATCTCCCTACATCTACAAAAGATGATCCTTTCTCATTTTGTTCCATCTTACATCTTTCGTTATTTTAAGTGTCATCACTAAAAAAATTAAAAAAAATCGATTTTCTTTGTGCCATCACTAGCAGAAAATAAACAAAAAAAAAAAATAGTTATTCAACAAAGGAAAATGATCGGCACATGTAAAAATTTCATTCTTATGTCTATCAAAAATTCTTCTCCATCATCATCTTCTTCCAGAATGACCTTTAATATTTCAATGTACTGCATTAAAATTCGGGTTCGTTCTTGCAAAGCAACAACTTCGCCAATGATTAATGCTTTCTCTAAATCCATTTTTTTTATTTTCAACAAAAAATATGCCTCTTTTTTTTTATACTTTTTAAAGAGCTGAATAAATAGCAGATGAAAGATGTTGCCAATGTAAGTACATGTTTCACGTTTTCAACATCTTCCACGCGTTTCACAAAGATTATGTTCAGTGTAAAAAGCCTATCACCCAGGCATATTTTATTAATTTTTAAAAATATTAAATTTTTGTACGTATTTAAATTCTATATAAAATACCTTTCATTTAAGTTAATATTGTATCAGAAAATATTAATCAACATTTTAAGGATCTCGAAAAGATCTCTTAAACAAAGTTTCTTTTTAGTTGTGAACCAAATTTGCATATTTTTGTAAAAAATCCTAAAATCTAAAGCCGATCTTTAAAATCTAATGGTCCTCGGGAGTTAAGAAATCATTTTAGACTATTTCTTTATAAAAAGTATTCAGAAAAGTCGAAATTAAAAACTTTTCTATAAAAGAAATTCTCAGCCTTAAAAAAATTTCCTTAAAATCTAAGAATTTTGCATTACTAACTTTCCAAATCCTGATTATGTATCTTTCATAAAAAAAACCTTATAATCTTATTTAAAAAAAAACTATAGCCAATTTTTTATATGAAAAACCTTGATTGTTTAGAGATTTTAAATTATTATTTTTTCTTCTTACAACTCAACATTTTTTAAGTGCATAATTTTTATTTAATATTAAACATAGCAAGTGTCATAAGTACTTGTAATTGAATTTTATTCTTGAGAGAATTTTTGTTTTTAATTTTTTAAAAATATTATCATTACTTATTATTCTTGTGTTTCTCTTTCTTTTGATATTATTTACAGTTAAAAGTACAAGAAGCAATGCGTAAAAAGGAAAAATTTCAACGTGAACATGAAGAGGTAAGAGGACAAAAAATTTTATGAGTCTGCCATTAAAGAAATTTTATATTAATGTATATGCACGCATAAAGCCAGCCGTACATATATAATACAAATGTTGATACTTATAAAAAAACATACACATACTTATAAATTTAAACCAGACACCCAATGCGTATGTGCATTAAATAGATGTGATGTGATGTGATGGTATGTGTGTGTGTGTGCATGTGTTCTTTTGTATATTTAATGAAGATATTAATGCATAATTTAGTTTTATAAGTATGTATTGTTGTTGTGGGATCCTTATGCATTAAAATGAAACTTTATTTACAGTTTACGAGGGGGTGGCTGTGTGTGTGTGTGTATGTATGTGTGTCTACAAGAATTCATGTGTATGAATGTGCGTTTACTTAAACAAGTATGTGTGACAATTTTATATAAATTGAACTTATTTCGTTACGTATTCATTTAACACAGATGTATGCATGTAAATACTGTACGTATGAGTAATATAAATATTATAAATGCATATTACGTATACGCTCAGTTATTATTACTTTAATTGCAGTACATATTTAAATACATTTTAATGGCAAAAAAAAAATGCACATACCACCATAGTGTTTTATAGTGGAATAATTATTTTTAAACCTATTAAAACTTAAATAAGAAAATAACTATTACGTGTTCGACAGTTTAATGTTCATTGAATTAAATAGAATTTATATGTTTTTTTTTATACCACACAAAGAGAAGAAATTAGATTTTTTTTATAACAAAAAAAAAAAAAGCTAAAAAGTTTGTAGAATCTTAACATTTGCTTAAAGGCAATTAAATTTTCACAACATAGCATTAAAAGAACATTCAAAGTTTAGGCAAAAACTCATAACATATCAAAGTTTATTTTTAAATGAAAGTAAAAAGATTACAAAGCGAAAATTTTAATTTGATAAACTAAGATTCTGAAAATTTTTTTAGTTTTTAGATTAACAAATATTTTCTAAGAAAACTTCTCTCAAATATTGATAGGGTTTTTTTTAGTTACAATGTCTAGAATTTTAGAAAAGTTTTTACATCTAGAAAATTAACATTTTAGAAAATTTTTTACACATAATACATATGGGGCTTTCCATACCAACTCTTTTTAATTTTTCCAAAAAAAAAGCACCAAGTAGGCGTGGTTAAATATTGATTATCTTGGCGATCAATTTTAAAATATTATTAGTAATAATTTAAGGCAGTTTGGAAGATGCTAGTGAGTATATCCGTAAAGTTTTTTATGTGCAATTTGGAAAAAAAGAAAATTAAAATCAAATCGTCTAAAATTTTTTTTTTTTAAATTTCGATTCAGAAATTTTTAAAATGCTACTTGTCTTCGTGTGGTACATTGAATATTGTTTTCCTAAAATATTCAATAGAAGTTCTAAAATTTGTTCTATACTCAATTAGGTCATCGTACGCATAATGAATATCGTATTTATGATACGGGCTTTCTATTCCAACTGCCCTGCTGGAAAAAAGTTTATCCTATCAATGTGAAACTTACAGTATTTATTGCTCTCCATGATTCGAGTAAAAAATAAAATAATTTTTTTAAGTTTTCTTAATAGTACGCCTCTTAATCTGATGGAGAGTTAACGAAATTGTTGAAACTTTATAATTCATACACTCAGAAAAAAAAGTTAGAAGAAAATTTTGTAAACGGTTTTCAATTCCACTTTACTATTTTTGAACTGATTTTTTGTAAAAATATCATTGTTTAGTAATTTTTTTTTGCTATTTACATTTTCAAATTGCAGAATTTTGACAGAATAATTAAAAATTTTTTTACTTCAAAAAACATTTTACATTTTAGCGGCTTAATCTTCTTGGCAATCCTGAAGTATTTAAGAGGGCCGGAAAAGTGAATATTGAAGGAAATTTTAATTTAATAATAAAAAATTATGCACACAAACTTAAATTGCCTTAAAATGTTACATATGTTGAAAAAAGTGATCGGTAGATAGTGAAGATACTTTTCGCAACCGACTCATGTCCAAAAATAGGACATCAACTTATTAAACAACGACCCAGTTATAACAGTTCATATCGATGGCATTCCGATAACGGAGTCTAGTTCTGTAAAGTATTTAGGTATGCAGTTTTCTTCAAATTTGCAATGGAATTATTATATTGATGCAACAAAATCCAAAATATCCTCGGCTGTCGGTGTTTTATATAAATTTAAAAATAAATTTAATTGTCACACAAAGATGCTTATATACCAAAGCTTGATTCACAGTCATTTGACATATCTTCCATTAGTTTATGGTTATAAAAATAATGCTTCCTTAAAAAGTCTACAGTCGGCACAAAATAAAGCGCTAAAGTTAGTATTTAACTTGCCAATTACCTTTCATTCCTTGGATCTTTTTATAAATTTTGCTACTACTATTCTACCTAAAAGAGGCTTATATAAGCTGCAAATATTAAGATTTGTTTTTAAAGCAATCCGAGGGTTAGGAAATTCATCGTTACAGTTTCAGCGGAATGAACAAGTTACGCATCGCCAAACAAGGCAGAGTCAACATTTGACCACAACGAGCTGTCGTCTTGATTTATCTAAGCAACGTATTTGTTTTGCTGATCCAAATGAATTCAACAGTTTACCTGATTCACTGAAAAATATTTTGATCCTCTCAAGTTTTAAAAGAGAACTTAAAAGCTTTTTATTAAACGACATTGAAACACTTCTTACGTAAAATTTAAAAAAAAGAAAAAATCTCACTTTGCTGCTTGTAAATATTTGTAATATAAATAATGAATATGTAAGTTATGTCAATAACTATAAACTTTTGTAAATATTAAATAATTTTATGATATACTGAATTTACACTAGTTGCCTTTATGCCTCTCTAATGCCATTATTGGTGCTGAGGCTATTAACAAAAATGTTATTATATTTATATATTTTTTTGAAATAAAAGTTATAAAAAAAAAAACTTAAAATATCACTAAAAACTTTTAAATTTTTAAAAATTTCCAAAAAAAATTGACTAAAAATATTTTTCAAACCAAAATTAAGGCTTTGATTTTTTTCTTTTAATTTTGTCTAAAATTAAAAAAAAAAATGTTGCTCAATAAAAAAATATATAAATTTGTATGTTTGAATTCGTAAGGTTATTTCAAAAGAAATTTAAAGTGTAACAAGTGTATCTAATCATTTATTTTTATATATATTAACATTTGGCTATATTTTACACTTCATTGAGCTTACAGCAATTTATTAAAATTTAGTAGCGCTTACTATTTTAGTATACTAATGTGATTGTACTAATATTCACAATATTTAGTAAATTTTTTTGCTGATTTTAGCAAACCGATTTTTAATTCCACTTTACAAAAAGCTTACTAAAGCACACAAAATCTAATACATAAATGAAAGATGAATATAAGCGAATTCTAAAATAACTTATTTGCAGTCAACAATTTGTTATCGTTGTTAAGCAAAAGCCATGAACCCTTTGTGATGCACGCTACTTTTTTTCTAGTAGTATATAAATAAACACAATTGAATTTATTTTAACAAAAAAATTAATTTTATTTTTTGATAATATTTCTTAAAACAAATTTTCATCATTTTTAACCAACCAACTCAAAGCCAGTTCTGTGTAGCCTTAAGGAAATACAATAGACAATTTTTAATTTTTGTTCTATTTCCTTAAAAAATTCTAAATCATGTAAATTATATTTTCATATATTTTAAGACAAGGTTACATTTGTTTTCGATGTCATAACAGAAAATTAATACACTCAGAATATACGTAGTTAACTGTTTGTAGTTTAATTAAAAAAGTTTTCCGTTCCATTCAAAAATAAAGGAACATAAATTTATTTTTCAAAGAAATATCTATATTAACTTTTTTATACATTTATTCGAAATAATTTACTATCATTTACCATTTTTTTTTCAGTTTCATTTATTTTTTTCATATGTTTAAAATTTAATAAAAAATTACCCACAAAACGGAAACTTGTGGTTTATTTGTGTCCGTAACAGTTATTACAAATTTAAATTTTGTTTGCTGTCTGTTTCGAAAAAAAAAATATTCGAAAAATTTCAATTTGTTTTTTTATTTAAATTGGTTGTATATATACGAAATTTTTCAATACAATTTACAAGAACTTCATAAACACACATACATATACAAATACATTCACACAAAAAGTGTTTATAGCTTTATATGTTTATAAAAAAGCGGGTTTAAATCCCACCCTAATGTGTGTTTATATTTTGTTGTAATTATGAATAAACTCATATGCGTTGTTTGTTGTTTTTTATGATTTATTCAACGCTGACTTTTTGTTAAGTGATTACATTTGCATAATACATAATCGACAGATGATTCACACTGATCCCAATTACGCGTTCAGTAACATGATGCTGATTTTATTCTACAGTGAATTTTGTTGAATTATTAAATGTGAACAAGAATTTTTGTGTATGATTAAATCAAGAAAAAAGTTGATTTTGCAGTTCTCTGTTAACTACATAATATTCTGAGTGTATTTTTATATTTTAATTGTAGAATTTCAATTATATAAAATTGATTTACAATTATAGACGACTTGCAAAATAAAATATCATATTACTTACAACATAAAAAAATCCCTATTTTTCGTGACGCACGCTTCAACGCATGGACCTAATATTTCATACCTAATTTCAATCTTTCCGAAATAGTAAAAACCTAATTTTTTTTTGTAAAACTGAAGATAATTGAATAAATAAAATTATGACTTTCGATCGGACCACATATGAACACCTAAAAAATGTTCATTTTTTGTATAACATTACGACATCTGAGGTAGAGTAGGATTTAGTAACAATTTTTGTATTAATTATCATCCAAATACATTTTATTTTTATATTTACAATATTAGATATCTAGTCTAATATATCCATTAAAAACAAAATAAGTTGGATAGATTTTAAAAAATTTTGGTTGGTGGACTATATCTGTAGTAAAATTTTATGGCCAACATTTTTGCAGAACATTACATACCCGCCCTCCCCGTTTTTAGGGGTGTTTTTTACGATTTTTTATAATAGAGACAAAAATGATCGTATGTGATGGAGTTAGAGGGTTATTATATTCCACAAAAATATTTGCGTTAATATTTTCTACAAAGTTGCTGAACATACCCTACACCACAGATGTAAAGAACACATAGTTTCATATCCGATACCGGCAAAAGAGGGGAAATAAAATTACGCCCCCCATAAAATAAAATTCCGATGTGATATTCGAAAATAAATTTTTGTTTGTCTCCTACCAGAATCCATTGTCAGAACCTTGTAACTTTGAAAAAAGTTTGAAATTTTTGTACAGTGTAAATATTTGTACTTTACAATTCTGAATGTCAAATATATGTGGTTAACATTTAACTTTTGTTATTTTTTAAAAATGTTACTCGACTTTAATTAATATAAATATTTTTTTTTTTAAATTTTCCCAAAAAATATAAATATTAAATAACCCCCAGTACTTATGATAAATATTTAAAATTGCATACAATATTTATTACATATACGTACTATTGCCATCATTTAAAAATTTTCTTCAATTTTATTTATAATTTGTATAAAACATAAATTATATACAAAGAAAAATTAATTTAAACATACAAAAGAAAAGTACATAATTTATTAGTACAATAGTAAAATTATACAAACAATATACAACTATGATACATATTATTGTTATTGGCCACAGTCCATTATGAAGTGTTGAGATTGAAAAATCTTTTATCTGACTTGATTGTGTGTGTAGTGTGTTTATAGACAGACTTATTTAATATTTATTTTAGAATACAAATATATACACTTCTCTATAGTATAAAGTAATAATTCTTTATTTTTAATTGTATGGTTGTCTGTCCATGAATGTATGTGTGTGTGTCTGTGTGTGTGTGTGTGGGTGTATTCAATGTAAGTTTTGTGTAGCATATAGATCATTTGTTAGTTTTAGTACTTATAAATTTTGTTGTTTAACAACAGTTTGTCAGTGTGTTAATTTGACAATATTTGCGAGTAAGTTTATCTCTGCTATACATCATGTTATATTTTATAATTTATGGCATAAAAATTTTGTCATTCATATTTTAGACCAACTAACACACACACACATCCACTCATATACAAATACACCCACATTAAGTAGTTATACTAATACATGCAAACTTATTCATTTATACATACATATGTACATTTATTCTAACTTAGTATATGTATATAGTTTATATTACAATTACAATAACCATATGCATTATAATTTATTTGTTGTTTTATTTGTTTGTATTTTTTATTGTTGTAGTTTTTATTTTATATTGTTTGTATGTGTGTGTATGTATGTATATCTATTTTATTCATTTAGTTTATATATCTTTAGTTATTCCATTTTTTTTTTTTTGGGTTGTTAAAAATTGTCTTTGGCAACTTAACAGTTTTTGTTTGTTTTTGTCTTACACTAAACATTTATTTGTTTCGTATTTATATATATAAAAGTTAAATATTCTCTGTGTATGTGTTCGTGTATGACTATTTGTATGCATTATTCTTTTATTGTTTGCAATGTTACAATTTTTTTTGATATTTTGCCTGTTTGCATTTGTGCTATATTTTTAAACTTCAACTCTATTGTATATAGAGAGATTTTATAACAAATAGAGCACACAGAAATAGAAGGGAAAAATACTAAAGAAGTCTAAAGAAGAGACACTTCTTTTTGTTAGCAAAACAAAACAAGTTAACTAGGAAAAATAAATCCTACAGCCAGTTTTATTTTAAGAACACACCATATGCTACAGTGTCTCGAGTTTATGAAGCTTTTTTAAGAAAAAAACATGGTTCTGGAATGTTTAGCCGGGGCCTATACAAAACCAGCTAAAATACCTGTTATTTGCTTAACTGTAGTTTTAAATATCGAAATATATATATTAAGAAGGAATTGAATTCATGTTTCGAAGGATTTTTTTCTTTAAATATATTTTGTTTGACCTCTATGCTGGCAGAGAAAAAACATGGTTGGGGCAATCATGTTCAAAGAGCATCATGTAGTTTTGGAATTATGATTGTGCCAACCATAGTTGCACTTTAATATTGATATCATGTTATAATAATAAAATAACTATAATTTTACCATAATATAGTCCCTACAGTTATATTATGAAACGAAATTATGAAAAAAATACTTAACAAAAATTTAAACTCTAAAAACTTTAAAAACTACAACTGCTACGGCACCCAAATTATATGGTGTTCCGAAAGTCCATAAGGAAACATTTCAATTAAGATCAATTTGTTCAAGCATCAATTCTCCATCTCATGAACTTAGAAGATATATAACAGGAATTCTTAGAAAGATAATAGAAGATTCCCTAGTATACCTATTAATGTAACCCTAAGTATTATAGAAGAAAAATGGAATATAATTTGAGAACATACGACTATTGAAAAGGAATTATTTTTAAGAATTCTCAAATTTTGCATAGATGATAGTAGATATTTTCAATATAATAACAAAATATATTCTCAACAAAAAGGATTACCTATGGGTTCTCCAGCTTCTCCAGTTGTAGCAGATATAGTTATGGAGGAACTACTTGATACGTGTATTAGAAGATTATCTATTAAACCAAAGATTATAACGAAATATGTAGATGATTTATTTTGTATTATTTCAGAAAGTGAAATAGAAAATATCTTCAACATATTTAATTCATTTCACCAGGATATTAAATTTACAACTGAAAGGGAATGTAATCGTAAACTTCAATATTTAGACACATTAGTAATAAGAAAGGAGAATAACTTGTTAGTAGATTGGTACCAAAAACCAATTTCTTCGGGTAGAATTATTAACTATTATTCAAAACATGCGAGAAGAGTTATAATAAATACTGTCAAAAATCTTATAGATAAAGTTTTAAATATTAGTGATATAGTTTTCCATAGAAAAAATAAAATAAGAATCAGAAATATTTTGGAGGATAATAATTTCCCAAGGGAATTGATTTATAAATTGATTGGTCAGTACAATGGACATAGGGAAGGTAGTGTGAATATAGTTACTGAACCTAAGATTTACAAGTCCTTGACTTATGTACCAATGATTTCTGAACGATTAGAAAATTCTAATATTTATGATATCAATAATTATAAGATGGCTCATAGAACATATAATACATTACATAGATTATTTAGTAAAATGAAAGATAGGACAGAGAAATTAGATAAATCTAATATTATTTACAAGATACCTTGCGGGGGTAAGGAAATATGCAGTAAAAGATATATTTGTTCCACAAAGAACAAATTAAAAACTAGATTAGCAGGACATAGATCTGATCAGAAATATAGGAATACAGCTTCTCAGAAAACTGCATCACATTGTGCCACTCTTAATCATACACCAGATTTTGAAAATACAATAGTTTTAAATACAGAAACAGACTACAAAAGACGCTTCATGTTAGATATGTTACAAATTATCAACACACCAATGGAACAAAGAATTAATTTTAAAACAGATACAGACAATGTAGCTCAGAATTGCAGACATTTAATTTATAAGAATAAGATAGGAAATTAAATAAGTTCATAAAAATGTAATAGAATAATTTTTGTTTCCTGTGTATAATTTTTAAAATTGACAATTTTGTTGTTTCATTAATTTTGATTTTTTAAAAAATTTGTTTAAAATTAAAAAACAAAAAATCCCTGAAGAAGCTATCCATTGAGATAGCGAAATATTGGATGAAAAATAAATAATTTTGTATAAAATAGACCTTGAGCTTGAATACTTATTACCTGGAATTTGTATTAAAAAGGTCGATTAAATTGAACTGAATAATTTAAAAACTTTTTTAATAAAAAAAACGTAGATTCTATGGACTTTTTCTAATAGAAAAATTTCTAGATTCTTAGGACATTTTTAGAAAGTCCTTAGTCTCAGAATATTTCTTTTACAAAAAGTCCTAAGAATGTAAGAAAATTTCTGCTAGAAAAAGTCCTTAGAATCTAAGTATTTTTAATTATGAAAAGTCCTCAGAATCTAAGAATTTCTTTATGTAAGAAACAGTTTACAAAATTTGATTTTTTTGACTTTTTTAAAGGAAAATACTTAAAAAAAAATTTTAATTCTAAGGACTTTTTTTAATAGAAACTTTCGTAGATTCTAAGGCGTTTTTAAGTTTTTTTTTAGAAAGGCCTTAGAGTTTCAGAATTTTTCTCTTACAAAAACCCCTTAAAATGTAAGAATATTTCTGTTAGAAAAAGTCCTTAGAAACTATATATTTTTCATGATGAAAAGTCCTCAGAACCTAAGAATATTTTATTCCAAGAAAGGCTTTAGGATCTAAGTTTTTTTAGAGTATAACATATGTTTTTTTTATCTAAGAAACAGTTCGCAGAATCTGAGAATTTTACTTGAAGGAAAAGTCCATAGAATCTAAAAATGTTTCCATCAGAAAAAATTTTAAAAATCTAGTATTTTGTATAAGATACTTTTTAGTTCAAAACAACTCCTGGGTTTTACAGACTTTTTCTTATAAACATTTATTTTATTATTTTTTTCCAAAAGAAAGTCATTATTTTACAAGAACTGCATTTAATATTGTTTTTATTGAAAATAATTTAAAAAATATAAAATCTTTATATAAAATTGTTTCAGCAATGAATTTTTTATAATGTTATATGTATAAGGTATTTTCGAAAATAAAACAAGGCAGTATGATGACGGTAAATGTCAAAGTCATGTTTTATTTGGTTTATAATTATTCATAGTTTTTTTTCATAGTCAGAATTTTTATTTCCACGGTAGGGTTACAGAAAATCATGTTAAAAAATATCAATTGTCAATCATGAAATAATAAAATATTTACTTTGAAATATTTATAATAAAATATTTATTATACTAATAATGATGGTAGCAACAATATTGATGGTTTGGACCTATTTACATATAAACCAATAATTTGATTGTGATAACCATACCTGAATTCAGCAAGAATGTTTTTTCTCTGCGTATTTAGTAGATGTTTCAGTTAAAAAAAAAAATTAAAAAAGTATATATTTAGTGACTAAGAGTATACCTCAGGGAATATATAAAGTTCGAAATTTTAGTCCAAGTGGCTTGGAGAAGACGTTAAAAGGAAGACTTTCCCCTTTTTTTTGCTTCCAGTAAAAATAATAAAAATTTGCATCGCATGTTGAAGGGAAACACATTCATAACTGCAAGGGTTGAGAACAAAAAATGTCAATAAATTTGGCTCATTCATATGGGATATTTCTCCTCCTTTTTTATCTCTCGCCGTAACAGTTTACAAAAAATCATTCTTAGGATATGTCTGCACCGAGGGAGAAAACTACATGCTCCTCCATCATTAAATTAGCATATACTTTAGGGAACAGACATTTATAATTTCAGGTTTTTGGCCAAAGCGGTTTTGGAGGCAGAATTTTCCACTTAGGAACCTCAAAGTTTTCCAAAATGTACCTGATTAGTGGATACTCTAGGAAACATTTATTTCATATTTGAGATTTCTAGTCAATAGGGTCTAGGTAGGCCGTTAAATGAGGTACTTTTTCCCTTTCAGACACCATTTTTATCACGTTCTGCGGAAAATTTCATAGACCATACACAAAGGACATATATTTTTTAAATCGGACATTAAGGCAAAGACTTATTCTCCCACCCATTAAAATGTCCAAAAATCCCTTCTTGTTGGATGAATACCATACATGGGATTAAATACTTGAGTGGACACATTAATTGATGATTTTTATTACCATTGCAATCATATCAATTGTAATGAAATTATCTCACATCGATAAATACCACAAAAGTCCATTTAATTTTGTCCCTGTATTTAGTATTTTAATTTCACTCCTTCGCAGTTCCATTTCGTTTCCCAATTTTGGTTCACTGGACCTTCAAATTTAAGGTTTAGGCGGGCATTTCGAAACCCTCTCTTTACAAAGCTTCTGTCTAAAATTCCATAAATACCTTTTCTATTGAATAGCCCATACTTCATGGAACTGAAAAATATTTTAAATTTCCAGTTTCAGACCGTTTCTCTCTTGAACCCCCATTAAACCTCGTTGCTGACCAAAATGCCAAAAAGAAAATAATCAGAGAGTTAACATCAACTTTAAGGAATACATATTTTAAATTCTAGGTGTATATCGTTTGGGCTGGCGATCTTCTTTGCCCCTTTCCATAAGAATTTCCAAAAATCTTGTCTTAGTGGCTGCACCGGGGAAGAAATCTACATTGCATACTTAAAAATTAAATTATACTGCTTTTGCCAATTTATTAAATATAGGATGTAAATGAGTTTTTAAAATTCGGCCATGAGGAATATGTTTGGAATTAACTCAGATAATTTTCAAAATTTTATTTCTTAAAATTTGTTTAAAACTGTTACCTGTAATCAAATTTTTCCAAAAAAAGTCTGATTTTCACCACTGTACGATGAATCGATTAAGTTAATTCTTAATAGCAAACTGCTGAAAAGAATGACACACGTTTTGAGTTAAAAATTATCCATCGTGTGTCTTTGCGGTATATGTAGTTGTGGTTCCCACATATGAGTCATTTATCATAACTTCAAACGTCAAATATTTTATAAAGATTCAGAAATAGCTTACAGGGAAAGTATCTCAATTTAATCACTCCTATTTTGCTAAAATTTGGACATGTGATAAAAAATTTTTCGCGATTTCTTATTTTAAATGCTAATTAATAATTTGAATAAGTGTACAAGCAAATTTAAAAAAAAATATATTAGAAACTTCAAGTTTTTAATATTAATTATCGACAAAAAAAACGAAATGCTTTTAATCTAAAAACTTCCAACTTTAATTGGACAAAAACTGCTAGAAGTTAGTTGCAGTGATACAAATTAAGTATTTCAATGTTTTTTTAATACATTTTTACCCTCTCAAAAATTGAGATCACTGATTGATTGTCATTTCAAATTATGTTTCTATTTCTGTCTAACATTTCGTGCTTTCTATTACAAAAAAAAATATTTATCAAAAATATTAGAATAAAGCCTTAAAACATCGGCTTTATGTTTATCAAATTTTCTTATTTGGCAAATATATTATTTTAATACAGTTTAATGCTGCCGAATTTAAAAGCACCCCAAAAATGTCGCGAGTTTTTTTTCCATCTAAATTATTTAATTGAAATTTTATCATTACACTGTTCCGCTATACAACGTTTGTCTGTATTAACAAGAATAACAATTAAAACAACCAAAAAAAGTGACTGCAATTTACTCTAACTTCAAGTCTGACTGACTTTTATTGTAAACTGGAATTGCATATGAGTTTGTTTATAAAATGCAGTGATGTTGAGTATGATGTGAATGAATATGTAGTATGAAGTTAAAGTTTTCTTTTATAGTCTTATTCCTTTTCTTCTTGCTCTTTTGTTTTTTTTTTTTTGCTAAATTTGAACAAACAATTGTTGTGGTAATTATGAAAAAAAAAAAATCTAGTGTTATGTTAATAACGAGTATAGTAGTCACGGAAAATTCGAACACTTAAAATAAAAAAAATTATAAAATTCCGTAGAATGTCCTAAGCTAAACCAGTTTAATAAAGACTCTTTTAAGGTTCTTGAAATCTTTAAGTTGAAAAGTGTAAAAGATTTGAAAAAAAGAACCAAACTAAGTTTTATGATTTTAATTTATATTTTTATACCTTTTATATTTTTTATACCGTTTCATTTGTAACATTTCGAAATGTGAATCAAAATCCTTCTAGAGGTTCAAAAGTGAAAATGTGAAGACACCTTTAAAATTTCTGCACATAATTGTAAATTTTAGTATAATTCTATGGCAGTGACTGGTGAATAAAATATTTTTAATAATTTTTCACCTTACACTTAGTATTGAATAATATTTTTATATTCACCTCAAACTTTTATTCACCTCAAAATTTTTTTCAGCTGAAAGAAACTGTTTCACTTCAAACGTTTTTATCTCCAGAGAAATGCTTTTTATTTAAAAATTAATATTTTAAAATTCTCCGACAAAAACTACACATTTATAAATAATGTACACCAAGAGAACAGATTCGTGCTGACAACCAAATTTGTTGCCAATCGAATGGTTCATTTGCAGCAACCGATTTTTTCGGTTGTGACTACCGAATTTTTACTAAGGCAACCGATATAGTGTTGTCACAATAAAATTACTCTCAATTGATTTTCTATCATCACAACCGAAAAATTCGGTTACAACAACCGAACCATTCGATTGGCTGCAAATTCGGTTGTCAGTACGAATCTGTTTTCTCTGTGTATATATTAATGGATACTCGCAGATAAAGAGCATTATGTTACGAGATTTTAAGAGGATCATGTTATAATTTAAATTCGTAATGATAATATTATGATTGAAATAAATATAATATGATCCTAAAAATGATGAAATCGTCTTTAGTGATCATAATAAGATCAGGAAGAATTATTTCTATAATCATTAGCATCATACTGTGAAAATTTCAAATCCCCAATCATGTTCAACTATATTTTTGGCGTGCCTTAATTTATACATTACTTTATTTCTGATTTTTACAGGGATAAGCCCCGTCGTAGAAATAAAATTTAGCAATTATTTTTGGCTTGAATATATTTCATTAATATATTGTAATAATTACCAAAGTTATGCTGGGTTCAGTAACGCTTTTGCTTGCTTTAGTTTAACGTGTTTTTTTAGGAACCAATTTTGAATTGAAACTGCTAATTTCGACAATATTTTTCTGTCAATACAAAAACCGAATATTTGTTTAAATTTCGATTAATCATAATCACTATATCCAAGGTGATTGTCCTCGAATCAAGCCAAGTAGAAATATAAAACTCACTACTTCAAGTACACAAATTAAAACAAACAAAATGCAGGGGCTCAAAGTTATTTTTACAAAAAAAAAAAAAAATACAAAAAAAAACCGTCAAAAAATCTTTAAATTAAGAACGACTAAAAAGGAAATGGAAATGAAAATACAACCCCCTTCCCATTTTGGTGCTTATTTAATGCAACCAAATGCATATGAACAAATACTACAACAACAACAATAGTAATAATAAAACAACAATTTTAACTTCAACTACTATGTACTACTATTATAATGAATTTTATATTTACTGCAAAAAGTCAATTTAAAACATTAAAAACTTAATTCACTTCCCAAACACTCATGCCAACGAACCAAGCAACCAACCAACATACAGACTCATACAATTGCATCATAATGATTGCAGGTTGCCTGGTGTACGATGTTTTTAGTTGGCTCCCTCTCTCTCTATAGTTTCCCTCTGTAAAAGATCTTTTAGTAGAAATTGTAGTATCGGATAGTAGAGGCAGTAGTAGTAGTAGTAGTAGTGGTAATGGTTTTATGTAGATGGTTATACGTAGAAGTGGTAGTCGTCGAACATTTGAATGTAATGACTTGCATTTAAATTGCACTCCTTTGGCAACAATTTTATTTTTATGTGTGTGTGTACGTTTATAGCATGCTGCAGCATGCAGCACGTGAGAAAGCTTTTAGCTAATTTTTATCTAAAAAGATTGCCAATGTAAGTTGTTCGTGTGGTAGTAGCAGTAGTCGTAGTAGTATAAAATACTAATAGATGTCTGCGCTATGGGATAGTAATATTTTGTGGTCACTAAAATTTTGATGTATTTTATATGGAATGAGAAAGTTCTTAAAATTTAAATTTGCGATTTTGTGGAAATTTTTAAATTGAGAAAAATCTTATATCAACCTATCTAAATTTAGAGGGTAATTTATTTATATTCGATTCATAGCTTCATGTATTGTAGATCTTAAATGTAAGCTATTACTGAAACAGATCTATGGACCTAGAAATAGTTCCAAAATAAATTCCAGAAAAATCGGTTATAGTTTAGATTAAAAATCCCTGTTTCGTTCGGAATAATTTTAAATAAAAATCCTCGACAACTATCGGTTTCCAGCAAATCTTTCGTAACGGGTGCGATAATCTTAGGCATTGTCCTGTTATAAAAACGCGTTACCTTATGCATTATTTTAAAACACAAAGTAATGACCAACAATTTATTTATTAAATATATCATGATTTATAAGCGTAAAATAATAGTAAACATAGCTTTAAAATTTTTTTTAGATACATTACTTTGTTTTTTTTTGTAATCAAGAAGGTAATGTATATATTTATCGACATCACAAACGAAAACTTGCAGCACAGGGAATACAGTTCTCGGCTATCGAATTTTGTAAATATATTTTTTTTAATTTTTTTTAGCCATGTAAGAAAGCACATATTTTATCACCTCCTAGGTAATAGTTGCATAATTATCTTGTAAAACATCTCCTCGAAAACTAATCATGGATGCCTATGGCTATACATTACTTACACAGTATTTGATAATGGGTGGCAACTCTACAAAAACTATTTTGCTGCCCAGCAAAATCTTTCATTAACAAATAAGTGGTTATATAATGAAACTAAAATTTTTTACTGCCTATAATGCGGCGTCAGTAGTAGTTATTTTTCTTAGACAAATTCGGTTTTACAAGCAGTCAAGCTTACATGCAACTGCTTTTTTAATTACAAAAATAATGGGTTATTGGTAACTACTTATTTTTTATAAAAGGTTTTAGTTTTCTAGTTTTTTTTTATATACCTCGAGGTTTATTGATTGTTTTTATTGCTTGTTTATAGCGAGTTTTAAACCTCCGTATATATACAAAAACAAAGCAAATTTATGATTATTAGCTAAATTGAAACATGCATTTCGATTCGACGAAAGATCTCTTAAGAACCTAAAGTTTTAGACAAGCTAAAAGGCCTTATTGTTTACAAAATTGTTACCATTTTTTAATTGCTTATCAGTACACGAATAACTATTTTTTTTTCAACTACTTATTTTTTATATTTTTGTAATGCAGAGGATAAGTAGTCACATAAATTTTATGTGTTTTTTCCTGCAGCGAATAGGTATAACTACTCACAAAAATGACATCGTCGAATAAAAAAAATGATTTTGGATACCCAATTATATGCAATAAGTAATGAGCACTTATTACTGGGATTTTGTTAAGCAGATTTTATAAATATGTGTGCACTATCCTCAATTATTCACATTTTTTTTTTATTAAAACCCGACCCATAGTTGTTTAGTAGTTTTAAAATTTATATTTTTTTCCTACTTACGGGTTCGTTACGTTGAAGTCTCGATGATATGATGTTGCTACTGCTAATGCAGTACATAGAAGAAATACAGAGAAAAAAATGGCAAATAAAAATCTTTCAATGTAAAAGCGTGCTGATTTCTCAAAATACATAGTAGTAAAAGTAAGAAGTAGAAAAGTTGAAATTTTCTATGCAACTCACAAAGCACAAAAAAAAGCAATAAATTTAACATCAATTTTATTATTTTATTATACTTGTATACCATTGATTTCTATTACGCAGCATTATACAAATATACATAATCAAATACAAGTACACTCTTACTCATACACACACACACACACTTACTCAAACTGACATACACACTCATTTAATCATATACTATATAAACAAATTTTTCAAAGATATGGGTAGTTTCATATGAATGGGAAGCGCTATAAGCTGGGGTTTACGCACCAGAGAACTGCATTTGCAGATTGCAAAACGTTCATACGCAATCAACACAAGAATTAATATGTGTTTGCGTTAAAACGCTGAATATACTCCAACACACATATTTGTTAATAATTTTAAATCAATCAAATGACGTGCAAATTGTGTTGTCACTGATTTATAATCATCGGTCGTTGTTGAATCATTGATTTTATTCTGTTTATTCAAGCCAACAATAATTATTTTGATGTAGAATAAATCAGAAAAAACAACATACAACGTGTATGAGTGTAATCATAATTAAAACAAAAAAGTTTCTTATCTATAAAAAGGGGGTAGTTTTGTAGAAACACATTTCATAAATGCTATATGTATATTAGGGTGGGTCTAAAATACGTTTTTTAAAATTTTTATTAGGAATGCCAAAAATATTGTTCTTTGTGAAATTTTTTTTTTTAATTTAGGTCGACATCTCAGGCTCGCCCAATCCGGTTAAAGTTAAATATTGAATAATTTTCCAATCAAATAGATGAAAAAAAATTTAGACAATATTTAAATTTTTCCGGATTAGGCAAGCCTGAGATATCGATCTAAATTTTTTTCCAAAAAATATTTATAGTTTACAAAGAAGAATATTTTTATTACTAATAAACAATCTTAAAAAGCGGATTTAAGTCCCACCCTAATGTAAACAATATCATTTATGAAATGTGTTTCTATTTTGTTTTAATTATGAATACACTCATACGCGTTGTTTGTTGTTTTTTCAGATTTATTCAACGCTGACTTTTTGTTGAGTGATTAAATTTGCAGTAAACATAATCGACATATGATTCAAACTGATCCGAATTACGTATTCAGTAGCATGATGCTGATTTTATTCTACAGTGAATTTTGTTTAATTATTAAATGTGAACAAGAATTTTTGTGTATGATTAAATCAAGAAAAAAGTTGATTTTGCAGTTCTCTGTTACGCACACATAAAATAGACAATTTCTTGTCAACCGAATGGTTTGGTTGAAGCCACCGATATATTTGTTTGTTGAAACCAAATATTTCAATTGTATCAGCAAAACATTTCAGTTGTGACGATGAATCTGTTTTCTCGGTGCGCAATTCATTGATGGATTTTTACAGGCGTTGAGCTCCAAGGTAAGGTATGGACTTACATAAAAATTGTTGAGCTTCGTGTTTTCGAATAATTTGTGTCGCAACTGAAATGAGTTTTGAACAATTATGTACAACTTTATAATGAATCGTTTTTTCCCATAACGTAAGAGGCAACATTAAAAACCGTTAACGTCTAAATATGACAATTTTTTATTAAAAGAGTTATATTATTTTCATGGAAATCATTATTTACGGATTTTTTAGTAAACAAATTTTTCGTGTACATGGAGATAGAACTGCCAAAGATCAACAATAAAACTTCACTATTAAAATCACACACTTGGTACATTGCGGACTTGTTTAATGTATTATATTCACAGCAAACAATATTACCAATAGGATTTGTTGAAGTTCTGTAAACGATTCAATATTACATTACTATTTACTTGCATTACTTATATGAAAGGCAATGACAAAAAGTTAAACAGAAAAGACAAACACATGTCTTTCAATATCAGCTGACAGATAACTGGTCATATGGTAATATAGGAGAATGTTGAAAACACAGTGTCAGTAAGTAAATTTCATCTTAATTTAGTAAATCAACTTGGGGTTAGAATTATCAGCAAGAAAAATGTGGATGAAGGTCGTAGCTGTCCTGAAAATGCATTTTATTCTATTAGAGTCCAATAACTTTTTTTTAGTATTCTGCATGATTATTAAATATCTGACCTTGCTTTGCGAAGTGATAAATAATTTATAATTTTCACTACACATTTCACTTTATGTTTTTTTTTTTGAGCGATTCCCATTTTCGTTATGAAAAAAAAAATTGTTGTTATAATACCTATCTGTCAATTTTCTTTCATTCCACTCGTTTCGTGAGTTTAAAAGCAAATTTTTTTTAACAAACTTAAAATAAAGAAATGTCTTTATATGCGTTTATGTTTTGTTTTTTTAAGATTTATTTTGTTTTTTTTTTGTAGTGTTGCATTCATGGATTTCTCAAATGCGATTTGAGCGTTTTTTGTTTTTATAATAAAAATGTAATTATTGTTTTTATAAATTCGTAATTAAATTAAAGAAACTATATTAGAAAAAATATAAAATATAAAAAAATAATCAATTTAAAAAGTCGCTAACAATGCTTGTAAAATAGTGCAACACTCAAATTATTTCATGAAATTTTTATTTGGCGAAGAAAAATAAAATGTCGTATGATAAAAATTTGACAGATAGTTTTCGCAAAAGTTAAATCAAGAATCGCATTCTTTGCAAAGTAGTAGTGAAAATTTTTATCACTTCACAGCTTCACACATTCACAATTGGTAGCATGGGCGATCTCAATTACATTTTACAATTATTTACATGTGTGTTCACGTTTGTGGGATTAAACGTTTCCTTGGAAATTTTTATTTTTTGTTTAATACCAGATCTAGGGAATATAAAGTATATCGGTTTATTTAATTACAGGGCAATAACTCTGTTAAATCCATGAAGTAATTGCATTCAATTGCATGATATTTAATAAAACAAAAATATTCTTACATTAAATAATAAAAAAATTGTAACCCTCTTTACGTCAGTTTTAGGGACTTTTTTAATATATATTTAAAAATAGGTCTTTAATGACCCCTAAACACGCCATCAGAGGGTTAAAATAATCTACAAAAAAAAATCCCATGAAATTTTATTGGAGACATCTGAACTCAGAATTAAGTATAGAAGAACTTTTATACTGGTTTTTGATTATTATATTGTACAGTGGTGGCTAAAAAAATGAAAACTTTAAATGGGCATAAAACTTGACTGTACCCACACAGCCCAAATCCTTTGGGGGTTTTACTATACTTACCTAGTACATTCGTCTGATCTAGGAATCATCGATGCCCAAGATCATAACCCCCATTTTGTTTCATATGCCTTGTTTTTATTATGTCATATGAACTGACAACAAAAACTGACTCAAATGAATTCTTGTCATTTTGTGTCAAATTCGCGCCGCTTTGAGTTATTAAAACACTAAAGGGCTTGGAAAAATAAAACGAGCATTGAAAAAAAAAGTAACAGTTTTGCGTTCGCCAAACAGAAAAAAAATTGACAACTTGTTGTCAATTTTATTTTATATAAAAAATGCTGCCATATCTGCTGACAAACTGAAATTTGACGTTTTCACTTGTCTGTCATTTTAGACGGCATTTAGTGTGCATAACTGAGATGACAAACTCAGATGACACCATATGAAACGCCGTTTTCATACAATTGCCAACAATTTGGACAAATTGACATTAAAAATGACATAGTGAAAACCATGCAATAGTGTTATGAATTACTCTTAAAACTTGTTAACATGCAACCAAATTCGCTTAAAATCGGACATTAAATTCAATTAAACCCAAAATGTCAAATAAAATAAAAAGCGCAGTTTAACTTTGATAATGTTATTGAATTTGAAACTATTGAATGAAATGCCTCTTATTTACAACGTTACTACTTTGCAGCACTTGTATTTAACTAAACTTTTATTTGCAGTTTTTCTATAGATTTTTCCTTTAATTTTATTCCACATTAAATTTAACATTTTATTGCAATCGTATTGGTGTTTATGTGCGAGTGTGTTTGTGATGCATATATCTCTGTGTTTAAATATTAAAAACCAATTTTTAAAACATTCAAACACGTTATTTTTGCGGTTTGTCATAATAACATTTTTCATTTTTATGCAATTTTATATATAAAAATTTATTTATTTTTTTTTTCTTTATTTTACAGATACTTCGTGACATACGACAGGGTTTATTGCAAATGAGCAGAGAGGGTAAAATTGGTAAGTTTGTTTTTGTACATTTGAAAATAAATTTTCGTTCTATTAATATTTTATAAAATTTATTGCATTTGTCATATGTTTTATATTGCATTTTTCCTGTTTTTTTTTACCATTATAAATTTTTTAATATTAATTTTTATTATTTATTTTTCTGATTTTTTTTTATTTTGTCTTTCTTTCATTTTTGTTAGATGACACTTATATGTATGATGATGCATTACGTGGTCCCCATTATGCTGTTAGTGGCATACATCCGCAAGGACATTGGTATGATGAACCACCATATGAAAGTGATCCAGATGATTTTCTAATGTCGGGTATTAATTGTGGTCCAGCAGCAACAATACAGGTAAAAGATTTAAAAAAAGAAAAACTGATGTCAAGATTTATATTTATATTTATATTTGAAGTTCAAAAAAAACTCGTAGTTAAATCAATATTATATCATATTTAAATTAACATATTTAAAAAAAAAATATTTTTAAATTAAATATGTATACTTTTTTAGTTTTTTAAATATTTTAAAATTTTTTCTAGACACTTCCTTCTCTTAAAATTTTCTCCACAATCTGTAGTTGAAATTCCCAAATTCGGGACAAATTCCCTCTATGTGGCAACACTGGTGCCAAGAATGTAAACAGTTAAAAAAGTATAGCATACATTAAGGCTCATTAACTAATACACCTAAAACGATCATAGTTAGAACTAATTAAGTAATACAGTTGTTATTATGATTTTCTACTTTGTTTTTTCTTCAATTTACAACTTTTAAATATTCCCCTTTGAAAAACAAAATTCTAAAATGTTAAACTATTTTTTTTTAAATTGTGTTATTTCCAATATCTTTCAAGTAAACTTAATTGAACATTTAAAAAACTCTTATAATTTATTTTGTTCATATTATTGCTTACTAAACAAAAACAAAAAAAAAACACTTTTTAAAAAAATATACAAGATAAGTTTTTGCCAAAATCTTCTTTTTACTCATACTTGTATAAAATACAATTTGGAAAAAATATCAAAAGCAATTGAACTATATTTTTCAGTAACTAAAGTTCCCACAATACTTATACACAGACATATTTAGTTTGTTTTGACAATTTACCAGCAGCATAACAAGAAAAAAATGTGTACCCTAAATTCTATTTTATACAATTTGTTCTTCTTTTTTTTTTTGGAAAAAATAACAAAAACTTTTCTTAACAAATGTTGTCAGATCATCTAAGCATTACATATGTAATAAAATAATATACAAGAGTTAAATATATTTTATATCCAATTTTTTTTTTTCTTCCTTTTTTTATAAATAATATTTTTGGCAACAGTCTTGTTTTGTTAAATACACACAAAAAAAAAAAAAAAAATGAAATTTTTAAACAATTTTTTTTCTCTTGACTCAGTATTAATATATACATAAACAAATAACGTTATTGACATCCACAAAGACGGTATTCTTGGAAATTCTTATGGGGAGGGCAAAAAGAAGAAAGTCTTCCTCGTTTGGATATAAATCTCAAATTTAAAAAAAACATTATTCTTAAATGTACTTCTTGCAATTTTTGCCATGAATATGGTTAAAAGGGAAAGCTTCCCCCTTAAAGGCCTGTTTAACGCGCTTTGACTAGAAAATTTATATTTAAAATATGTGTTCCTTTGATTAAGGACTAATTCAACAGTGTCAAGTGCCGCCCTTAATGGACTGCTTAATCCATAGTGGATAAAAACTTGAAATTATCAAAATTGATGAAATTGAAACACTAAAATTGCAATTGAAACACTTGATGAGGAACCAAAACATAATGGAACGGGAATTGAAGTTCTATTGAAGGGATATAGAATATATTAAGGAACAATTGTAATTAAAACTTTATGCAAGGGGAACGAAATGGAATGGAACGGGGAACAAGTGTAATTGAAACACTTGACAAGTTTAACGAAATTGTATGGTACGGGGAATGAGTGGAATTGCATCACTTAATACAGGGAACGAAATGGAATAGAGCCTGTACTTTAGTGACATCGTTTTCAACATATTTTTTTCTATTATTGCGATTTTTCTTCATTTGTACATTCCCCTCTAAATTATTTAGTCCCATGTATGGTAGACATCCACTAAAATGAAATTTTTGGAAATTTTTGCAAGGCGAAGTAGAAAAAAAAACAAAAAATCACTGCCTTGGTGTCCTAGAAAAACCTCTTGAGTTAAAAATCAGACAATTTAAAATGGTGTTCAAAAGGTGAAAAGTATGTCCCTTAAAGGGACGAACTGATGGAGTTAAGACTAAGATTGATACTCTGGCGTGGGCATCCACGGGGGTAGAAAAAAAAGTAGGTTTAAACAAAAATCATGGAAAATGCGAGGTAATCTTTTTTACGGGGAGGAGCAAATAGGGAAATAGTCTCTCTGTCCCTTGATGATCTTCTCATAATTTAATTCAGTAATAAGGTATTTTTAGAAATATCTAATAAGAATGTGGCAAAAATGTTTGCTCCCCCTCCATCATAAGCATCCACAGAGGAAAAATCTTCCCATTATCATCCTGCGCAGAGAAAAAGCATGGTTGCAATATGATCACTGCTACTATATTGTGCTTGCTGCAATCAGGTATGGTTGTCACAACCAAGTTGTTGCTTTTCTAACCATCAACATGGTCGCTACCATCATTATTTAGTAAATATTTTACTATTTTATGGTTGGCATCTTTTATTTTATATCATGATTGGCTGTAACCATACTGTGGTAACAAAAATTCTGACTATGAAAAAAATATGATAATTATGCAACGATAAAACCCTGGCAACAATCAATACATAATTATACATCAAGTAAAACATGACTTTGACATTTACAATCATAATATTGTCTTGTTTTCATAAAAACCAACATTTTTCTGTCAGTTTGATTTTTCTACAATCACATATTGTTTACTAAAACTGGACAAATATCAGATGGGTAGAAAATAGCTTTCACATGTCATTAAAACATTTCATCAATTGATGCATTAAGATCCAGTTAATGTTTTTTTCAGCTTTAGAAGATTTTTTTTAAAGGGGTTTTTCGAAAATTGCACTATACAATTCATTGTTAAAAAGATTCTATTGAAAGATTTTATATTTTTTAATTCTTTTTAATAAAAACAACTAGAATTTTTTTTTTAAATATGTTTATTAATTAATTTCACAAAGTTTTCTTGAAAGAAAAGTTTTTAGAATCTATGAAAAAGTCCTTAATATCAATTTCTAAAGGAAATATTCTTAAATTTAAAGAGCTTTTTTATAGTTTCTAAGAACTTTCCCTTTAAGAAATTTTCTCAGACTATGGATCATATAATGATAATCCAGAAATCATAATATAGTTATGAGGGACCATAATATGATAACATTTTGAGTATACTATTATTACGTGCGATCATATTATGATAAATTCAATATAACATGTTTATTTAGGACCATAATATGGTAATTTTTGAATCATAATATAACTGTAGGGACTTTAATATGGTAAAAATATGGTTATTTTATTATCATAATGTGATAACCATATTATAGTACGACTATGGTTGGCACAACCATAAACCCAAAAATATGTGATGCTCTTAGAATATGATTGCCCGAATCATGTTTTTTCTTTGTGTGAAAAAACCATCGGCTAGGAAGATATTTAAAATACATTTTCCTGGGGTTTAGGCTTAAAGCAGAAATATTCAATTAAAGGAGGGTAAAAATAGGGTTAAACTGCCGCTTTAATGAAATATGCAACCCCCTTAAGTTCGAAATCTGAAACTTTAAATTAAAACATCCTCTACAAAAAGGTTAAAAAAAAATTATTTAAAGAGGAAAAAATAAAAAAAATTTCAATTTTTTTCTAAATATATTCCGATATTTAAAATAACCAGTATCGAAGCATCTGGCTTTTAAGATATATAAGTGTGTTGTTTGTTTTTTTATTGTTTCAATTCTTATAAAAAAATATTGAAAGAAGATTTTCTTTTACTACCCAGTGTGCAAAAATATTACCAATTAATGAGCTATATAATCTCGTATCTAATCTAATCTAATCTAATAATCGTATCTTAACTAGTTACTTTTCTTATAACTTTTCTTTACCTCAAGCTTACCAGTATTATGAATCTAAAAATAGATTAACATTCTCTGAGATAAATGAATGCTGCAGCAATGAATTTACTCTCATATATTTTGAAATAATGATACAAATAAAAAAAATTTTGGTGTCGCATTATTTTATATTTTATAGTAATTTAAAAAGTAAGAAAATAATGATGAATCATTTTATATTCTACACTGTGTACCTTCACTCACATTTAATATCAAGTTAGGTTGTCATAAAATATTGTAAGGTCTTTAAAGGAAAAACTATATATAGTTTTGTTAATATGTATATAGTACAATATATATTAGAAATAACACAAAGTAACATCCACGTATTGATTGCAGTTATAGAATTTTTGAGAAAATATCTAAAATAATGTAGAAATATTTTGTGCAAAATAGAATATACAGGGAAAAGGAGTATTTAAATGTTTTTGCTCTATTTAATTTTATATGTATTCTATATAAAGTATTTATGGGTATTTAGAATATTTATAAATATCTTCACAGAGGTAATGATGTGTTAATTTAAAAGATTAAAAAATATGATTTTATCAACAAGTTTTTCAATTATATTTTTTTTATAAGAAAAAACTACAAGAAACCCTCGATCTACGATAAAAATAATATTGATAATATTTCTGTGTACTATTTTTCCTTATATTCGTGTATTTCAGGGTGGCCGTGTTCGTTTCACCTCAAACCGTGAAAGTACCGGTGTCATTTCATTAAGATCCGCTGGAGATATTTCATTACCACAACGAGGACCACCGAGAAGAGGTCTTATTGTACCTCAGCAACCACCAAATCCACCGACAATAATTCCTTTAACACATGCAAGGTAAGTTAAATTTAAATATAAAGTTATACAAGTCCAAAACAGCTGTAATAGAGAATTGCGAAAATATGTAGAGTAGCGAAAATATATATGATTGACCTATAAAAAATTGCTCCCAAAAATCCATTATCCAGCTACAGAAAAAAGTATGTCTGATAAATATCAAACTAATAGAATTTATTATACTATTTGATACGACTAAAACGTGAAAAATAAAAAAGTGGGCGCAGTATGTTAGTTGTTGTGGTTAAATATTGACAAGTTGATAATTGTTCTGAGTTAATATTTATTATAATTTAATGGAATTTCGGAAATACTAAAAATTTGTCTACGGTAATCTCATAAAAATGGAAAGCATCAATTCCTAGTGTAATAGGTGCTGGAGATACACACTACTCAACCCAGATATTTAAAAAAAAATCGTGAAACTTTATTATATCGTAAAGTAGACAGAATGAGGTTATGTATGGAACAATATATCGTGCAGATGGCCGCCGCGGCTTTGCTGGCATGCACGCGATCTTTTAATGAAATTTTCAATGACCGTTTTGCATGAATGCTGCGGTATTTCATTAATACAGCGTCCAATTTCCTCTTTTAAGGCTTGAGTCGTCGTCGGCTTATTCGCGTAAACCATCGACTTCAAAAAACCCCAAAGAAAAAAATCTAATGGTGTTAAATCGCACGATCTAGGCGGCCAATTCTGATCTCCAAAACGCGAAATAACACGACAGGGAAATGACTGATGCAGCAATTGAATTGTTTCTCTGGCTGTATGACATGTGGCGCCGTCTTGTTGGAACCACATGCCCTCCACATTCATTTCTTCAATTCTAGGCAAGAAAAAACTGGTTATCGTTTCATGATACCGAACACCACTGACTGTTTGCGCTTGACCTGCCTCATTTTCATAAAAAAAAGGTCCAATGATTTGTCCAGCCCAAAAACCACACCACACAGTGACACGTTGAGGATGCATTTGCTTCTCGTGAATCATTCGAGGATTTTCCTCACCCCAAATGCGACAATTCTGCCTATTGACGAAGCCATCAAGATGAAAATGGGCCTCGTCACTGAAGATGATTTTATCGGCAAAATCAACATTTTCATGTTGTCTCTCCAATACCCAATTAAGGAACTCCCTTCGCTGGCTTCAGTTCCTGAGTCAATTGAACTTTGTATGAATGAAGATGCAAATCTTTCGTCAAAATTCGCTGCAAAGTGGATTTGGAGACACCAATTTGCTGAGCTCGGTGTCGAATTGAGGTGGATGGAGTTTGAGCGACATCATCACGTACAGCTGCGACATTTTTTGTCGATCGACCTGGTCGATGGCGCGTTGTTGTCTTTACATCACTAACAGACCCAGTTTCGGCAAATTTATCCATTAATCTCTTTACAGTTGACTCTTTTAGAGCATTATTGTGACCCCAAATTGATCGCAATTTGCGAACTGTAGCGGCAAAACTTTCACCATTTTGGTAAAACAATTTCACAATGAGAATGCGTTGTTCATTCGTGTAGCGCTCCATTTGTACTAACCTCGTACCTTCTACTAGCAAACAATAACAATTGTTCAAATGTCAAACAATGACACTTCGAATGTTGCCAGATTTAAAAATTGCGTTCTTCTTGGGACACCCTTTACATCGTAGTGTAATAGATAACTCACTTTGTTTACAAATCTTTATATTTTATTTTTTAAGTTTTAGTATGTTTCTCGGCTTCATTTTTAAGAAGAAATTTGTTGAATATTGTAAAATAATATTTATGTTGTACATATTAGAGGAACTCCTCATTGTAGAATTAATATAAATAAGTATACGTTCATAGGTACTAAATGATTATAGTTAAAATTTATGAATTTTTACGCACAAAGAACGCATATGCTATCTTCCGTTTTATATGGAGTTTCCACAAGACGTTCGTTGTAATACAAATGACAGACTGAATATATTTTGTGTTTGCAAAATAAGCAAAACCTGATCTGGAAACACCATCTTATGCCGTTTTCATTTCAGACAAATAATGTTGCCTTTTTTCTGCTTTTGTAAAAGCGGACAAATTAGGTCTCGAAATAAAGGTATTTAAGAGACCTATTTAAATCAGCAAATAATATATTGAAACATGCCATGAATTTCGTGAAATTAAACAAAATGTCACATTTGGGGTATTTTGATTTTTAATTAAGGAAGTTGTATATGCTTGGACATGTTTTAAACACATTCAAATAGGTCTCTAAAATACCTTCAATTTAATGCATAATTTGTCCGCTTTTACTTTTGTATTACTATGCACAAAAAGACATTTTATAAAAAAGGTCAGAAAAAAGCCAACATTTTTTGTCAGGCATAATTGTTTGTGCATTTCTTGTAAGCGCCCAAAGAAATTAAATATTGGAAAAATAGCGGAAATGAAAAACATCGCTAAAATTAAAAAAAAATTCTTAAACATTTAAACAAAAAACGCAAAAACTTTATAAAACTACAAATTTAAAAAAAGCGAAAATTGAAAAAATTAACAAAATAAAAAAGAACAATTTATTTATTTATTTTATTTATTTTAAAATTTATTGTACAAAAATATTTAACAATGTAATTTGGCCTCAGCGCCCTGTAGGCATTATTAATACAAAGTTGGCAAAAATTAATTTATTTTGTACAAAGAATAGAAAATTATTAATTCACAATATGTTCCAGTTCAAAAAAAAAAAAAAAAAAAATATAATCTTAAAGTTGTTTAAAAAAAGAAGACCTTTACCTATTTTATAAGGTTTAAATAAAATTTACTTCAAAAGCGATTCAAACTCTGTAAGTAAATGTTGTTTTAGAGCGTTTTTAAACATTGATATTCTACTTATAGATTTTAAATCTGTTGACAAATTATTATATTTATTACTACCAGTGTAATTAATACGTTGTTTGGTTCTTTCCAATCTACATCTCGGAAATCTTAGATTCGATATATTTCGCATATTAAATTGGAATTAGTAACATTATCTTTCATTTGCAATCCAAGAATCAATTTTTTTTTTAAAGAAAACGACGTAAGAGTCATTAAAATCTAATTTACCCGCGAGTCGTATGAGTAATTTGTGTTATAACTGCAAATATTACGTATACGTATTGTTGTACTTCAATTCGAAATAAACATAACCAAGTGAAGAATCAATATTGGGGTATCATCAATTGAACTACAAATAATGATAATTCCTTACCTTCTAGATTATTTTAAATATAATATTAATAAACAGTACAATCAATAAGTAAAAAAAAAAAAAATAAATTAAGTCATTGCAAAGGAGTTTTAGAAGTCTTTTCATTAAAATATAATCAAAAAATCACTTGAGTCAATACAAACTTAAAATATAAATATCTTTTTAAAACAATCTAACTTTCCAAAACGAGGGTACGCCACTAAATTCTACGTCCCGGGCTTTCGTGTGTTATTTTGACGTACTTACTGTGTATTTTAAATCTATGCGACGGACGCTTAGTTTTTGAGAAAACGGTCGAGATATTTGCACCAGGAGTCAAAATCCAAAACCTTTTCATAAATTTGACAGATTTTATTTAAATTTGTATGTTTCTTTTTAAAATTTTTGCATTTTTTCAATTTTAGGTGTTTTTATAACGATTTTTTTTAACGATTTTTAAAATTTTCTTTTATTTACTTCTTTTAATTGTCAACTTATTAACTACAAAATCCGTAAAAAGTAATAATTTTTTCTTTATTTCTTTTTTTAACTTTCAACAAATTAACTACAATATCCATTAAAATTAATGTTATTTCTTAATAGTTCTTTTAGTTTTCTTCGATCTTCTTGATTTGTGTAATATTTTTTATTGAGCTAAAGATCTTTTATTAATAAAAAATTAATAATAAATATTTATTTATCCCAATATTTCGTCACCACATTGGGTGACTTCT
Source organism: Eustalomyia histrio (assembly GCA_949748255.1). Taxonomy (NCBI): domain Eukaryota; kingdom Metazoa; phylum Arthropoda; class Insecta; order Diptera; family Anthomyiidae; genus Eustalomyia; species Eustalomyia histrio. Next base: position 7,577,166 of record OX456523.1, read on the forward strand.
TTAGGGGAAATTGTTTTTTATATTTTTTTTTTATAATTATAAAAAACAATTTCCCCTGAAGAAGTCACCCAATGTGGTGACGAAATATTGCGATAAATAAATATTTATAATTAATTTTTTATAAATAAATATTTATTTATCCCAATATTTCGTCACCATATTGGGTGACTTCTTCAGGGGAAATTGTTTTTTATAATTTTTTTTTTTTATAATTATAAAAAATAATTTCCCCTGAAGATGTCACCCAATGTGGTGACGAAATATTGGGATAAATAAATATTTATAATTAATTTTTTATAAATAAAAGAAATTTAGCTCAATAAAAAATATTACAATAATGATATTTCGGTTATTTTATATTTTTTTAATCTCAAAGTCTGTAAAAATGTCGCTTAGACCTTTCATTTCTTCTGTTAATTTTAACTATCAAAAAATTTTAAATTAAAAAAAAAATTAAAACCATTGTGTTTAACAAATCATTAAAAATGTAAATATTAACTGTAACAAAAAAATCTAATTTATATGTAATTTATTACTAAAATAAATGTAAAAAATGTTCTAAAAAATATATTACTTTGAATTTTAACTATTAAATCATTTAAAAACAAATGTACGAAAAACTGTAACTAAACTACACTTAAAATAGTGTTACACTAACTGATTTTTAACACACAGATAAATTAAATAATTATCGGTACATCAAATATGCTCTAAAGAATTTAGAATTTAACTTAAAAGTGCTGTCTATGAACAAAATTAAGAAATACTTTTATCTTTAAACGGTGTTTGATTGAAAAGGATTAAAATCAATACTAGCCATTGTATGGTCAATAACAGCCACTAAAGAATTGGTATAATATTTATACCCATTTAAATTATTTGACCACTCGAATAGGCAATATCCCTTTTCTTAATACCATCTGATAGGAAATACTTTATTTTGCAACCCTTAAACTTTCTTCATTGTATACAACAATTCCGTTCAATATTCATTCTATGAAAATGCCATATATATTTATTTGAACTATGAACTTTTTTATTTTTTTTTGTGTGTTCCTTCCTAATGTATGTTAGCAATGTTTTGGGCAACCTGTAGCTGACCTTGTAATTCAAATAAGAAATTTTCTTTGTATATAATCTTAACCAATTTCATTTAAATCACTACCAAAGTTTACAAGAACAAGATTTATTACCAATTTTTATGTTGTTGTTTTTCTACCTAAATATTACATACATACATATAAATATAATTTATTTTATAAAGCTTAGAGAGCCATAGATGGTGGCTTCATTTTTTGGGAAGTATTTAATTTTTAGTGAATTAAAAAAATACATACAAAAAAGAAAATCTAAAACTAAACACACAAAAATTACCATAAGAAAATTAAATTCAAATACTAATCCTTAACAAAAATACTCATATTTATACACATACATACGTATGGATGTAGAAACAAAAACACACCTAACATACATATGATGTTGTTGTTGTAGAACACATTAAGGTTTTTGTTGCCCAAATTAATTAATCTTTTGGATCTTTTTGTTGTATTTGAGAATGTGTGTGAATTTTAAAATAAAAGTTTTATATATTTTTATTTGTTGTTGTTGTTGTTGTTGCATAGTAGTTTTTCATCTTTTTGTATAATGGTTGGGATTTTGCTACAAATAAAATATTCCCCTCCCCCTCACCCCATCCCACTTCTGCCATACTCACTGATATAGATAGAAATTGAGTTTGAGTAAGAGCTTATACATTTTATAGACAACCAAACTTTATATCCTTTTTTTTTTCTTTTTTGTTGTTTTTTGAAAAGGTGTTTTTATCCATGTGTCCATTTGTTTCTATTCATTCTTTCATTCAAATGTGTACGTGTATCTGGCTAAGTATTTAACTGTTACTTGGAGTGCGAGTGTGTGTGCGTACGTGCTGAAATATAGCAAAAAAAAAAAAAAAACAAAGTGAAGCAATCAAATATAGACTTTCAAACATAACGAATACACATAACAATATACTGGTTAAATGTATCTAAGTGTACGTGCATGTATATGTATACGGTATAGGGTATAAGGGGGAATATTCCCCAGTGAAGCTCATACGCAAAACCCTGTTTTATTTCTGAATATAAGAGAGTTATTAAATAATTTCGAAGGAAAATTTATGCAGTTATCAATCATGTATGATACTTCCAACACTTATTAATTTGCAAAAAAAAGGGTAATAATTATGGATCTTTTAAACTACTGATCTATTTTTAATCACCCGGTCTTAACCCTTATGATACTAGTGCCGTCATAAGAGGCAATATAAGGCTCAGTAGGGTGATAAAAAATCTAGAGCGATCTTATTTGGACTTGAGTCTTTAACCATTTAAATTTTCGTTGAAAAATTAGCTCGATTTTTTAATTTAGTAGAATATGGGTTAATGGTTTATGTGGGTTTCAAAGGCTTTAAAAAAGTATTTTTTATAATTTTTTTTTTTTAATATTCAAATCAAATATTTTTTTCAAACAATTTAACATATCATAGATACATTTAACAAGTACTTTGTAAAATTTTTATTTAAAAATTTTAAAAATTCAGGCATTGGAACCTCATTTTCCTTGACCTCTCAAAAAAAATTGTCTCGGGGAAGTCAGAATAACTCATAACTGATTCATTAGAAATACAAAAAAAACAATTTTTTTGGTAGTAGAAGTAAAGGGTGGTTATATTTTAAGGGCCAATGTTTATTTTGAATTAAACACAAATTATTTAGGAAATTATTGTCATTTCTTTTTATTATAATAATATGGTATGGTTCAATTATGTATGGAACAAAATATCGGACAAATGGCCGCCGCGAACTCTGAGGCATAATTGAGGTTCTATGTCGTTAATGTGCCGAATAATCTCATCCTTTAGAACTTGAATTGTTGCTGGCTTATTGACGTACAGCTTTTCTTTCAAATAACCCCAAAGAAAGAAGTCCAACGGTGTCAAATCACATGATCTTGGCGGCCAATTGACATCGCCACCACGTGAGATAACACGGCCATTGAATTCGTCGCGCAAAAGAACCATCGTTTCGTTAGCTGTGTGGCAAGTGGTACTGTCCTGTTGAAACCACATATCTTGCACATCCATATCCTCAATTTCTGGCTTCAAGAATTCCGTTATGATCTCGAGATAGCGAACACCGACGGCGAATCGAGGTTGACAGCTACTCTGCCACACTATCGCGAACAACAGGAATGTTTTCCTCAGAACGAACTTGGCGAGCATGCACAGGTGTTTTCTCATTTCCTACAGACCCGATTTGCAGAAATATGTGCTAAATTATTGCGATTATGGACACATTTGGTCGGTTATGCTGACCAATAAAATCACAAAGTGCATTTTGATTTGAACGCCCATTTTCATAATAAGCCTGAATAATTTTAACGCGTTGCTCGATTGTGTATCTTTCCTGTTTGAAAGAAGTAAAAAAAAAATTAAATTAAAATTTGTGTTGGAGTTGTGAACAAAAGGTGCCATTTTTTGATAAAATTTTCACCACGAATTTCCTAAAATAAGTTGTGATAAACAATTCTTCATTCAAGCAAAATTTTAACAACATCGATTATTAACTTTTTATGGAATCATGACTACTGACGTCAAAAACAGATCGAGAAAAACGCGATTAAAGTTTTTAAAAGTAGAAAAAAATTTTTAAACTTACATAGAATCATCGATGCGGTACCATAAAGTAAAGAACCAGCTGCAGCAGCAATATCCAGGGCGTTCTTTTGCTCTTGCCTATGACGAATTCCAGTTTTTAAACCCACCTAACTCCTTAACATAGTTTATGCCACAGGGTATTAAAGATGACTATTTCGGTTAATTAGTAGTAAAAGTTCTATGTTGATTGATTTACTTTTACCACGTCATTTAGATTGGAAAAAATCCGCCAAATCGGTGCACATTTGTAAAAGTTATACTTTGTGAAAACTTCACAGGAAAAACTAAAATATAGTTACACTTAAAATAGTTTGTAAGATAAAATAACAGAAAATGTCATTTACAAGAAATGATATTCCCTTTAAAAACCGGTCTACTTAATTTTCATTTAATTTAAATGCCTTTTGTTATTTATTTTTAAATGTTGATTAATCAACTGACACATCCGTAAGAAACAAATGATATAATCAGTTAAAATAAATGTCAAAATTTTACCTAACAATTCCTTACAAAATAAATGCTTTTATCATTTTTTTGAAATTGTTTCCCTGTTTGTATTTTTTTTTAATATACTCGTACAATACAAAATGTATGTATGCATAGCTATAGACACTTTTTGTGTGAATGTGTTTCTGTATGTATGTGTGTTTATGAAGTTCTTGTAATTTAAATTGAAAAATTTTGTAAATATACAACCAATTTAAATAAAAAAACAAATTGAAATTTTTTGAATATTTTTTTTGAAACAGAAAGCAAACAAAATTTAGATTTGTAATAACTGTTACGGACACAAATAAACCACAAATTTTTGTTTTGTGGGTAAATTTTTATTAAATTTCAAACAAATGAAAAAAATAAATGAAACTGGAAAAAATCGTTAAATGATAGTAAATTATTTCGAATGAATGTATAAAAAAAGTTAATATAGATATTTCTTCGAAAAATAAATGTATGTTCCTTTATTTTTAAATGGAACGGAAAACTTTTTTATTAAACTACAAACAGTAAACTACATAATATTCTGAGTGCACAATTAAAATATTTGGAAATGTAATTAAAAATTTAATTTAATTTGGACCAATTAAACGTTTAATCATATCAATTAGAAATTTAATTAAAAATCTATAAAAATTGTAATTTAAGTTTTAATCTGACTTAAAAATATTAGTGAAATTTTAACAATGTGCTGTAAATTTTAACAATGCAAAGAAATTTTCATCTAAAAAAATAAATTAGTTATGATGCTTAATTAAAGCGTTTAGGATCAAAACTAGAATTTGATGAAGGAGTCAAAAATGATCAATAGGAGAAATGTAGGAATGTACAGAAAATTTATACATTTCTGGAATCGTCTTAAGCTAATATTTAGTTCTAGGGGATGAATGGATAAACATTTTTTTAACCCGCACTAATGCAGTTTTGCCATATTTAGGTTACTTTAAAAATAACTCAAAAATATAAAGCATTTTAATTTTAAGTAATAAAACGAAAGTTCTGATATGTTGATAACTGAAGCTGCCTTTTAATTTAAAAATTTACGTAAATCTTTTTAAACTAAAAGAAATTTTGTTTTGCAAAAAATTATTTAAAAAAGAGTGATGAATGCACTCCAGTCTACCCTACCAACATTCATTTAGCACAAGAATACATTCTACTGAAAACTACACACACACACACATGTGGTTGATTACATTAAATATTGATACAATTTTTATTGTTATAACTTTGTATATATGTATTTGTTCTTTACACATGTACAGGGTGTTCATTTTATACTCTATATATATGTTAACTTTTTATTGTTACTATTTTATTGTTGTAAGGACTGTGTCTGTATGGGGTGACCACATAAATATATAGATTTATTTAAATGTAACCACAAATGAGACATTTATTTCTTACACATATTTTGAAACTTTGTTCTAAAGTTTTAATTTTAAGGAATGTTCTCCAAACTATGCAAGCCGATTTAAAAGAAAATTGAATAAGTAATCGCTCTCGTTGTAAAGGGTGTTAAATAATGGCAATGTGGAAATTTTAATAAATTCGGTTTTTATGGGTAACGATAGTCAGCTGAAAGAGGTTTGAATCGGTGGCAGTATTTCGGCGGTTTTTTCTTTATAACTAACATTTATAATATACACTTATGCTGACATTTTTATATATCAAAATTACTCAAAATCGATTTCTTACCCTACGGTGTCACCCACCCATTGCGCTGAAACTTTGATATATGATGGAGCAGACAAAATAAACGAATTTTTTTTAGCGGCCCACATTTAGGGTGTACAAATGGGTTGTTTAAGGGTATCACAAAAAAGTTTTATTAAAAAGCAACAATTTTTTTTTTAAAAATCCAGAAACATAAAAGTTTTAAACATTTCCGTGTCCCATTTTGGACCTTTAAAAATGTAATTATAAAGGGAAATTTAAAATGGAATAAAACAGAAATGAATTTTTTAAATTGACATAAAATTTACTTTATTCGAAAGATATTATTCTTGCATTATAATTTAAATATGACTTAATGCATATGACCGCCACGGCTGGCTCGGACGTAGTCTAATCTGGAGGTCCAATTTTCCATGACTTTTCAATATTTGTGGGCGTATATCGGCAATAACGCGCCGAATGTTGGCCTCCAAGTGGTCAATTGTTTCGGGCTTATCGGCATAGACTAGCGACTTCACATATCTCCACAGGAAACAGTCTAGCGGCGTTAAATAGCACGATATTGGAGGCCAATTCACGTCCGAAATGTGAAACTATGCGAGCTGTGTAACATGTTGCGCCGTCTTGTTTAAACCACAGCTTCTGCACATCATGGTTGTCCAATTGATGAACGAAAAAGTCAGTAATCATGGCTCTATTGCGTTCAACATTGACTATGCATGGTGGCGGATAGACTGATTAGGGACTTTCACTGATGAACAATTATGTTGACCGTAAAGTGGACGTAGTGCGCGATACGTATTTCGAACAAGAACCATGTTTTTCAGAAAAAATGTGCATAATTTGGAAGCGTTGTTCGGGCGTCGGTGTATTCATGTTGAAATGCCAAACCAAACTAAACATAAATCACTCATCAGCTGACAAAATGGCCGCCTGTTTAAAAGTGTTGCCAACTTAAAGCTGTATACCTGTATAAAAAAAAAATGTCAGCGCCCACACTTGTGGTATTTTTCACAGACTAGTGTAGGGTATCTAAACAGTTTTGACCGATTTTTTTTTATTTTTTTCTTGTTTTCAGATTCCTTTATAGAAGGAATGACAAATGACAATTAGTTCCTGAAACTGAGATAAAACTTAATAATCGGTCAAGGAATCAAATGTCCCCTTCCATAACCAATGTCTTTAAAAAGTGACAGGACCGTTCCTTTGACAGTTTGCATAAGACACATCATTTTTCCCGGCCACTGTCCTTTTAGTAGGTAATATACACAGAAAAAAATATTGCCCAAAGCTTTTCAATTAAGAATTTAAGTGAAATAAAATTGGATTCAATTTAATACAATAAATAATTGATTCATTTATTGTTTTTAAATTAATATGAAAAAAAAAAATCAAAAATTTACTTATAACAATTAAAAAGTATAACTCATTTCATTTGTTAATCCATACAATTCTCATAATATTTTTACTTATGTTAAACTGTGCGGGATAATAAAAAAAAAAATTAATGGATCTTTAAGAATAAAGAATTCAATAAGAATCCTTATTAGATATAAAAATACCTTATCCGATTTTTTTTTTAAATTTCGTTAAACATGTCAATAAAATTCTTTAATTGATACTAACAAAGTTTTAATTCATATGATTAAGATCAAAATTGAAAAAAAAAAAATCTATAAAATTTTTCTAAAAACTTTCATTGATAAATAAATTACCTAATTGGTCCAAGTTCAATAAACATTTTAATTAAACGAACAAATATTTTAATTAAAACTCGATTTTAGTTTTTTCTGTGTATACACTCACAATATTATTTCCTTAAAATAATCTAAACTTCATGCTAAATTAATTGAAAATATAATAATAATATTCAGCCCATTTTCTATGTTATTTTCAATCATTTTTTAATAATCGACAAAAGTAGTAAAATCAATCGAAAGTCGTTTAAAATAACCATAAATTTTTAACTCACAAAACGTTAGAAAAAACGATTTTTGTGGTTTGTTTTTTAAATTGAAAGTTTTTTGTATTATTTGTCTGTAATCACAAAACACAACACACACATCTGTAAATATTTTTATTTTATATTTGAATAATTTCTTGTAATTTTTATTGAAATAAATAGGGATTATTTGAATTTCTATTTTTAGAAACAGAAAACATAAAATTTTACATTTAACAGAAAATATCAACTCCATTAGAAACTCTGTATTTTTTAATAGTTTGTTTTTTGAATGATTGATTCAAATAGTTAAAAAATATATTTCTAAGAATTTAAATTGTTTCTTCATTTAAAAACATACTCTACTTATAAGTTTTTAAAAAAACTACAGTTGCTAACGGAAAATATATTGTGAGTGTACTTAATGTTTCCCTTGATGAGTATGCTCATCATTTTATTTCTCATTATGTAGTTCGATTTTTTGTTTTAGTTCGTTTACTACATAGTCTGTACTTCTTTGGGAGTTTTTCATCTTTTTAGCAATATTTTTGTTTTTTCCTTTGTAAAGTTACAAAAATCGGTTGATGTTGCAAATGTGTGTATATTAGTAATGGTATCTGGACTTATGGTTTTGTATGAATGTTATTTTATGTGTGTGAGTGCAAGTGTGTGTAAGTTCACAATTCGAAATTGATGACTATGAATGCTTTTGGTTATTACAGTTTTTTGTTGTTGTTGTTGTTATTTGTTTCGGTTCTATTTTATTTCTTTGTATGTTTGCTTTTGATATTATTATTGGTGTAAAGAAAATACTTGAAAATACTAAAACCCTACACTTAAATTGAACTACTTCAATAAGAAAATTTCTGTTTGTTAAAGATAACTAAACAATCCTCACTCACATTCACAAACACATACACGTACACACACACACACAAACAAATATTGTATTGCTTTTCTATTATTACAGTTTAATTTTGTTTGTTTGTGTGTTTATTCGTGTGTATTTGACTTGACTAACTGGTATTTTGTAGATTTCAAGTTCTAAGGTAATTTATACGGATTATTGAAACCATCTTAATCCTTTGATACCTTAACCTTTTATTTTGTTATTTTTTATTTTTTTTTATATAAATTTTTTATTTTTATTTGGATTTGCTTTGTTGTGTTTGTTGTGCCATGTCACTTGGTCAAAATTATAAGAGTGTATGGAATACAAATGATTGTATGATGAATTAGACAAGAAGATGGTATTTAGACCCAATTGCTGTTGTACGTATTTTTATATAGCTGCTGCTGCTGCTTCTTCTTCTTCTTCTGCTATATATTGCTCCTAGTTAGTAAAAGTAAAAGATTGTTGTTTTATTGTTGTTTTATGAAAGGATAAAAAGGGTCTTCCTTAAAGTATTTGTGTATATGTTTGTGTGTGTTTTTGTGTATCTTTGTCTGCTTGTGACATTTATTTTATTTGCTAAACTGACAGCAATTTAAAAAAAGTCAAATGATTGTCATTGTTAAGATACTTAAGTGGTCAATTTTTGGTTTAGAAGTTTCTTTTCTTTTTTTTTTTTTTTTTTTGTTGAAAGTTTATACGATTTATTATTAAGAAATTATTTAATTTTCTTAGTTTCTTTTTTCTAAATGTTTTCTAATTTTTATTTAATTTTTAGATCTCATGACCGAGAAAGTGGTGATTATGCGGGTTCAATATCCGATCTACAAAGTGTTACCTCCCGCCTTAGTACAGTATCGGTAAGTTTTATAAATTATAGTTTTTATTTTATATTAACCAGAGATAAAAGTTAAACAAAAATATTTTTTTAACAATTTGACATTCATTACTACAGTTAAATCTTAAACTTTACTATGAATTAATATTAATAGATCCTAATATTTAAAAAGCAAATGTCACCAAAGTTTCTTGGTTTCAACAAATTGGTTAAAATTTCACAGGATATGTAGACTAAAAAGCATCGAGCTACCAAGCCACCGAGCCAAGTGCTACTACTACAACTAATACAGTGATTTTAGACAGTTTATTTGACAAAGTACTTTTTGATTGAAACAAAAAAAAAAAAAAAGAAATACAGTTAAATTTTGTGGTAAGTGTAGTTTTTGGTGCATTGTAGTGGGTCCAAAATGCATTTATGATTTATATTTTTATTATATATACTTATATTTTATTTATTTATTAATCGCAAAAATACCTTTTCAAATAAACTGTCAAATAAAAACACTGTATTAGTTGTAGTAGTAACATTTGTAGTATGACTTCGGCTTGGTCGCTTGGTGGCTCTATTCGTTTAATTCTGTACATCCTGTAAAATTGTATGATCACCGGAACATCGTGTTTTGTATCCGAATTTATTCTACTGTAGTTTTCTTATTACCAACGATTTTTTATTTAACATTGTCCCAGAAGCAACCGGGTGATTTTAGAACCACTTCTACAACTAGTTCTCAGTTAGTAACAAGAGAGATGAAATTATTCTAGCACAACCAGTTCTTGTATAGATAAAGTTGAGATACGATTCTAAATAAAAATTTTCATGTCAAATTACTTTTATTCTATTAGTATTTTTGATTTTTCCTTTATTTTGGAAATATGCACAAAAACTATTATGTCGCATGACAATAATTCGATTAAATAAGTTTTCTTTAGATACTATTAGATTATGTAAACAATAATTCCATATTCGTTATCAAAAAACTTAAAAAATGTCAATATATTTTTAATGAAATCAAATATTACACATTTTGGAGAAATCCAAAAAAAAAAATTGTTTATTTCGGATTCGTAAACAGCGATGGTAATTCTTTTATAATGACTTTTTTAAATCATATTTATTAATCAGAAATTATTTGTTTTCGCCATTTTCGATCCTCAAAGTCGAAGTCAAAAACCACTAAAGCTTTGGCTTTTTTATAAAATGAAACTTTTACAATTTTATGGAAAAAATATTCGCCGCCATATTTGATTTGACATTCTGAATTTTAACATTTTTCCATATTTGATATGTCATTTTAAATTTTTAAATTTTTATTTGAGCAGCCTCCAAATCTTAAGATAAAAGAGTATTTCACACAAATCCTGAACCCTGGGTATAAATTCTCTTATCTCGGCAGAATACCTTCCATGGGAATATAAGTTTTAAGTCTAGAATATTATAAAATTTATTAAAAATAGAAAGTACAGAGTCTTTAGAGAAGCAATATGCTGATTTGGTTTGAGAAAATTGGATGTGCAATATCTGCTTTTATATAAAATAAGAAAATTCAGAATTTGTAAAAACTTTAATATTCCAAAAATTACCTTATTTTCTTTTTTAAAGTAAATACTAAAGCCCGTATGACGCTGTATTTATTTTGTATTGGATTGATATTGAAAGCAATGTAAATCAAATGGAAGCGCGAAATCCATTTTACAGATACTCATTTATTCCTTATAGTTGAACTTCTCACACAATTTTTTGTCACTACAAAATCAATACGAAATCAAGCAAGTATCATACGGGCTTAAGCTACGAGTATTTTCTTTTCACACGCGAAAAATTTGAACCCGTGTTGCCATATTAATATTTCAAAAAATTTTCTAAGACTAGCAAGTTCTTTAAAAATTTCTCAAAAATCGTGAAAGGCATACAGATCAAATTTTGCAGATTGATATTATTTTGTAAAAGCAATAATCAAAAAAATTTAATTTAAATAAAATTTTACGCCGTTAAATGCACACAAAGCGTAAAAATGTTAATGTTAATTATTTATAGCAACACTAGAGGCCGTGATAAAAGTATAAAAGCAAACCAGTACATAATTCAACCAAATTTTGTCAAAAACAAGTAAAAAAGGCTTAAATTCGGCTCTGCCGAATATTTGAATACCCTCCACCAATATACTTAAAAAATGTTTTCTACTGTTTTTGGTACAAATAATGTAAAAAACTTATGAAGTAAATTATGGAGGTAAAAAAATTTTTTTGAGGTGAAAAACTTTTTTGGATGCGAAAACAAATTAAAAAAAAAATTTTTTGAGGGAAAAAAAAATTTTGAGGTGAATAAAATTTTTGAGGTGAAAAAAAATTTTTGTGGTGAAAATAAATTTTAGTGGAAAAAAATTTTTTGAGGTGAAAAATATTTGAGGTGAATACAAAATATTATTAATTTTTAAGCGACAGGTAAAAAAATATGAGAAAATATATTATGTACCCAGTCGCTATTATGAAATTGTACTAAAATACACCAATTTGTATGGAAAATTTAGACGTATCTTCATAAATTTTTAACCGCTGGACCGATTTTTCTCATTTTCAACACCAAACTGCTCGGGAGAATTTCCAACAATCTAGCTAAAAATAGGCACCCCCACTTGCGTCTTCGCGTCGTGATCGCCATTTCAACAGACAGACGGACATCGCTATATCGACATGTTACAAACGGAATGACAACCTAATATAAACCGTCACCATAGATGGTGTAGGGTATAAAAAAGTTCCCACGAAACTGATGAGTAGTATAAAATTACTTAAATATTATTAGAAAAAAATTAATTAAATCACTTAACATTTAATTAAAATTACATTTGATTTTAAACAAATCTTTATTGGAAAATCTATGTGAAATAATTATATCAGTTTGTCTATCTACGTTAAATTACAAAATTACTTTTTCCTTATTCCAATAGAATTTCGAATTTTAAACACCTGTGAAAATATATTTATGTGTAGCAATTTCTTACGTTTTTTTTTTTTTTGCAAATAAACGAACAAACTGAACAAACGAATGATGATGATGATGACAATTTATTTGTGAATTAGTTTCAAATGGAAGTGTTAATGTGGCTGTTGCTCATGCTGCACAAGTGCAAATAATCTAAAAAGTTCATGTTTGTTGATATTGTTCGGTTTTGGCTGTTAATGCCCAAACAAAACACTTTACTTCAATTTACCAAAAAAAAAAAAAAAAAACGAAAAAACCCAGCGACCAAATAACTACCATCATTCTCATCACACGGTTGAAATGCAGATACAAACAGACATACAGACAGACAGACAAACACCGACATCGACACAATAATAAATACACTTCGCAGCAAATTGATAAAGTGCAGTTGAGCAAACAAACTTTTGTTATTGCAGCAATATTTTCTTTTCAACTTAGCTACGACTAGTGGCCCGAAACTTTGAAATGAAAAAATATTGTATAACTAAAAGAAAATACTCGAAATACTCCAACTACTATGTTTTATATGTAGTACATAGTGTATAGTGATATATATGTATACGCCATTTTGTTTTCTTTTGTACAATTGTTTTGTTTCGATTTGCTTGAGAGTTGAATGTTGTGATTGTAGCCATTTGCTGAAAGCAAATTGTTTAAATTCTCTTACCCCTAAGTGAATAAACACCATATAATAGATTAGGATGGTTCATAATTATTTCCAAAAAAAAATAATGTTTTTAGTTTTAGTGGAATGCATATTAAATATAAAATTTTGGTAGATGCAGCAAATTAGTGGTAATAATGAAATTAAATAATATGGGTTCTATATTTTATTATTATTTTTTAAGTTAAAATACTCTAATTTACTCGGTATATTTTACAATTTAATTTAACATTTAAAACTACCCTAAAATATAGAACACTATTGTTAGGTTTGAGTGAAGAAGTATTGCATTTTACATTTATATAAAATTTAGTTACTTTTTGTCCCCTATAACTTTGAATGCCCCTAATACATACACGTATAAATACATTTGTTAAATCTGTGAATAATATGCGTTAGTTGGCTTAACCAAAAAAGCACTAACATTAATGTGGTTTAGCAAATATCCATAACCAAATCTATCGAACGCATTTGTTTTAACTAATTCGGTGATTTTGAAATAAAATCACGTTTTTTGTTTTCTCTATGAACACAAAATTTAATCGTAATTTAATGGGGTATTTTTGTGGTTATTTACTTGGTTTTATTTCAGATTGCTACCAACAATTGTACGGCACGTTATCGCACATTAAGTGGTGGCATGGGAGAATCACCCTCTCTATCACCAAGTCCTTCATCAGATTATGAAGATATCGGCGCTACACGAGGACTACCACCAAGTCTGGCGGCAAAGGTTAAAAAGAATGGAGCTGTTGCCACAAAATCAAATACTATGAGTCAAAAAGCTACAGTACATCATGTAAGTTATGAGAATAATGAGAAAAAAGAAAGTTTCTAAATCAATATACAGCGTTTTATCTTTTAAACATAATTTTAAGAAACTTAAGATTTGTCACTTAAAGGAAGCCATTGGTGGATTATTAAATCCATACGAAAAAGATTTTATGAGACAAAAAATGTTGGTTATTTATGAGTAAATTAATGAATGTTTTCTTTACAATGTAAAAGAAAAATTTCTACTAACAAGTTTCTCAATGAAACTTTCGTATTGATTGTATGAAAATGATATTTTTCATACAATTTTTTTGAATCTTTCACTAACTTAAATGACAATAATTCTCTTAGAGTATATTTGTTTCCTTAACAAACTTTCAGTTAGTGCCTTAAAATCCTCACAGTTGTGTAGAAAATTTGAAACTTTTAGAGACCCATAGTAGAAATTGAGTTCCCTATTTAGAGATTTGAGAAATCCATAATTAGAATATTTAAAACCAGATTATTGAGTGCAAAGTTTAATATTTGTTGATCACCATTATTGGAAACTTAAAAGTAACATTGTTCGGTACTTTTTCTCACCTATAATTGTAACTCTAAATGGCCGCGGTAGATTTCAATATTTTATATCTAATAACCCATAGTTAGAGCCTTAAATTACTCACTTCTGAATTCTATATTTAGGCTGCGTGCGGAGTGGCTTAATTGAAGCTAAACTAAACTAATTCCTCTGTCATACTTACAGCTTTTAAGAATTTAGCCTCAAGTATGCGGAATCCCATTTTCACATTACATTTAGTTCATGAACCAGAATATTAAAAATTTGGAAATTTTTTTACAAAAAGTTAATAAGAAAACAATTATAAAATAATTTGAGATAGAAAAATTTTTATACACTCACAATATATTTTCCGTTATTTAAAAAGTAATGCGTAGAGTTTGTTTTTATATGAAGAATCAATTGAAATTCATAGAAATATATTTTTTAACTATTTGAATTAGTCATTTAAACAACAAACTAGAAAAATTTACAGACATTCAGTAGGAGTTGATATTTTCTGTTAAATATAAAATTTTATGTTTTTTGTTTTTCAAAATAGAAATTCATATAATTTATTGTTTTTTTTTTCACCAAAATAGTTTGTTTATATACAAAATTATTTCAATAAAAATTACAACAAATTATTCAAATATAGATACACATACAGAAAACAAAAATATATATATATGTGTGTGTTGTGTTTTGTACATACAAATAAAATAAATGTCAATTTGAAAATAAACCACAAAAATCGTTTATTATACGTTTTGTCAGTTAAAAAAATATTTTTATTTTAAACGACTTTCGATGGCTTTTACTACTTGTGTCGATTATTAAACAATGATTGAAAATAAACAACAAAATGGTCTGAATATAATGAAAAATCAGTAGTCCACTTTTTGATTGTATTTTCGATTAATTTAATATGTATTTTAGATTGTTGTTAAGGAAATAATATTGTAAGTGTAGAAATTAATTCTTTTCAAATATCAAAACAAAATATTTTTAGTTTTCAAAAATTGACAACAAATTTAGTTTAGGTTTTCAAATAATTTATTTAAAAAAACATGTACTCTAATTGCGTTGCCAACTTTTATATAGAAAATATATTAGTTTAGTTTGAATTTAGCCTGTTCGCACAAACCCTTAATAATTTCATTAAAAAATAATTTGATTTGTCAAAAACCTTTAATTAA
The DNA here is from genome assembly GCA_949748255.1 of Eustalomyia histrio. NCBI lineage: Eukaryota > Metazoa > Arthropoda > Insecta > Diptera > Anthomyiidae > Eustalomyia > Eustalomyia histrio. The sequence goes on from OX456523.1 coordinate 7,592,873, forward strand.
GTGTAATATCTGCTTACTTTTGAAATTCATCTTGTATACACTACTGTTAATTTATTAAAATGCCCGCGGTTTGTTTCAAATTTTGGTACTTTTAATATACGAAATTGCTATTTTAAAAACACCAATATTGGTACTTTAGACTGGGTCTTTGGGATGTTATTTATCACATTGGTTTAGTTAAACTGAAAACGAATTATTTCAGCTGTTAACGAAATAATTTTACTGATAATAACATCGTTTTAGTAACCAACTATTGTTGCTAAAAAATATAGTTGGTACCTTTTGAAGCACATTATTGCTTTATGGAAAAACTCTCGATAAGTTTCAAAATGGTATCCCATAAATCGAGTATAATTTTTCTCTAAAATAAGTCAAGTGAATTAAACTGAAACTTAAAATTCTGCCCACCTTTCCATCTCTAGTGTGAATACTAAAGTATTCAGATTGAGTGAACCGAGGAAGACGTAAATTGCTTAAAACTTCTTTAATCAAAGTTCAAATTTAAAAATTCTCAAATATGTAGTAGAACCTGGTGAATTAAAAAACATATAATGTGATGTTGCAAGAACTAACTTTAAAATTTATTTTAATTTTTAGTTTAATTTTATAATTGCTAGCGGTATTTTCAACTATTAGCGGTGATGCTGAATTAGTACTAACAGAATTGTTTTCAAATATTGATTGTATTTACTTCAAAAACAGGTTTTTTTTATAATTCCCTTTATGTACATACTTATGTATATAACAAACCAAATTGACTGTTACATTATTAGGTAGGAGTTTAAATATTTTCAGTTATTATCATCAAAAATAAGACAGTTAAATATACATAAAAAAAATGTTTATATATAAAAAAAAAAAAACAATTTATTAGCTTTGTGACCAAACATGCTCCCCCGGTTGAAAGGAGAGTTTCAACAGTTTTGAATTGGTAATGGTGCGATCTTTTGAACAGCTCTTCGGAATGTACCTCTTTTCGTGTTAATTTCGACTACTCGTACTACACCATCACGTCCGGCAAAAACTTCAGAAATTCGACCAAGAAGCCATTGTTGAGGAGGAATGTTATCTTCATACATTAAAACCAATTGCCCAACTTGGATGTTTGTCTGTGGGGTGACCCATTTTGCACGTTGTTGAAGTGATGAGATATAATCACGCTGCCATAATTCCCAAAATTGTTGCTTTAAAAATGTGACTCTTTGATACCTAGTTAGATATGGCACCTTAGTGGAATCAAAACTTTCGTCTGGTGTTGCAAGCAATGATGAACCAATGATCATATGCGCGGGAGTTAATGCTTCGCCATCATTTGGATCATTGCTTAATGGTGCAATAGGCCGTGAATTGAGTATGGCCTCTACCTCGATAGCTACTGTCTGCAGCTCTTCAAATGTTAAGAAAGCTTGTGCGATGTTTTTAACTAGCAATGTTTTAGCAGATTTAACTGCTGATTCCCAAAGCCCGCCAAAATGCGGTGCACGTGGGGGAATAAAACAAAATTGGAATCCGGTTTTGTTACAGTAGTTGAGTATACCAGAAGTAGTACATTGATTAAGGAACTGCTGCAAATGTTTATTTGCGCCAACAAAATTTGTTGCGTTGTCGCAGTAAATACGCTGTGGTACACCTCTTCTGCCGACGAAACGTTTTAGGCATAATAGAAAACTATTTGACGATAGATCGGACACCAACTCGATGTGAACAGCCTTAGATGAAAAACATACGAAGACTGCCAGATACGTTTTATACGGCTGCTTACCTCTGATACGATATGAAGTAAAAAATGGTCCACAGAAGTCAACGCCACATACTAAAAATGGCCTTAGTGCTCGAAATCGGTCTGCAGGCAAGTTACCCATTATTTGTTGCGCAAGTCTGGGTTTGTAATGGAAACAATGTACGCATTGGCGTACTATTCGACGAATAAGCTCTCTAGTGTTGATGACCCAAATTTTTTGCCGAAGGATACCTATAAGTGCCTTAGGACCAGCATGCAAGTGAGTTCTATGAAGATATTCTAAATACAGGCGAGTAAAGCGATGGTCTTTAGGTAAAAGTGCTGGGAATTTGGCATCTATAGGTATAGGTGCGTTTTCCAGTCGACCCCCAACTCGCAGAATTTCAAAACTAGTTTTACCTACTTGTTTCTTTTCCAAAAACGGCGATAGACCTTTAATCTGATTGCGGATTAATTTATTACCTTTTAAGCAAACGATTTCCTTTTCGAACGTGTGAGATTGGATGACTGAAACTATTTTCCAAAAAGCTAATTCTGATTCGAGATGAGATATAGGCTTAACATCGGCTAATTTTAAATGTTTATTCACTGGAACTCCATTAAATATTCTGTAAATATACGCCAATGTATGTAAGATGCGCTGAAACGATGAGCAATCATCGATTATATTTAAAATAAAATTGTCATCAGTAAAAACTTTAGTACATTGGAGTGTTAGGGCCTTGCGTAATTCGAGTTTAGTGTTTTCATCTTTGCAATTTAGATTCGATGGAGTATCTGGCCACATCTGTTTGTCCTCAACGAGAAAATCTGGTCCAGAAAACCAAATAGTAGTAGGCAACTTCAAAGCACTGGTACCACGTGAAACAATATCTGCAGGATTTTGTTTTGTAGAAATATATCGCCAATTGATGTCTGTGCTAAGCTCTTGCAACTCTGATAACCTATTAGCTACAAAACATGTAAACGATGATGATGGCATTTTCAACCAACTTAAAACAATTGTTGAATCAGTCCAAAAATATATATCTTTGGTGTACTTCTCCAACTTAGGGCGGATTTTATTCCATGTTCGAGCCAACAACAGCGCAGCACAAAGCTCTAATCTCGGGATAGACTGGACCTTATTTGGAGCAACTTTGGATTTCGCAATCAATAAATTAACATTTGTTTTATTGCCATCTATTGAGCGAACATATATGGAACAACCATAAGCCCGTTGTGACGCATCTGCAAAACCGTGTATTTCACAATAGCCTTGCACCGATGTAAAAACATAACGTGGTATTTCAATGCTGTTTATATATGCCAAATCATTTTCAATTTCATACCATAATATAGCCAGTTCCGTTGGCAAACATTCATCCCAATTTAAATTACTTTTCCATATTTCTTGAATCAGGATTTTGCATCGAACGATAATCGGACTGAGCAAGCCTAAAACATCAAAAATTTTTGCTACAGTTGAAAGTATTGAGCGCTTTGTAGGTGTTTGTATTTTCGATAAATTGAACTTAAAATAAAATTTGTCAATATTCGGCTTCCACGACATGCCTAAAGCTTTAGTACATGTTTCATCTGCGATATGAATAGGAACTTCTTCGATTGCTTCCGATAAAATGTCTGTATGATTCGAGTTCCACTTTGTCAATGCAAGACCAGCATGACTCAAAATGTCAATTAATTGAGATTTTTTTTCCTGCAATTCTGTTATCGTTTCTGCGCCAGTAAGGCAGTCATCAACGTAAAAGTTTTCTTTAATAACTTTTGCGCCCTCTGGATGCGACTCTGTGCACAACTGCGCAAGATAACTGAGGCATCGAATGGCCAGAAAAGGTGCAGCAGACATGCCATACGTTACCGTATTTAACTCAAACGTTTGAAGTTTTTTATTTATGTCATCTCGCCAAACAATTAATTGAAAACAACGATCTTCTTTTTCTATAAGGAACTGCCTATACATTTTCGATATGTCTGCAGTAAGTGCATATCTATTTAATCGAAATGCAAGTAACGTTAAAATAAGTTCTTGCTGTATTGTTGGCCCAATGAACAAAATTTGATTTAATGAAAAACCACCCTTAATTTAGTACTTGTGCTTTCAGGGCGTAACACGCAGTGATGCGGTATATAATAATGGGGCTTACTTTGATCGACACTTTCATTCAGTTACATATGATTGAGCTCGATGTATTCTTCGATGAATTTTGAATAAGCAATTTTTAATTCAGGATCACGAAGCAATCTACGTTCAAGAGACAAAAATCGTTTTTTGGCAATTTCATACGAATCACCCAATGTTTCAGGGGAAAATTTGAACGGCAATCGCACTTGCAAACGGCCATCTTGATTTTTAGTTACATTCTTAATAAAATGGGCTTCTGCCTTTTCTTCATCTAACGTTAAATTAGTTGATTTCATGTTAAATTCTTCAAGTTGCCAAAAGCGCTGTAAGATTGAGTCTAAACTCGGTTCTGACCTTATTGTGACGTTACAAGTAAAAGTATTTGAAGAATTTGTTGTACGTGGGATATCTAAATTTCCACCAACAATCCAACCAAATGTTGTGTTCACTAATCGTGGCAATCTTGGATTTAAAGAAATTACCCCGTTGCAAAGTAATTCAAAGAATAGTTCAGAACCAATTAATATGTCAACTCGTTGTGATTTGTAAAAATACGGATCTGCTAATTCAACCTGTGTTGGAATATTCCAGGTCTTACAGTCTATTGGCGTACGAGGTTGATTAGAAGCAATAGAATTAGTTACAAAAAAAGTTGCAGTGCGTTCAAATAACTTAATTCGTGATTTAATTGTGGCTTTTACAAACCGTGTGATATTAGTTTTTACACCAGATATGCCGGAAACTTGCTGGTTTGTATATTCAGATTTAAGTTTTAGAAATTTTACTGTTTCCGTAGTAATAAAATTTAATTCTGAGCAGGAGTCTAGCAATGCTCGAACTGGTTGCCAACTATTTCTACAATCCTTGATGAATATTAGCGCGGTTGGTAACAGAGCACCAGCACCTGCGCGAGAAATTAACGAAGATACGTCGTTGCTACATGACGGCTGAGGATTAGCAGTAATGCTATTATGTTGAAGTGGCAATGAATTGTTCTGAAAATGCAACACACTATGATGTGGCTTTTGGCATATTCGACAACGAGATTTTGAAGTGCATTTTGATACATTATGTCCTTTTCCTAAACAATTGATGCACAACAATGATGATTTTACGAATTCGAAGCGTTTTTGTGTTGCCAGCGATAAAAACCTCTCACATTTGTATATTTCGTGCCCAGTGCAACGACAATATGGACATTCTGATTTTGCATGTAAGAAGGTTGACTTACTACGATTTCGGTTTTGGCTAAAAACTTCCTGATGTTTCGTTAAAGAGAGCGGTTTAACCTTAGTTTCTAAGAATTGGCATCTTCGACTTATAATTTGGTAACAATTTTCCCACGTCGGTAATTCATCAAATTTTAGATTTTCATCGTATTTGGATTTTGTTTCGGAGTCCACTTTCATCATTACTAAGTGTATTAATATTGCATTTAAAATATCTGTTTCTGTACCTAAAGAAGTTAATGAGCCGCGAAGCGCAGAAACTGTATCTACAATATTTCGAAGGCCAACAGCATCGGGCTTGGTTACAGGCGTTATGTTAAACAATGTTGAAATATGATCGTTGAAAATTAGAACTTTATTATCAAATCTTTCCTTTAGGCGATCCAGTGCCTTATTGTAATTGTTTTCAGTGACTTGATATGCCTCTACAACAGCTAATGCAGGACCAGACAAGCAGCTTAGCAAATAGTTGAACTTATCAATTGTAGAAATATGCTCATTGTGAACAATGTTTTTGAAACTAGCAATAAATCTTTTGTACTCACTGTATTTGCCGTCGAATTTGGGCAATTTTAAGTTTGGTAATCGGTTTGGTGCTTGTTGAGAAACTGTATGGTTAAGGCTTGCTTCGGACTCGTTGTTTTCCCGAAATTTCTTCAACAACTTTGATATTCGTGTTTTTGCCGAAACATACTGATCTTCAATATCACTTCTGGCTTGGTCGTTGGAATCTTGACGCTCAATTTGGCTTTGGATGTGACATATTTGTTTAAAATATGACTCTAAAATATCTAAACGACATTTTAAAATTGTCTGATCGCATGTTTTTTCTTCTTTGTCAACTTTAATTTTAATCGACGTGATGCTCCTTTTCAGGGCACTTCGTTGTTGTTTCAAGGCTGTTAATTCGACCGCTACATTGGCAGCATTTGCATCAGAGGTAGCAGGCCGTAGTGTATTGGCTTGGTCCATCATCGTTGTTTATCTAGGGCATAAAAATGGTGTAAATTCACAGCACAATGTTGTACCAAATGAACAGAAACGCGACAATAATTATGTATCACAACAAGACAGCTGATAAAATATATCGTTAAATGATGATCTTGCCCTTCAGTGTAGAGAAGGACGGTGCTACAGCAACAATGTTTGCTTTAGCAAATATTCTATAGTGATGAAAGTAACAAGTGACGCAATGAAGAACTGCGTCGTTGCGATGCGAAACGAAATTAGTGATGATTGTTAGTGCTAACCCTGTATGATGAAATTAAGCAGCAACAACGAAAAATACAGGGCAGCAAGAAACGTTGAAATGGTGTTAAATCCAATATTTGGTATTCCGCAATAAAAGTGAGGTGTAATTTGCGTTCAATCAAATTGTTAACAGCAGTGTAAAATTCTATACCGCACAACGAAATGATAATTTGATAAGTATTTGCATACAATAAATGTTGAAAAAACGATAATGCGCAACGAAGGTCAAAATTGTAAAGCCCAAATTTTTTTGCGTGAGACGAAATTTGTATAATTCCGTTTGTACAACAATTTAGTCCAGCATCAACCGCTATTACATGGGTTTTATTCAAAAAATATCCAAAAAATATATATGAACACAGCAAACATGTCACAAATGTATTATTAATGTTTTACCGTGTCCTGTCACGGTCGCCAAATTTTATGGTGAATTAAAAAACATATAATGTGATGTTGCAAGAACTAACTTTAAAATTTATTTTAATTTTTAGTTTAATTTTATAATTGCTAGCGGTATTTTCAACTATTAGCGGTGATGCTGAATTAGTACTAACAGAATTGTTTTCAAATATTGATTGTATTTACTTCAAAAACAGGTTTTTTTTATAATTCCCTTTATGTACATACTTATGTATATAACAAACCAAATTGACTGTTACATTATTAGGTAGGAGTTTAAATATTTTCAGTTATTATCATCAAAAATAAGACAGTTAAATATACATAAAAAAAATGTTTATATATAAAAAAAAAAAAAAACAATTTATTAGCTTTGTGACCAAACAGAACCCTTTGATTGAATTTCCAACTTATCTGCACCCAGAGAAAAAAATGCTTGCAATTCGATCAAAACCGTTAACATTTATTTATGAGGATTTAATTTAATTTGGAATAAGCTAAACTCCATTAATAAAGGAAAAATGTTGTATTGGGAATCAAAAAAGGTAAAATAAATCAAAAATCAATCCTATTATTCAATTATTGGTATTTCCAATCATCTTTACGAATAAAATTCGTTTAGTATTTGTGTGCGGTGGAAGCAACCATTTATTTAGTAAATATAATATTTATTTGGTAGAATCTATCAAATTTATTAAAAAAAAATTCGATATTTAAAAGTGGTAACTACAAGTACGGTTATTCTGATCAAATATATCATTTAATTAGGGTTTCAGTAGAAGTAACCGAATTGTGTATTACATTCATAATATTGTATTGATAAACAAATTTTATACCAACATTTCTTTTCCTAACAAATTGTTTAAATTCAAAATTAGCCATAAAATTTCATAAGTGTTTGTGGTGTAGTAGGTAGAGAAGTAGCTCTGTACTCAGAATTTCCAAATTTAAATTCCGGAAAAGGCAAACATTTAAAAAATATTTTTTTTTCAATTAAAATAAAATATTCAAATGTTTAAATTGCAAATATATTAAAGAAAATTTAAATTAGTTGTGGTGCAGTATGCAAGAGTGTGAACTATCAATCTGATTGCCGGAAAAATCTAAAAATAATTTTTTATTAAATAAATTTTGTGGAACGTAATAATATTTCTGTGGAATATACATATTAAATTGTACAACAGAATATTGGCTTTCTCAACTAAAAATATAATTTAATATAAAGATAGTTGTCGTAACCGCCAAATTTGTTGCCAAATTTGGTGGCCACAACTGATACTGTTTTCTGGGTGTATATTTAAAATCACACGAATGAAGTTAATGAAGTATGGTATATTTTAAGTTTTAAAATCTTTTCTATACCCATATTTTGTACCTAAAACTCTTAATATTAATTCTATGATGGTACCTTTTTATAGTCATTTTTAGTAGCTTAAAATTCTTCCATTTACTTGTTAATTTGATACTCTTTTAGGCGCTTGTTTAATACCTTAAAATCCCGCGTTTCCATTTCGAATTAGGTACATTTTCCAGACTCAAGTTAAACATTTTCAAATTATATTTTTCTGCATATCCTTTTTTGTCGAAAAAACACTTTAAAAAGTTTAAGTATTTTAAAATCCAGCAAAAAGTTTCTACACTTGGTATTTTAAGAAAAAATTTGATTAGTGCATTAATTTACTATTGTACTTTTTATTGGTGCAGTATTAAATAACTTATAAAACTCCCTTTGTAAATAAGCACTTTAATACCATATTAAAAGTTTTATAGTATTTATTATTAATTATTGTTTGTTTAGATCAACCAACGATGCGTATATTGGTTTTTGAACTTTCTAATGATGATTTAAATATAAAAAAAAATACATATAAAAACAATCAACCAAGACTAATATAAAAATAATTTTTTTCTCTTCCATTTTTTTTCTTTTGCTTTTTTTCCATATAATCTTTATGCGCCCTTGGTCTCATATAACTTTCATTTGTACAATAATTGACTGTACGTCAACTTTGTCTGGGTCGCCTTGAACATGAATGGATGGATGGCTGAATATGTGGCTGCATGACTGGATGTATATGTGTTTATGTGTATGTGTGTGTGGAAATGAAAACTTTTAATAAAACAACTTTAAAATCCACATCACAATTTGAAAAAAAAAAACTTTGACTTGTGCAATCCTTGCTGGCTATTGCCTTAAACTTTTACTAAAATTTTTGCTGTTATTCTTGGATGGTGATGTTTACAATATTTTCCGTTACTGCTACTGCTGCTGTTGCTGTTGTAACCTCAGACTAACGAAATGCGAAACTCACCAAAGGAAATTGGCACATTTAATGAGAATGGCGTGCGAAACTTTGTTGCCACAAAGGATACTTCAAGGGATTTTAGCAATTCTCAAGATAATACAGATCGAGGAAGTATGAGTGATCAAGCCTTTGCTTGTTCGGCAAGTTCGGTTGAAAGTTTACCCAGTGCTTCCGGTTCAAGTAAGTAGTTTGTAAAACATGTAGCATAGTTTTAGGAGTTTACAAAGCATATTGGCATATTAACAATTGTAATAGATGGATAGATGAATACGCCAGCTACTTTTGTTTTTTTGCTGTTGTTTATATACAATATTTTCTTGTTGCTTATGTTTTGTAGCTACTGCTCATGTTGTTGTTATGTTTTTTTTGGAAGTTCGGTTTAAGTGGTTTTTTGGTTAAAACTGTGGAAATTTTTGAAAACTTAATGAATTTTTAATATGCTTCCGGAATGTTTTAAGCCTTCGTGTATAGATATAAAACGAAAATATACATACAGACATTAAAAAGCTTCTAAAAAGCAATACAAATGTGTATGTACTTATGATGTTTAAACCTGCAATGAAAATAATGGACAAAACGTTCACTTGTATTTTTGGCTACATTAAAAAAAAAAGATTCAGCGATGTCTGTTGGTCTAAAACTCTCAGTTTTGCTTCATTTAGCCCCAGTTTTAATTAGCTGAAACATTTTTTTTTTTTTTTTGTTGATTGTCAATGCTTAATTACTGAATGTCCAGTTAAAATTCAACTTACAATTAAATTCTAATTTTATATGGGAAACAACAACGACTTAATGTCCCAGTTAGCAGCTAACGGTGCGGTGTGAAAATGCGTCTTAACGCTTTGAAGAATATTTTTTAAACTAATTTTGAAGTACACTTAAAAAAGTTTGTAAGTTAAAATAACTGAAAATATCATTTAAAAGAAATGATATTTCATTTAAAAACCGGTCTACTTAATTTTCATTTAAATTAAATGCCATTTGTTATTTATTTTTAAATGTTGATTATCAACTGACACATCCGTAAGAAACAACTGATATAATCAGTTAAAATAAATGTCAAAATTTTACCCACTAATCCTTAAAAAATAAATGTTTTTTTTATTTATTTGAAATTATTTCCGTTTTTGTATTTTTTTTTTTTTAATATACTCGTACAATACAAAATGTATGTATGCATATGAAGCTATAAACACTTTTTGTGTGAATATATGTATGTATGTGTGTTTATGAAGTTCTTGTAAATTGTATTCAAAAATTTTGTATATATACAACCAATTTAAATAAAAAAACAAATTGAAATTTTTTGAATATTTTTTTTTGAAACAGACAGCAAACAAAATTTAAATTTGTAATAACTGTTACGGACACAAATAAACCACATGTTTCCGTTTTGTGGGTAAATTTTTATTAAATTTCAAACAAATGAAAAAAATAAATGAAACTGAAAAAAATATGTAAATGATAGTAAATTATTTCGAATAAATGTATAAAAAAGTTAATATAGATGTTTCTTTGAAAAATAAATGTATCTTCCTTTATTTTTAAATGGAACGGAAAACTTTTTTATTAAACTACAAACAGTTAACTACATAATATTCTGAGTGTACACTCTCTTTTTTTCTCCAAAGTTTTTAAATTCAAAACTCAAACTTAACTTATTTATAAAACAATTTTGATTTGTTAAAATATCATAAACTGGAGTTTAAAATTTGACAACAGTTTCAATTTGTTTCATTAGAGGGTTAAATGAAAATGTGTGTGAGTGTATACAATTTTACTCTTCATGCTAATGCACAACTATCTAGACTTTTCAACAGGATTTTCATTTTCTCCCTGTTATTTTTGTTTTTGGAATAATTTTTTTTTTTTGTGTTGTTTAAGTGAGTTGAGAGGGTGGAAAGTCAGGAATTTAATGTGCTTTCCTCTATATGTTTATACATCCATCCGTACATGCATATAAATGTAAGCAGAAACTCTATTAATGAACAAAACAAAAAAAAAACTTTTTTTCTTCAAGTATTTTCTTTGAATAATCCACTAAAACAACAGCAACAACAACGACAAGAACAAAAAGCTGGGGCAACAACACACTTGATATTATGCGACAAAGCATAAAACAAATGTGTGTGTATGTGTGTGCAGATGTTTGTAGTTTGCTTTGAAAAATTGATGAAAATTTATTTTCCACCAAAACTAAAATAAGCAGCAACAACAAAATCTCCAAAAAAAAAAAAGTTAATTAAAAATACTTAAAATTTTTTTCTTCAACAAACTTTATTTATTTAAACACACAGGCACTCAAGCTTTAGTGCGTCCAGGCAGTCCACAAAGTTCCATTTCTACCGATGATCGTACCTCGTTAGCACCATCAATATGTAAAGCAAAGGCACTTGTCGACAGTATGGCAAATCCTTATGATAAGGATGTACTTAAATTTAAGGTAAGTATCAAAAATCAAACGACACATAATATAAAGGACAAGGAATATACATAGTAGACGTTGTAAAATAAGTTAAAATAGTATATAAAGTGCTTTAAAATGATTATATGCATAAGTAGACAAAAACAGTGAAAGCTTTATGAAATGAAAAGTTTTTTCTATGATTTGCAGTATTATTGAATTTTTTTTTTTTCAAAAAACTTACCTTATCTCAAAAATTTGTTTTTAAAGAGCTTTCAGTAAGATTTATACTACAAAGTGCAGTATGAAGGTAGCATAATAGTAAAAACTTTTAAAATTTTAAAAAATAATTAAAAAAGCTCAATACCAGCCCTATTTATGCTTAATAAATGTTTGTAAATTCTGTATATATTATTCGATATGACTGTTGTAATCATATATCTTTTAAAATTTATCAGGCTCGAGATCATAATTAAATAATGATAGCGCTGATCCTCATAATTTTTTTTATTTAAAAATTAGTGCTTACTATTTGTTAGTAACATTTAATTCTGATCTCGAGCCTGATAAATTTTAAAAAATTTACGGTTAATAAATGTTCTTTTAAACAGTTTAAACGGTAATAATACAACTCAAAATGATAATAAACTTACCTTACTTTAAAATGTTCTTTTAACAAAGCTTTCAGAGAGAAAATATACTTAATTAGTTGAAATCTTTTATAAAAAATATTGATTAACTATAAACTGTTAAAACTTTGATAATTATTATAAAGCTCACTACAAGCTCTATATTGTCTTCATAAAAGTTCTTTAAAACAGTTTTGTGATAATAAGCCTACCTTATATCAATTTTATTCAAAAGCTTTCAGTGGGAGATATCAGTTGAAAGCTTTTTAAAAATATAAATATTGAGATATACCAGGTTCATTATCATCATGAGTTTTATTATCATTACTAAAAGTGTTTAAAATAATTTTGATTAAACTTAAATAGAGCTTTTTGTGAGCTTTTCATTTTTGTTCCAAAGTTTTTTTTTTGAAGGAAAAAATGTATTAAAAGAACTAAAAATGAATCTTAGCTAATCTCAAACAATTTTTAACAGAGTTTTAATGTGAGTTTTACAAGTAATTGCGCCCCCTTTGAAATACGTGATCTTTTTAATAACTTTTACTGAGGCTTATTAAAATTATTCTCAAAATTTAATGTTATAATAGTTTTTTTTTGTGAACTTTATTATAATTCTGAAAGCTTTATTTTTAAAATATTTTAATGAAAATTCTTATTTATCTAGGGCGATTCTTGTACAAGTTACCTTACAACAGATTTTAATGCACTTTATAAGTAATTTAAACATTTTTGTCGTAAGCTTTCTAAGTCCACTTCAAATTATTTTTTTAAAAAATTTACGATTAAGCTTAAAATTTTCCTTTAATACAAGGCAGCTTTGTAATTTGCTGAAAAATTTTTCTAAAAATATTTATAAGAATTTCGAGTTGGTATTTAAAAATTACATTTTTAGATAAGATTAAATTAAACTTTGATATACTTTTGCTAAGAATTGGAAAACGAGCTTTTGGTTGTATTTACGGTAAAGCTTTTAATTGGACATTTAAAACTCTTATAAATCTTACAGATAGTTTTCAACAGAAAAAATCTATAGTATCTAAATGTTTAACTATGAAGCGTAGTAAGTTGTTCAGGTGTCACATAAAAAGCTCTTATACTTTACATAAAATGGTAAAATGATTTTTCACGATAATGAATTTAACGTAAAAATTTTTTATTTTTATTATTTCTATTGAAAAAGGGACATTATTATTTCCAGTGAAAAAGTGACATTTTTGGTTATTGTTATTGCGTCTTTCCTATAAAATGAATAAAATAATTAATTTTTACTTACGATAAAGCTTATATTAATCCGAGAAAAAAATTTAGTGAAAATGTAAATTAGTATTTTGATTTAGCCAAACAACCTTAAAATTCTACAATCGTAGGATATTTGACTGTATGTTACTGTTTCTATACTTATACTACATACTCGAACATAATACATCTTATAAAAAAATCCTATTTAAAAATATATATGTACCATCATGTCTCTGACGGTTTTTTGCTATCCATACTCCATTGACTTTATGATAGATGTTCTTTCTTTACTTATAAATAAAAAGTAAAACGTTTTACTTCTTTTCATCGCATTGATAATGATGCTGTATTGTATAATACATACTTATATATATGAAGAAAATAGTACCAATATTTTAGTATACACAAACTATAATACTACTAAAGTAGTATTAAAGAGCGTATAAGTCTTTGTTCTTTTAGTTTTTATATTATAACATTACTGTTATTTATTTTCTTAACTCTTGTTCTTTACAAATTTTGCAGAAAGGTGACATAATCGACGTGTTGTCAATGAACGCTTCTGGCATTTGGAAGGGTCGTTGTCATGGCCGTTTGGGTCATTTTAAGTTTATCAATGTTGAAGTGCTGCCAGATCAACGTTTAAAACATTCGCATAGTAAAAATTTAGTCGGTCTGACGGGTAAAAGCATAAGTGGTGCCCTAACATCAGGTGGTGGACGTCATCTCAATCATAATAATGGCCCACATTCAGTAGAGGATTTATTAATGCGTATTGGTTTAAAAGAATACACATCCGTGTTTGTTTTGAATGGGTAAGTTAATGAGCTCTTTTTCTTTTTCTTTTTTTGTTGTTTGAGGGCACTAGAGTATAATTACATATATTGATTTATTTTGAATTTAGTAAAATAGGAAATTATTCTCCCCCAAATATTTGTTGTATGTGTTAATGATGGTATTCATTAATCTTAATGTGTTTTTTTTCGCTTCTTTGTCCTTTTTTTTAGCTACGAAGATCTGGAACTATTCAAAGAACTTGAACCGGGTGATTTACATTATTTGGGGATAGTTAATCCAGAACATCTTGCCAAATTATTAACAGCTGTGCAACTTTTACATGATATGGAATGCAGTAAGTATTGATTTTTTTGTTTGTTGGTTTATTTGCTATAATTGAAATATTTAAGATTAAAGCAAAGACCACAAAATATTTAAGAGGAGATTTAGTTGTTTTTTTTAAACAATCTAGCAACTGAACTGAAATATTCTAAAATATTGCGTGCATATAGCACAATCACATGACAGTATACCTAAATGCAAATTTAGTTAAGAATTTAAATTCAATAATATTTTCGTTTTGCTTAATCTTGCTTACAAGGAACGTTCTTGGGTTGCCTGCGGTAGTGATTAAATTCAGATATGTGATAGATGAGAAGATATATGAGACACGTATTTTTTTTAAGCGGCACACGTAAAGTGTTAAGAAGTGAGGTTAAAAATTGCCAACGTTTTTATTTTCTTAGGTTAATTCTTGTAATTTCAAAAAACAATAGACAAATTGGAACTCAAATGAAAGGTATTTTGAATTTTTGATTTTGAAGATCCAAAGAAATCAAAATGTTATAATAGCCTGTTCCTCGATCTCGAACGAAAAACTAGTCGAACGAAAGCAATTCACTCGAAATCGAATCAATTTGGGTTTCTCTATTTCGAAAGCCTTCGATCGACTTGACTTACGTGTGTCAATTTTTGTTTATTACGCATTTACGAATCACAGGGATGCCAGATCATATATTTTAAGCTTGTTACAATTTTCTTTAAAAGTAGCAAAAATACTACTAAACTGCTTAAAGACAAAAACAACCCTGTTTAACAGTGATCAGCTGTATATGACAAATGAAATAAAAAATAACAATAAAGAAATCTATTTTTATTTGAGAACGTGTTTATTTGTAAAAATTTTTGTTATCGATTGGTTGTGGGTGAGATTGTTAATCGGAAATCTTTTCTGTTGCTGTTGTCTGTTCGGTGCGGTCACTGCTACAATCCTGTTAGCTCTTGTAAAATAAAAAATGTAAATATGAGCTCCTTGGGGCAAACGTAAGTCACAAACAATACACACTTACCTTTTACCACTCAGCAACAGCGTAATAGGGGGTGAAACGGAGTTTAGTTTTCTGGTCAAATTTTCCTCCTCTGCAGAAAATTTGTTTGCTCCGAACACCAGAGTCCCTCTGGCAAAATCAGGCCTTCCATATAAAATACATGCGTCTTCGGCTGGTCCATTGTTGATTTTTTTTTAACTAAAATTTAAAATTCTTAATAAACTAAAAATAATTGTATTATTTTGTACTTACTTTTTTTTATCCATTGCTTTTTTACTTCATTTTTCTTTTAAAAATATCAAATGTATATTTACACGACAAAAAAAATAGCAAGTGACTGATTTTGACATTTGCGTTCGAGCTGTCCGAAATAGAGAAACCAAATTTTGTATGAAAACAGTTATGTTTTCGTTCGACTTGTCGTTCGAGTCATCGTTCGCATAGAAATAGAGTTAGTGAAACCCAAATCAGTTTTCTTTCGACTAGAAAGCGAACGAACGTGTTCTTTCGAAATAGATTAACAGGCTATAAATATAAGACATGACCTCAATCATGACTAAAAATTATGTGTTTACTTTACTTTTCTCACCTCTATCGCATATCCGAATTTCATTAAGATCGTAGCGAACCCATCAGTATAGCTTCCTTTTGAGATTTTGATAGATTTTTAAAGCATAAGCAGATAGTGGGAATAAAAATACCCTTAAATAAAGTAATGTGTGAAAAAAGCTGATCGGGGTGAAATTTGTCACTACTTGGTAGTGTTCTGAAGGTACTTTTTCGGCACGATGCCAAGCCTTGGTCAATTTTATAATAATCAATCATAGACGAATATTTTTTATTAAATTTGTTAAAAAAAAATACAATTATTTGCATTTTAAAGGCCCAACTTCAATTGGCTTAAATGACTCAAGCTGGGTATCGGTATGAAATTAAAATTATTTTTATTATTATTTTTTTTTTAAATAAAAATTGTATTTCTAAAATTTCGTTTCATACCAAAACAAAGCTTAAGTCACTTCGGCCAATTTTCCGGCCTTTGTCACAAACCTTAGCGCGTTAAAATCGACAGAACATATTAAGGATAAGCTTTGGTGAGCAATATATGTGCTTCAGCTGCAGCTTTTTTTCAAATCAAAGAAGGAAAGCAAAACTTCCTACAAATGATGCTTTGTTTAAACAAAATTTGACATTTTCGAAGATAACTTTGTTTTTTTCACTATGACAGAAGTTTACCCTGCAAAATTCCATATATATGTTATCAAAGACACAAACCATGTGTAAAAGATATGCCATCTGTTGTGAATTCCTTATAAAATATTTTTCAAACCAGAAATTTCCAAATAAAAACAAAATGATAAATTCGAATATGTTTTAACAATTTTTAAGACTTTTAAGCCTTTGAATTTGTTTTTAATTTTGTATAAAATATTTTTTGAAAAAAATAAATAAAATAAAAAAAATTTGATGCTCGATAAAAAAAATTTAATTTTTTACTAATATTAATAATATTTAGTAATTTTTTTTTTGCTGATTTTAGCAAACAGATTTTAAATTTCAATTTGCAAAAAGTATACTAAAATTTAGAAGCGGCTACTAATTTTTCTACTAATTTCATTATACTACACGTCAGCAGACATGTGTTGCTAAGATTAGCAAAAAATACCGCTGGGCTCAACTTAGCAAAATTTTCCGTAATAACAGCAAAATTTTCAGTTGCTATTACAGACTTTTTTTGGTGAGTGTCGGATTTAATTATAAGCTTTAATAAGAACCTACATATACAAAATACTTTCATCGGATACTTCTTTTACCACCCGGCACTAATTATTTTCTACATTTAAGATTTAATGTTTCAAATTATTATGAGTCGCTAATATATTCCTCCTTTACATCATATTCAAATTTCAACCTTTATTTTAAAGATATATTCATTACCTGGATTTGAGATTTCAACGATAGTTTAAATGTTAGTGAAATTTTCTTAATCCTCCTAAGTTTTTCAAAATACGTACTATTTTCTTACAATATCTAGTACGTAATGGAGTTATCTACAGATTGATAAATGAACTGGTGGTTAATTTTTAAAGGGGACATTCTGTAATCGGACCTATATAATTTAAAACTTCTAACCCTGTTAAAATTTTAAACGGAATTCTAAATTTTATTTAGACACATTTTCCACCTCACTTGTACTAATGATATATGTGACGCGACGTGACGAAGGGGGGCTTATCTTGCCAAAGTTCAAATGGATAAAAGACTAAATTCTTGTAATGAAGATGTCCTGTACTCAAAATTTTTCTCTGGCAAGCTAATGCCCCTTTTCGTCATGTCATGTCGCATACAGCATTCGTGAAATAAAACTTTTAACTTATTTTAACACTTCCGCTAATACTCCACCTTTTTCGTACAGCTTCAAATTTTCCCCAAACAGGTTCAGACATTGATATTGCTGGCTCAAGTTCAGAAAATGATGAGGCCCGCCTTAATAACATCAATAAAAAACATGGAGCATCACCTTTTGGACGACGACACTTTCCACGAGATTCTGGCTGCTACGAAGGCTCACCCGTACCCACTTCACAGACACCTACACAGACGCTAGCCTCCACAGATGACTCCAACAGTCTCGATGATGTGGTGACAAAATGTTCTAGTGAGATAATGAAACGTGTAGAGAGTGCCAAGAGAATAAAAGATAATCCATTTAAAACTAGTACAGCACTGCCACCCAGAGTGGCAAAGAGAGGTCTACTGGGTACCAGTTTAATGGCCGACGATACTTTGACACGAGGCGGAGGTCTTAGTGAGAAGTCTAGTGATTCGGGTGTCAGTAGTAGTTCTTTATCTTCGGGTCCTATGAAAAATAGCACTTAACATTTGCCTACCATACTCGCCCATGAGCTGCTATTGGGCGTGCCTATGTCGAGTAGTGGCGAAACATTATGTGGTGCTGTTTCACCTACCACTTCAGTGGCATCCGTGGGATTACCTGGTTGTAGTAATACTGCAAATTACTTAAGATCTTTGGCCACAGATGATAATACCTGCAATACACTGCCGCATGTACCAAGTACAGCGGCCAGTATACAATCATCGAGTGGCTCTTCCACAGCTACACTATCAAATAATTTACAATTAAATCGTAATCTTGTTATGCTTCGCAATCACTTACGTAAAAATACAAATAATACCACAGCAACAACAACAACAACATTAACAACAACAACAACAAATAACATCACCAACAGTACCAGTGGCAGTCGAGAGACTTCAAAGGAACAATAGCCCAGTTCTTCACAGCTACTACTACTACTACTACCACACTACTCATCGCTGTATATCATCATAATGTATGTATGTATTGCATTTTGAATATATTAAAACTACCTAAAACAAAATACATATAAATTTATATTTATTTTTTTTTAAGTCTGAGTTTAATATATATTGTTTCTTTTATTTAAATTATTTTCTTTTAAATATAAAAGTTATTTAATTTCTAAACCACTTTTGAAATACTACATGTGAAATTATCTTAAATAGTATTAAAAAGTTAAGCATTTAAATTAAAATCAATCTCTGTTTTACGATTGATTTATTTTTATTATTATTATTTTTTTTTTGTTTGTTTTCAAATTTATATTTATTTTATTTGTTTTTAAGATTTAATTTTGAATATAAGTAAAAACAAAAATGCTGTGATTCTTTAAATAGAAACAAAAATAAAATAAAAAAAGTTTTGTATAATGTTTCGTCGTTCAGTTCAAATGTACAGTGTAAAAAAAGAAGATAAATTAAAAAAATCTTTAAAAAATCAATAACAACAACAACATAAAAAAAACAATAGAAACATGTTTTTTTAAAGTATTTTATATTAAATTATACTTTTCTCAGGTGATGGCATTTATTATGTATTGTATGCAAAAAAAAAACGAAAATCTATAAAAAAAAATATATAAAGTTATAAAATATAACAATTTCCCCAACCCGCCTCTTATTTTTTCTTTAAAATACAATACTATAAATTAAAATTTAAAAAATATTTATATGTATATATTTTTTTGTAAATATTTGTTTAACATTTATTTGAATTTTCAATTTATTAATATTTTAATTGTTTTTATAAAATAGTTTTATTAGTTTGTTCAAGTTCAGTGGTGATAGGAACAAATAATAGGAAAAATTAAAAAAAAACATACATACATACCACTTACACACACACATACGTCCAATTATTTTTGTACACATAATTGTCCAATGTTTTTTTTTTTTAATTAGCCATCTGGAGTATCATGAATAGGGCAACCAAAAAGAAGCCAGTGCTTGGTTAAATACAGGACGCTTCGCGTGACTAGTTCATTCGGACAGAGACCAATTCTTGGATCGTTTCTCTTATATAAAAAAGGCTCTTGTCATAGTAGAGGGTGAATTACGCATTGTGACAAGTCATGAGACTGACGAAATGTCACAGAAATAACACAAAAGAACCTGTCACAAGACTATTGCAAATAAATATAAATCAAACGTCTTTTCTATTGATGTGTTAAAAATAGATTTTCATTTAATTAAATAAAAAAAGTAAGAATTTGAGAAAAATCTATTGGGCGTCAGTAGGGCTCGATGACAACGTTTTTTTTACAATGCAAAATCACAACAAACGGGAAGATAACAAGACAATAAAAAACAGCATCAATTCCAAAAAAAAAATAATACTGGGTACCAATTTGGTGATATGTCCTCGATGAACTGGTGAACGGGATGTACCTCAAAAGACATTTGATTTATCATTCCCCATAGGGCAACTAAATATTGGGAAACAAAATGTAAATTGAAATGAAGGATTTATTTTAAAATGTGTTTATTAAAATGCAGAAACCACAATGAAAAACGAATTAAAATTTAAACAATAACATAATAAAATCATATCCTACACTATAACTCGTCCTGACATTTTGGAAACAAATTTCATAAATATAAAAGAAAACAACTATTAATACAAATTTGCTTAAGACAAACCGTCGGTTAAACAAAGTATTTCTGATTTATGCATACGAAATTTCCACAAATTTTAAATTTTCTCTTTTTTTGTATTTTGACAAATTATAATTAAACAGAACATTTAGAATTTTTTTCTCAAATGTATCGGAAACAGTTTATTTAAGAAATTCAATTAAAGAATTTGCACAGCTTTTTTTTTTTTTTTTTTTTTTTTTTATTAAATCTTCATTTACATAACCGAGCCATTAGGGCCTTATGTGGTTAATTAAAGCTACTATCTTAATAACAAACTTCTAGAAAAAAGTAGAGCTTAATAATTCAATAAATAAATATCCAGATAATAATATATACATATATGAGATCAGATTTAAAAGAATTTTTAGAATAAAAATTAAAAGAAAAATTAAAAATTATAAGATTAAAAATTAAAAATTTAAAAAATAAAACAAAAATCATAATGAATGCAAATAATAAATAAATAAATTTCCAACATTTTTCCTTCCATATTTTAATTCTTTCCATATTTATAATTCTTTTATAAACTGTAAATATTTTGTGGATTATTAAAATGTGTGTTTAGCCCGACTAATACGAATCATAACAAGTCAATTGAAAAGTTCCCGGCCTACCATACTAAAACACATTTTTTTTTTTGGCAAAATTCTTTTTTCCCTTCAAGGGTGATACACTGATTATAGCGACCCTCCAACTTTTCGATACCATTTTTGTAGTACGATTTGTCCTCTGCTTCAAAATAGGCCTCAGTTTCGGCGATTACCTCTTCATTCGCCGAAAATTTCTTCCCAGCGAGAATTTTTTTGAGACCTGAGAACAGGAAATAGTCGCTGGGCCAGATCTGGAGAATACGGTAGATGCGGAAGCAATCCGAAGCCCAATTCATGGATTTTCGCCTTCGTCTTCACTGATTTGTTTTTGGTCAAAAGTGAGCTCGCGCGGCACCCACTTTGCACAGAGCTTTCTCATCCCAAATATTCGTGAATGATATGATGTACACGTTCAGTTGATATCTTTAGAGTACCTGCTATTTCATTCAATTTCAATTTACGGTCATTCGAAATCTTTTTGTGGATTTGTTTTTGATGTTTTCGTCCGTAACAACCTCTTTTGGGCGTCCACTGCGTACACCGTCTTCGGTGCTCATTTCACCACGTCTAAACTTAGCATACCAATCCTTGATGGTTGATTTTCATGGAGCAGTGTCCGGAAACTCGTCATCAAGCCAAATTTTTGCTTCAACTGTATTTTTTCCCTTAAAAAAGCAATATTTTATCAACACGCGAAATTCCTTTTTGTCCATTTTGGCACAATAACAAAAGTTGCTTCACAAACTAATGACCCGACAGCCGTCAAATTTATACACGTGTCTTTAGAAGGTTAGGGCTAACTAAAAATCATATCGATTTAAGTCTAGTAGCGCCATCTATATGTCAGACCGGGGACTTCTCAATTGACCTGTTACTTATATGAAACTTATATTATTCTGATGTTCTCAAATAATTCTAGAAAAAGAAGGAACAGTGATTCAAGAATGTTACTCTGCGTATTAAATTATCATCCGCCACAAAACTCAAGCCAATTTTTGATTTTTATTTTGTTAAAATCCGTAAGCAACTTTTATAAAAACTTTTTAAATAAAAAAAAACAACAGAAATTTAAAGAGTGACAAGTAAAAATTTAACAAATTTAAATCTTTTCGAAACTGTGTGATCTTGAATGTGATATAACTTGAATTAATAATGTGTTATATTTGATCAAATTTGAGTAATGACTTTTTTGAAAAAATAACAATTATTTTGGATCTCTGATTTAGACTGCTGGTCTTGACGTTTTTGGTTGGCTTAATCATGAACTTAATGTTAGTTATATTAGTTTGTTTAATTTTCTTTCGAAGTTAAAATATATAAACTATGATTGTGATATGATATTAGATGCATGAGGAATGTATTGAAGAATGATTTTTTTTTTATAAAATTTTCTTTCCTCTTAGATTTTTATAAATTTCTTTGGGCATCTTCAAGCAAATGTAACTTTCATTCAGTTGTATTTATTAAATGGAGTTTTTTTGTAATTACTAGTTTTATTTAAAATAAATAACTTTGAAAATACAGTGTGTTCAAAGAGTATTTAAAATTGTTGCCGATATTAGAGATATTAGAGATTTTTATGAAAATCTTCCGTAAAATACCGAGTTTTCCTGTACAAATGAAATCCCGCTAGGGGTCAGTTTGGAATTGAGACCCGCCCCGTGATAGGTGAAAACTGGACCGTTTTAGAAAATACATATTACAAGATAGGTGAAGAGGACCGGTTCCTAAAGTACCTATTACGTTACCGGCATTAAAGTCATGCCATGTTCTTTTGCATTGGTTCTGTAATATGATCTTTTGGGTTAGTTGTGAGAAATGTTCTTTTAGATCAGTCCTGTGACATGTCACAGAGGGTAATTGACCTCCTCCTGGGACAAGCACATGTTAAACTGTCAGATCCGGTGACCGGTCCCTATCACAATAAACCGGTTGCATGACGTGTCTTGGGATAGGTCCTTTTCCCGCAGGGTTACGGCTTTTGTAAGAAATTTTATAAAAATTTCGCAATACTGCCCTTCGGTTATTTTGCAGTTTTTGGCAAGTTTTAGAAATTAAAGATACGTCACTACCCAAACTGCTCCGTTTGGTTGTGGAGAAATCTGGAAATTAACAGACAATATGTTTTGTCATGTCCTCTTCCGCCAGACATGTTACACAGAATTGGTCATTGCCATTGCCAATCCTCACCATATGGCGAGCACAAGCGCCTGCGTCCTGTAATTAGTCCAGTAATTTTACGGCAGTCAGCTCTACTTAAACTGAGTTGGTATCCTGTCACATTTCCATCTGATTTGCTAAAAAAAACACTTCGAACCTTCGTAGTTGGTCCGGTCTGACCACCTCTCAACGAAAGCAGATTTCATATATGAGCCAATTCAACGTACTAGCCATGACATGTTGATACCCAGCAGCGGTCCGGGTCGAAACCGAGCCAACCAGTATCCAAATGACCCGGTACCCTTAGAAGACTTACCGTGTTCCCTATAGAAACCTGATTAAGCCTGCGTCTATACCCCTGAACAATCCTTAATAAAATGATCGAAGATTCAAGTGCCTCGAGCGCTACAGATTCTGATTCTCCTATCAATTCGCCACATCCAAAATAGCAAAACCTCTATTAGAGGTACTAAATCCATCAGTGCAAAAAACATCAGAATAATACGAAAGTAATTCAGTTTTGTTACCCCAACCATATGCCAGGTTTCATTTTTCCGGAGTTTGCATATATAATATGCAGAGCAACAGCTCTATGTAATTTGTTTGAATGGTTTTCATCACTATTCTAGGCCACCTGACTACTGATGCGTATGTCACGATGTGTCTGATAACAACCAATGGACATCTGTAGATTTCATACCCCAAGTCTTCCCAAAATCTCTCCAGCATTGACAGAAAATCCGCTGCCCCTTAGACACCTACAGTTAAACATGTCTTGTCCATATCAGTTTACTGTCTAGAGACACCTCTAGATGTTTAACGTCTGAAGACAGTTGGAGAGTAACCCCCTTTAATATCTGAAGTTTAAGACCCTCATAATTGCTCCAACGATTAAACAGTACATGCGTCAGATATCTTATGCCTGTGGCACAAGTTGTCCATCATGTCCACAACAGCTTGCATTTTTCTACAAACTGATCTTAGTGACCTCCCAGACACCAAAGCGCAAACAGCATCTGCATAAGCTTGGAAAAGCCTAAATCTCCAACAAAACTAAATCGACCACGAAATATCCCCTTGGGAACATCAAGCGTCCACTTAGACATCTGAAAGAAAAATAAAAAATAACTCATTCCTATGTCTTGATTTTCCTACAAAAGTTTAATACTTAATTCACACACTGTATATCAATCAAACCCGAAAAAAACAAATAGACCAATGATTGCAAAAAAAAACATAGTTTTTTTAAAGCAATTCTAGTGAAAACGTATGATTCCTATATATTGATATATGTATTTCATATGCAATTATCTACAGTAAAATAATAAAAAAAAAATAATAAAAACAATAGACCAATTATATGTTTGCTTTTATTTCTAATGGTTTTTGTTAAAATTCTTTGTTTGGTTACCAAAACTAGCTGCCAATTTTTAAAAACTACAACATTTAGAAATTTATTACAGTTCTAGGTTTGTGTTTTTTTTTTTTTTTTGTAAATTCTTGTAAAATAAAATTTAATGGTCAAATCCGTCAATAATTAAGAAAAATAAATAAAAACAAAAAATTTAAAAAAGTGAAAAACCAAGTACGAAAAGCAATATTTTAAGGGTTTAAAAATAAAAAAAGATAACACGAACTAAATCAAAAACAAACGAAATTTTGTAGATATAAATGTATAGTTTAAAATAATTACTTAAATATTAACAAATAAACCAACACATGTAAATAACAAATTGTCAAATTATTATTAAAAAAAAAAACAAATAAAAAAAAATAATTTCTATAAATCCAACTTTAAGCCATACAATCAGTATATATTACTAGGAAACAAAGTTAGCAATAAAAATAATCAAAATATTAGATTAAAACAATTTATTATGAGTGGAAAGAAAGGAAATAAAGATGTTTAAGATAAAATTGAAATAAATGATGGTATCTTAGTGAGTAATTAATGAACATTAGTTAGAGCCAGTGAGTTTTTTGAAAACATCTTAATAAATTTTAAGAATTTATTTTTTTTTTTTAAATACTATTTAAAATACAGCAACAAAATAATGAATATTAATATTTATAAATGTATAAAAATACTAAATTATTATTTATTAAATTATTATAAATAAAAATATAGCAAATATTAACTGTTACATATAATTTTTTTTTTTTTTGAAAAAAAAGAAAAACAAAACAATTAGGGAATATATGAAAACAAAAATGAAAACAAAAAAACAATTTTTTAAGTTTTTATTAAAGCACTTTTTAAAATACAAAATAAAATATGAAACGCTTCTTTTTTATATAAAAATATTTATAAATTAAAAATAAATTAAAATAAAAACATTACAAAAATAAAAAAACAAAAAGCAATTAGAGAAAAAAAACCTTAAAAATATATTAATAAAGGATGTCAAAAATTTTGGTATTTTTTGTCGATAAGTGTATATAAAAAATTTCAATTGCATTGGAATAAAATTAAAATTTTTCACCGTCATATAGGATCTGCTATTTTCAAATTAATTTTTAAAATAAACTACATTAAAATCTCCCTCAGAAACAGCTCAAATTACAGTTAATGATTTTAAATTGTAAAACTATTTTTTAAAATTTTATTTGCTTGAATAGAAAATTTCGACTAGATTGGTTAATAATTTTTGCCGCCATTATGAATTCGCAAATTTTTAATTTTCATTAAAATTTGTGAAAGGATCGGTCGTGAAAATTTCCCTTGTATTACCCTTAGTGGCTTTATTTTGTCCACCATTTTGAATTCTCGAAAAATTATAAAATTAGAATCAGTGTCTGCGAAACTTCGTTACCACAAAATTTTAATTTGGTCGGACTAAATTTTTATTTTTTTTTTACCCTATTTTGTGTCCACCATTTTTAATTTTTTTAATTTATACACTCCGTTTTGAAACGTTCGACTCTGAAAACGAATTTGGGTGTATAATTAGTCAATTTGACAAGATTTAAGGTCATTCAATCATAAAGAGTTTTTGACTAAATTTGGTGGCTTTATTTTGTCAGCCATTTCGAATTTTCAAAATCCAAATCAGCGACCCTAAAAGCACACTAAACACAAAATTTTGATAAATTTGAATGGGTCCGCCATTTTGAATTTTTATCATTAAACCCATAAAATTTAAATCATTGTGGTCTTCCTCTGACAAAATTCTGCCTTAAGTTGCTCAATACATACATACATATACATTCGAAAAAAAAAACTTAACAAAAAAAATTTAATTTAGCAAAAAAATTTTTTCATAAAAATAATGTTTTAATAAACAAAAAGAATAAATAAATAAACTAAATGAAAAAAATTTTTTGTCAATCGACAGAAAATTCTTTCGTGCGAAAAACTGAACGTTGTTTTGTTTTTTCGTAAAATAATAATTTATTTTATTTCAATAAATTTTTTTTTAAAAAAATGTATTTTTAAGCAAAGAAAATCATTAAAAATAAACCGTGACCGCGCGAGACGTTTTATACTCATTTAGCTCATTATAGGTATTTTAGAGCTTTAAATGTGTTAGCCTTGCCCTGTGGGAATGACCCAGGAAGGTATCTTCTGAATCACAGAATACGCTGAAAAAACTAAAGATCCAATTTTTTATCGGCTTAATCTCATATTAAGTGGGTATAAAGGACGGGGAAAAATAGGGTAGCAAAAAGTTTTTTATTTTATTTTTTTTTTTTTTTTGTAGATTAATATTTTTTCAAAGCAAATATATGAAAGGTATTTCAAAGAGCTATCTCATGGTATACAGGATATGCTCAAATTTGTAGATTTCTTAATTTTTAAAACAAAATTTTTAGATTTACTAATTGTTAACACAAGTTGTTATAAATTTTAAAAAATTTTCTTACAAATATATCTAGAAAATAACTGACTTTTTTTGAGTTTACTTAATCAATCATAGTTCCAAATATCTGCGAAATTGGGATTAAAAAATTTGAGCGGCGAAAAAAATAATTCATTTAAAACCAACATTTAAAATAAAATTTTTTTCCCCCATCCTACTTTCAAAATTATAAAAATTAAGTAAAGTAAAGAACATTGCAATGATAATATCTACAGCTTGATATTATCATTGCAATGTCCTTTACTTGACATTTAATATACAAAAAAAAACTGATATATGACTTGAATTTTTCATCTGAATATGCCAAAACATCAATTTAAATTATTTTTTAAATCCAATGGTTATATTTTCTAGGAAAAACGCTTTTATTTATCAAGAATTGTAAAAAATATCAGAATTTTTGACATCCTTTTGCTTAAAAATTCTATGTAAAAAGTTATTATAATTTATAAAGCAGTTAAAATTCTTCAACTCTTTTTTTAACTAATTTTATCAGCAAAAAAAAAAAAAAAAACTTGTAACAAAAATCTCCAAAAATCAATTATTTCACAAAAAAATACGAGCAAAAATTTTAAAATCCTTAAATTTGTGTTTAAAAGTTTCTAAATGAAAATACAATTTAATGACTAAATTTTTATTCTTATGTTTGCATAAAACATAAAGTAATTGTAAAGAAAAAAAAATTAAAAATTATTAGCAATTCAACAGCAAACAAAAAAAATGTATCAAATGAAAGACAAACATAAAAAAAAAACAATTTAGCAAGAGTTTCATACTTTAACAAAAAACATAAATAAATAAAATTTCCAAAAAAAAGAAAAAATTATAAAATTCATAAAAGAGTAGAAAATGAAGAGAATGAATGAGATGAATGAAAAAAAAAAAAGAAAACATTAAATAGAATAATAATTTATTTATGAGATATTTGCCTGCAAACGATGAATAGAATTGGAGAATAGTTTAAGTGAAATACAAACAACACAAAAAAGAGTACGAAGATATTTTGAAAAAAAAAAAAAAATATATATATAAAAAATAGCATACATACACTGAATAACAAACAAGATGAACAACAACACCATTTATACATAATAATAATAAATTAAATAACTTCATACAATTACTTTTTAGCTCTATATGCATGTTGCATTATATTAGTTGTCGAATAAATTAAATTAAATAAAATAATGAAAAAAAAAAATGAAAATACAATATGCAAATGAAAAATGAAAATAAAAAAATAACAAAACTTATTATAAAAAATTAAATTTTTAATATAAATAAATTAATAAATCAGAGAAATAAAATTAAAAAAAATATAAAACGAACATATCGTATAAAAATTTAAGGAAATTTAATTATTTAATGTGAAGCAACAAACACTGAAAGTGAAAATATATAAAAAGAAAAAGTTTCAACAAAGGTCTAGCATATCACTCCTTGGGAGTCTTGGGTCGATTTATCCCAGTATTGGAGATTAAATTGCCAAACTTGTGTAGATTCTCTTTTAAAATATATATTTAAAATTTCCAATACTGGAACATAATAAATATGGATAGCCAGAGATGATCAAGAGATGTCCCTTAAGCAATAAAATTTCTGGTATGTATACATGATTATTTAATTTTATTTATTTCATAAGAGCTGGCAAAAAGTACTATTTACAAATTTTGGGAGAATACCATACGGAAAAAAGCACTAACTAATTTCAAACATTTCTGAAGAAAAAATACCAGTTTCACACACAAAATTAACTTACTCGTATTTTTTCTTTTCGACCCAATCTGATATTTAGGTGGCAAAGTGGGAGGAGGGAAAATAGCGATGTTAACAAGCTTTTTTTTTAAGAATTTCATATTTATGTGTGTCAAAACAATATAGGCAAATAGGTTATTAGGGCCTGCTCTTTCTTGCTTAACGCTTCATGCCATATATAACCACATGTAGTTATATATTTATCTTTATAAAATTAGATATGATTTATATGATTAGATATGGTATATATGTATTATAGCACATAAAATTATATATACAACTATGTATAATTATATATGGCTTATACAGAACCATATATATTTATATATTAGAGTATTTAAAAACCGAAACCGAAAACCGGTCAACCGGTTTCTTTATTTTTAAAAACCGATCGGTTTCGAATATTTTGTAAATTCGAAGAAACCCGAATACCGGTCTTTTTTGTTCGGTTAACCGGTTTTTTAAATTACAGCACCAACTGGGTTACTTGGTCTCTTTTATTTTTTCCGAACACTTTTATAATGGTTTGTTTGGTTAGATTCCGATGAAGACTAAACTGTGCATATTCCAAATTCAAATAGTTTAATTTCTGATCTAAATAACACAATAAAGAGCATTCAAAATCCTCAAAAAGAGACTGTACAAAATCATTCAGCATTATATGTGACCTTCTCCGAGAAAAGGGACCTAGTGTTTGAAAGTGAAGTTTTGGGAAAAACGCATTTAAAGTTTCATAACGCATTATCACTGTGAACACACCTTCAGTTGGGAGATGCGATTTGGTATGTTTAGTTATGATTAGGTGCCGACTTTGGTGACGTCTTGCCTATGTGGTGACGTATTTTTTTTTTCGCTATTAGAGTGACAATTTAAAAACAATTTAAAACCAAAAATCAAAAAAAAAGTAAAATTTTGATATTTTTTCCATTTTTATCGATTTTCCCAAGTTCGTTTTGTACGTTTTTATGGGGTAAATAAATTTTTATCAGAAATCTAACTCATTTCATCTTATTTTACACCCTTTTAGGTACCAGAATCCACTCTTAAGTCCAAACCCGTTTTTTGACACACTAGGTCTCTTTTCTCGGAGAAGGTCACATATGATGATTTCATATATCTTGATCACGCAGAGAAAAAACATGGTTGTAATATGATCACTGCTACTATATTGTGCTTGCTGCAATCGGGTATGGTTGTTACAACCAAGTTATTGGTTTTGTAACCATCAACATGGTCGCTACCATCATTATTTAGTAAATATTTTACTATTTTATGATTGGCACCTTCTATTTTATATCATGATTGGCTGTAACCATACTGTGGTAACAACAATTCTGACTATAAATAAAAATATGATAATTGTGCAACGATAAAATGTTGGCAACAATCAATAAATAATTATACAATCAAAGAAAGAAAAGTTCTTAAAGTCTGTGATTTTTTTCCTAACAAATTTTCTTTAAAAGTCTTTAATATTAATTTTTTTATAGAAAAAACATTTCTAAAAGAAATATTCTTAAATTTAAAAAGCTTTTTCATAGTTTCTAAGAACTTTTCCCTTAAGATTACTCAGGAATCATAATATAGTTATGAGGGGTCATAATATGATAAAATTTTGAGTATACTATGATTACGTGCGATCATATTATGATAAATTCAATATAACATGTTTATTTAGGACCATAATATGCAAATTTTTGAATCATAAAATAACTGTAGGGACCATATTATGGTTATTTTATTATTATCATATGATAACCATAATATAGTACGATTATGGTTGGCACAACCATAAACCCAAACATATATGATGCTCTTCGAATATGATTGACCCAACCATGTTATTTCTTTGCGTGATAAATGCGACAAAAGAACTGAAAAGTTGGACAATTTATATAATTGTCTTTTGATTATTTGTCCAACATCTACTATTAGTTAAAGAGCATTTTCCACTTCTAGCTTTATTAAATTTCTGTTTTTTAACAAATTATATAAGCTCTTTATTCAAATTAAAAAAAACCGAAAAAACCGGTTGACCGGTTTTTTCTGCAAAAACCGAAACCGGTTTTTTTAAAATTCGATTTTTCGAAGAAAACCGAAACCGGTTTTTTCAAAAGGCCGGTTTTTTGAATACTCTATTATATATGCTACCTAATATTTGAGATATAATAATATATGGTCCATTATCAAAACTATTTTATAATATAGATGAGGTGTATATGAGATATGATTATGTTATGATCCCAGATCAGAAATATGTTTGATATGCTTTAGGATATAATTATATATGATTCAATATATTTGCTCATGTCAAAAACATATATAACATTTGATATAAATTAAATATTTAAATAAAAAACAAAAAAAAATTTGAAATAAAAAAAAAGATGGTACAGTATTTGCGATATAGTCATATATGATTCCATATCAAGAGTATTTTTGATTTGATATAAGATATCATTATCTGCGGTTCCATGTCAATGGTATCAAATCCCAGCTAGGGAGATAAATAAAAAAATTTGTTTTAACTATTTATTTATTTATTTATTTATTTTATTTTTATTTTTTTATTAATAATTAAAAATTTTAAATTTAGCCCACTTCGGTGCATCAATATTTAAAAACTTGTTTGAAAATTTTATATTTTTATTTTGTTTTAATTATTATCAATTTTCAGTTTAATTTTTTTTATAAACTAGATTTTATACAATATGTTGATCAGTTTAGATCTTTTTAAATATATAGCTGGATCTAATTTGATTTGCGATTTTTCGGACAAATTTAAATCCTTCTAAATTCCTTCTAAGTTGATCTGCCATTTTTTTTTAATCAAATGAGATCATTCTAAATCTCCAAATATATTATTGAATATAATTTGATGTGCCATTTCAATGTAGATCTTACTTAATCCATAAATATGTTGCTGAATCTTATTCGATCTATCATTTTTTTGATCATATAAGATACTGAAAATGATCAAATTGGATATGATAAAAAAATTGCTGGGGTCTAAAAGTTTCTTAACAAAATTGATGTCATTTGATTTCGGATAGGGTTATTTTCGGCTTTTTATTGATATTCAAGCAACTTTTTTTTTTTTTTTTGGCCGACCTCTCCCGAAGTAGTATTTACACCTTCAGGCTTAATAATTTCAACGGGTGGCAGCTCTGGATCCAAATCTTATCTTCATAATTTTTTTTTCAGAAGAAATATTTTAGCCCTATGAAGGTACAAATAAATTTAAATTCCGTAAATTTCCAACATGTCCAAATAAGAAATTCTACGTTGTTTCCCCTCCCTTGGGGTGTTTTTTTAAATTTTGCCTCCTTAGTACATATTTATCTGAATTTAAGCGAAAATCGGAAGTTTTCTTAAAAAGAGTCTGCCTGACAGGAAGTTTATGAAAACTGAAGTAAATTTAATGAACTTTTTTATCTTAAGAGCTATGCTTTATATTATTATTGTTCGGCCACGCCCACAAAACAAAATACTTTACAAAAATAAGATAAAAATATATTTTTTTTAGTAAAAAAGCAAAAAAAAGGCAAAAATTTAAAAAAGCAATTTAAAGCACAAAAATCTTAAGAAAAAAAAAAGCTACTTAAAGCATAAAACTGAAAATCCAAACAATTAGACAAAAGCAAAAAAAGGAAGGAAACAAAAAATGCAACTTTGTATTTTCTGTTAAATAGCAACATTGTGCAACTTGCATTTTGTTCGGTTCAGTTTTAGGTTAAGTTGGCATTAAATATTGCATAAAATATTGAGTGTAAAATTTGAATGTATTGTATGGTGTAGGGCAAAACAATAAAAATACTGTGCAATTATTATATTGGGCATAATATTGTAAATGTATGGGGTCCTTAACACAAAATGCGATAATATTAAAAGGGCTTCACCATTTAAATTACATTGGATTAATATTTTTTAAATTTAATAATGCATTATTTGTCTGTCTTGCCGTAATATAACCCCACTAAAATAATCCCTAACTCAGAGATCAAAAGTAGTGTTTTATAAAAACTTATAAATCTTGTGGCACTTAAAACACTTTCTCCCCTTATTTATTTTGTTATCAAATAAATAATTTTTATGAATTAAAAACTTTTCCTTAAGCTATACCAATAAAGAAAATCCTCTAAAGCAAAAATATAACTTTATTAGGGTTAAAGTACTTATAACTGGATACATGTAAAATTTAACACTTTTTTAAATTGCAATATATTTTCTCATTAAATTATCTTCCAATTATTGCTTAACATCCCATCCATGGCTGTTTGTATGATGAATCATTAATTTCAATTTACATTAAACTTTTTTATTCAGTAAAAAGATTTACGAGGAAATTATTATGTTTATATAGAATTTAAACCTTGATTTTGAATATATTCTTGAGTGTGTTATCATTTTTCACACCATTTAGTTGTTGTTTAAGCGATATTAATTGAATTGATTAATTTTGATTTAAACTCACAAAAAAATGGAAATACACTATAACCAGGGCAGTGACTTTCATGCACTCACAAAATTTAAAAATATATTTTATGAGTATGAAACAAAAATGCAAAATATCGTCTAGTTCAAGATCATGATTTTTTCCAAATTTATTAAGCACTACCGAAATAAACGTCAAATAAAATCCAATATAATTAAATGACAATATGATATTTCTATTTTATTTTTTTTTTCTTAAATCTTAATTTTTTAAATATGCAAAACCGTACAATTAATGTATGCAAGAATATGCAATACAAATCATATAATATGCATTAAAAATCGACGCCGTTTTGTTGCAAGTTCTTTGATTCGGAAAAGTGAAAATCCTTTTTGGTTTACTGACTACATACGTGCAATTATATAAAAGTCACAGCCCTGGTTAAAATTAAAGAAAAAAATTTTCTGTCACCATATACCTCGATGAAACGTGTCACGATGCCTCTAATTGACTAAAAAAAATTTTGACATAATTCAAATAATTGAAAACTGAATACAGAATGTAAGTGCCATCTCTAGTGACTGCTTCGAAGTAGTTTTGAAGATTCATTTCTGGAGATTTTTCGACGAAAAATGAATCATGTAAATTCTTTGCAAAACCAAGTGTGCAAGTATGACCCTGATGACGGTTTAATATTTGTATCACTTTCTAGTTGTGTTCTTTCATAACTGTTGTTTTCAAATTCACAATGTTTCGACTTCTAATCTATGTCGTTTTTAAAACATCTAAAAATGTATAATGCAGACTTATGTTTTTAAAACTTAAGTTATGTTTAGACCACTTTTACTAATTTTCTAGCTCAATGGTCTTAAAATGGTTATCTCAAACAAAAGTAAAGTACTTAATTGTTTACTATATTACCGGTCCTAAGTAACTAATTATGATCCCTAGAATTTTTTATGCCTTCAAAATCCAATTTGAGTTTACCTTTTATATGCGATATAACAAATTGTCTCCTCTCCATGTATTTATAATTTCTTATTTTCTACTTGTTAATGCAAATATATTTATCTCGTTTATTTAGTTAAGGTTTAGTGGACTTTTTTTTCTCGGGTGTATAAAACAAACATTAAATTATAAGATCATAATCATATCATTTTATATCATCACAAAGAAAATACTTTTTTGTTTAGTATGATAGTAAAATATTTAATTTAGTGTATTTACAAGTTTGCTTTTGTGCCAGTATCTAAAACAAATGCATGTATTTATACAAACATACATACATACCTAAGGACTGAGATTAAAAAAATGTAAATATACATTTTCACTTACAACTATCTGTATATAGGAAAGTGAATTATTCTTTAACAAGTTATATTTAAGAAGTTTTCCAGATTGTGTAGGCAAAATATTAAACCGATCGGATAATTATTTCTTTTACAAATGGAATCTAAACAAAAAGTTAATTATTCAGGAACCAATTGGAAAATAAAAGTGAAACTATTGGAAACTGGTGTCTTATGCTTCCTCAATAATTAAAAATAAAATCCAATATCGAGCAAAAGCAGTTTTCTTTCACATATTTATAAAAAAAAAGTTGTTAGTGAAAAGGTGATTTTTTCAATCTCTTTCCTTATTACAAAATATTTAGCAGTAGATATGGAACATACATACATTTATAACTCGATCAAAAATTTGTATGATGATACTATGATCTTAAATTGCTAAATTGCTTTTGTTTATTATTTTAAATTTTTGTTTGAATTATCACTATGCGGCTAAGCCGCACTTTCTTAATACGTGATACATAATATTACTAATATATATCACGTATACGAGGGAGGTATGATAACTATCTAGCCTCAATAAAATGTCAATTTATTAAGGAGATACCTTAGAGGAAAAATATTAATTAGAATTCTAAGCATTTTAGCAGGTGTCTTAAGAAATTTCAACCATTCTGTACAAACATTCACGGTTTGATAGACATCTTTATATGTCTATCTAGGTCAAACTTAGGATTAAAGCATTGCAATTTTTCCCAGGAGTGATCTCGGTTAAATTAAAAAAAAAAAAAAAAAATGGATAATGAGTCAGAAAAAGAGGCTGAAGTGCACTAAAAAGGCTAAAGTGCACTTAAAAAAATAAAAAAAAAATATGATAGCCTCTGGAATAAAAAAGAAATGTTTTTCTATCTTCGGTTTTTGGTGGCGGAGGGCTTTGCGGCCCCCATGCCCTGAAAACTGGTCCGTGTAGTAACATATAAGTGTGGGTATTAAATGAAAGGAAATTTCTCATGATCCATGATATGTTGCTCCGTCTAGATCCATGGGGTCCATATAAAAAAACTAGAATTTTTTCTTAAAATCGCGGAATTTTTCCAATAAAATGAGGACGATTTTACAACAAACTTCAAAATTAAAAAAATTTTTATTATGACGGTAAGTCGGCCATACAAACCATTTCATATTTTTTCTACTTAAACAATTTTAATTCCCTTAAAACTTCAAAATTTTTTTTGAAAAAAATTGCAGGATGTTTTTGAAAAAATATTTGCCTGCAGGGTTTAGTCAATGAATAATTGTTTCTACTAAAACAAAACTATTTCCCAAATAATAAAAAAAAAAATTAAGAATAAAAAAATTTTAAATATTTTAATACCAGACATGGAAAATAAAAATAATTTCTGTTTACTTAATTATCCATTACATGTAATTGAAATAATTGCATTCAATAACATGATATTTAAGAATACAAAAATATTCATTATTCCCCTTATCTGGTGTTATAAAAATTCAAATTTTCCAAGGAAACATTTAATTCCACAAATGCGAGCGTAGGTCTGATAGGATTTATTGATATGAACAAATTGCATATGAATAATTGCAAAATGTATTTGAAATCGCCTAGGCCTGTTGCATTCCATATTTACACCTCAAAATCGTATGTAAATCAAATTTCTATATTTAAAACGATACTTCAGTTTTGACTAATTTTTAGCCTCTTTCAGACAACTCACACCAGACTAATGTTTAAGCGCACAATTTTTATTCTTTTAGTAACACACGGGAGTGATATTAATCTGGCATAAAATGTATACGTATACATAGGGGAAGTGTTTTTTGCATTCATTTAGTGTGTGAGTGTTTTTTGCATTCATTTAATACTTGGCTTTTTTTAAAAATGTGCATGTATTGGTTTTGTGCTGCTAATGCGGGATAGAAGCTGGTTGAAACTTTACGCCACCAAAAAACCATTCTCTTCGCCCCGCTTGCCTACAATTGTTCTCGTGTGTGTTGGCTATATGAAATCACAGCCAAGAAATAATAAGTTATGAAATAATGTCCCAAAATTCAAAGTGAAATAAACCCCTAACGAAATCAAATAAATCCCACACAAAAATGCAACAACACGGGGGGGTTTATTTCATAATGAAGTAAACTTTTAAATTATATAAGTTAACATTTTTAAATATTTTTAATTTTCAACCGCTAAACTACAATATAATTAAGTCTAGTTTTTGATTTTTCCAATATTTCATTTTTTTTTTAAATTTGCAAAAAAAATAATGAAATTCAAATTTTTTTTTTAAGTTTTTGTTAATTTTCGGTGAACTGGATCCCTCAAGTCAATAATAAGTAAGGAAATTGAAATTTTTGAGAAAAAGTTTTGACTGGTTTTAAATTAAAATATTTTATTTGTAATCGAAAAATTTTTATAAATAAAATAATTTGTTGAAAAAGAAAATTAAGTTTGAGTATAAATCAGTTGAAAATTAAAAATTTGTGCAAAGATTTGATTTTCAAATCTTCAGAGCTTTTACCAATTTTGAGTGTTAGGTTTACAAATTATTTTTAACTAATTTTTAAGGACCTAGTTCTTATTTTGACGCAATTTAAAATACAATAATTATGATCTGAAATTTTAAAAATGGAACTATTCTGCTATATATATATATATATATATATATATATATATATATTCATTTCGCATTCTTTGAAGACATCTGTATATACAGCCAAAAAAGTCCCTGTAATATGCTCTGTATCCAGTAAAATGTCTTCAGTGTAAACAGTAGAATAATTATAAGTTTGAGGACGGTCCCCAAAGTACCAAAATGTCTTCATAGTAACTTGTGGAACGAAAACCCGTCCCCGCAACATGCAGTTGTAGTTAACTGTTTGTAGTTTAATAAAAAAGTTTTCCGTTTCATTTAAAAATAAAGGAACATACATATATTTTTCAAAGAAATATCTATATTAACTTTTTTATACATTTATTCGAAATAATTTACTATCATTTACCATTTTTTTTCAGTTTCATTTATTTTTTTCATTTGTTTGAAATTTAATAAAAATTTACCCACAAAACGGAAACTTGTGGTTTATTTGTGTCCGTTACAGTTATTACAAATTTAAATTTTGTTTGCTGTCTGTTTCAAAAAAAAATATTCAAAAAATTTCAATTTGTTTTTTTATTTAAATTGGTTGTATATATAAAAAAATTTTCAATACAAATTACAAGAACTTCATAAACACACATACATACACAAAAACATTCACACAATAAGTCTCTATAGCTTCATACTCATACATACATTTTGTATTGTACGAGTATATTAAAAAAAATTCAAAAACGGAAATAATTTCAAATAAATGAAAAAAACATTTATTTTTTAAGGATTGGTAGGTAAAATTTTGACATTTATTTTAACTGATTATATCATTTGTTTCTTACGGATGTGTCAGTTGATAATCAACATTTAAAAATAAATAACAAATGGCATTTATTTTAAATGAAAAATAAGTAGACCGATTTTTAAATGAAATATCATTTCTTTTAAATGATATTTTCAGTTATTTTAACTTACAAACTTTTTTAAGTGTATATATATATATATATATTTAAATTTTGAAGCGTATATATATATATATATATATATATATATCACGCTTCAAAATTTAAATTTTGCTTACGGATCGGTGGATTATGGGTCTTTTTTCACTGGAAAACCGCAATTTTAATCAGGCAGGCTGTGATGACTTTGTATTGATGTTTGTAACTAGTAAAAATATCGGGGTGAGATTACCCTGTAGTATCACTTCCTGAATCGATTAAAGATGTCTGTCCGTTCGTCTGTCCACCTTATTTGTTATCACGTGTATCATGTAAACCTTGTACAGTCCGTAAATAAAAAAGTTTCTAATCGCCAAAAATTTCTAATCGCCCAACTGTTTTTAAGTGGTAGACATACAAATCCCTAGATATTTAAGACAATAAATCATACCTCCAAATTAACAAAAAAAACAATCGGCCAATTTTCGAATCTACACAAAGAAAATAAATTCTATCGGAACCACCACAATTTTATTTTTATTCAATAATTGTAATCATACATACTTTAAATCCATCATCAAAATATTTAAATTTTATTTTGAACAAAGCATTGATTTTTGTAACCAATATTAAAAGAAATATCTTCTACATTACTTTTAATACCAACAACCAACAATTTATCGAAGATTTTGTAATTTAAAAAAAAAAAATATTGGCAGTAAATATCTAACATTAATTCTGTTTTAATAAAAAATATCACTTCATCTAAAATGTTAGTTTTTCCAATCAATTTGAATTAAAGTTTAAATTTCAGAAATTATAATAAAATATTAAGATTAGCACCCGACATTTTTATTATTATAATATAATATATAAATATATTTTTGCTTTTCATTCATATAATCATTTGTATTCAAAATTAGACAACAACTTCTATAAGTGCCTGTATTGCAGTGGCGAGAGACATAGCCTGGCATAGGGTTCTGAGTTCAAACACATAAATATTTTTTTTTTTAATTAAAAGACTCCATTTATTTTCTGTTGTAGCTGCAATGTTATTTAAAAAATTATATATTCTAATTTTAAACCTGATAAATATCAAAGATTAAAATTTGACTAAAAAAAGTTTAATACAGTTTAGCCTAGAGGAAAAGTAATAGGCTAACAAACGGAAGGTTGCCCCCTCTAGCCCAGTTCGCTACATGAAGAATTTTGAATTTTCAAATAAATTTTGTGGAACACGTGTTTATTATTTAAACATCTATTTAAAGAATGTCTAATTATAGAATATTATAAGCCATAAATAGAAAAGCAATCAATTACTATTTACAATAAAGATTCAAAATTTATAAATAAATTTTGGCAATTACAATAGTATTACAAATAAATCAACGTGGTGGTAACTGACACTACGAAAATTCGGTTGGAAAAAAATTCTGTTGCAACGACAAAAATGTTTTCTATGTGTAGTTTAACCTTTCCAGTGCAAGTTTATTGCATTTATGCCAAACTTCATTAATATCATCAATATGTGTAATTAATTCTCTCAGTGTAGTACAAAAAATATTTTATTCTCTAAAACACTTCTTCTGTTCGAGGCTTAATAGTTATCATACGACCTTCGTATGATATTTAACATTATCATTATCGTTTTCACTTTTCTCCCAGCAAATGAGATTTTTATTGTTTAGTTTTATCACGGTTTCGAAAGAAATATGTAGTAGGCGGTAGTGAATAAAAACAAACATAATAATAATAAATTATACCATCCTTATAAAATTATTAAAATAATAAAAATAAAAATAAAAGAAAATAATATTAAAAAAATTCCATTATATTTAAATAAAAAAATAATATGTCAAAATATTATTTGATACTGTTTAATTTGTGGTAGTGCTGCTACTAACGCGTTTTTCATTGTTCTGCAGTATCGTTTATACGATATTAATATTTTTTTAACAGTTTTATCTTAACAATATCAAATAAATGATAAGTTTATAATCAGCAAGATTGTTTATATATTAATTGCTCTATTCTAAATTAATTAGTTAATTTAATTAAATTGTGAGCTTCATATTTATCTAGTTACGGTTTGAATGATAATAATGATTGTTTAGTAAGTAAATAAATACGATACGATACATATGTATGTGTGGTGAATATAATTAGAGAGTTTAGCTAAATATGTGCATTTATAAAATTCAAGTTTATTTCACTTAAATTGAGATATTGTTATTGCATATAATTTTTAAATTATGACAAAAAGGCTTTAACAGTTTTCATAGTCTAATAGGCAAATGCATATTAATTTCGTAGATATTAGAACAGTCTTCTAAAACTAGTTAAAATGTAAAACAACAACTACAAAAACAAAAGTCCAACATTTTCTATAGATAATGTATTTATTATTTTGTATGCATAAAATTAATTAATTATTTTGCTCAAGCAACAAAGAAATTATTTTTGCAATAATGCTCTTACACTCTACACCACACCCACATGGTCCAGGTACACTCACCAAAAAAATCTGTAATGGCAACTAAAAATTTTGCTGTTATTACGGGAAATTTTCTAATTTGAGCCCAGCGGTATTTTTTGCTAATATTAGCAACACATGTCTGCTGACATGTATTACAATGAAATTTGTAGAAAATATTAGCTGCCGCTACTAAATTTTAGTAAACTTTTTGTAAAGTGGAATTTAAAAAATGTTTGCTAAAATAAGCAAAAAAATTTACTAAATATTATTAATATTAGTACAAAATTTCAAATTTATTTTTTTTATCGATCATCAAAACTTTTTTATTTTATTTAGTTTTTCAAAAAATATTTTAGACAAAATAAAAAAAATCAAAGGCTTAAAAATTGTAAAAACATAAACGAATTTGTCAATGTGTTTTAGTTTGGTTATTTCTGTTTTAAAAACCTTTTTAGTATTTTTTTTTTTACTTTTAAGGTAAAATTTTAATTGTTTTAGGGCTGATTTTTAGAACTAAAAAAACTATTTTCAGACATGGGTCGGTGTCTTCACTTTCGGTCCCTTTTTTAAAACTATGTAACATTTTAAGGCAATTTAAGTTTGTAGGTGTAAGTTTTAATTATTAAAAATAACATTTCCTTTAATACCCACTTTTTTAAAATTAGCTAATTTTTTTGCTAATTTTAGCAAACCGGTTTTCAACAATTTGTAAAATGTTTTCTGAATATAGCAAAGAAAATTTTTAAGTATTCTGTGAAAATTCTGTAGTTTGTTAAATGTAATTAGCAAAAAGATTTGTTAAATAATAATTGTTTTACTAAAAATCAGTACGAAAATAGTAAAGTGGGATTGAAAACCGTTTACTAATTTTTCTACTAACTTTCTTTTCTGAGTGTATAATAAATTCTTACTAATGTTTTGACCTAGACCCATCTTATAGCACACCAATCGACTAAGAATTACTTCCTGGTTCGCTTTAACGATATCACTCCATCAAACGACAGATCGTAAGCATAAATATATTTGGTTTAAATTGGGTTCCTTTTTAAATTGAGCTTATATGCTATTTAGACTCACAAAACTGTAGATATCTGGTTAAATTTTGGGTTTAGAATGTTATTCAATGCCAATGTAAAGAAAATCGGATCATATTTGAAGCTAATCCCCTTATAGACTCACCTTTACAGAATTTTTTTGAATAAACTTTTTTTGGGAATCCAGTTCACATTTATTTTCATATTCACTGCCCTGCCCATAAAATAGGAACCATGACACTTTCCGGATTTCAGACCGCTTTTCGAAATACGAACCAAGTTATATCAAGCCTGACTTTAATTTTTTTACTTATTTGATTAGCTTTTAAAACTTTAAGGTTGTGAAAGAATTTTCTATAAAAAAAAAATAATGTAATAATGTTTTCATTTGCAAATATTTTATGGCCAACTACAATTGGCTTTAGTAACTTAAACTTTGTTTTGGAGTGATACGATATTTTAGTAATAAAAATTGTTAATATAAAAAAGTTGTGAATTTTTGTTTCATACCGATACCTAGCAGAAATCATTAAGCTAATTCTGGCTCTGCCTTTAATTTTCGATTTCTCAAAAATTTTATTTAAAAAAAATTATTTTTTAAATTTATAATTCGTTTTTTACGGTATTGAACCAGTGGAATTTTCTCCGGATTCCAAGGATTTCTTATAGAAAAATCTTTAAATTCTTATGATTTTGCATAGAAAACCCCTTAGAGTCTAAGGACATTTTGAAACAGGAAACCCCTAAGATTTTGGGGAAAAATTCATAAAAATGTGATGATTTTCTTTTATAAAAATGCTCAGATCCTAGGGAATTTCCTAAAGACATACCATTAGATTCTGGGACCTTTTTTGTAAAAAAATTTCTCAATTTTGACAATATTGATAAAAAAAAATCTCATATTCCGAGAACCTTTTTCAGTCGTAAAACTACGGATCCTAAAAATATACAGGATGTACAGTTTTAAAGGCATGGAACCATTCATCGAGCCAATCATAAAATAAAGTCGGACATGCCGATTACAGGGTTACCTTACACAGGTCTGGTTGAAATTCAACCAAAAAAATCACGCCCATTTTTCTCCCTAAACGCAGAGAAAAATCATGGTTGCAACATGATCACTGCTATTATCAAGTGATTGGTTTTAAAATATGTAGGTTTTAACTATTAATATGGTCGCTACCATCATTATTATAGTAAATACTTTATTATTTCATGATTGCCACTTTCTACTTTATAACATGATTGCATGTAACCATACTGTGGTAACGAAAATTCTGACTGTAAAAAATATGATAATTATTGAACTATAAAATGCTGAAATAAGCTTAATATGTTTAATTCATTTCTTGTGAAATGATGACTTTCTTGTGGCAAAAGTACTCAGAATACACTGTGCTACAATTTTAGGGTAATTGTTTCAGTTTTTATGTTTTTAATTCTTTTCAATAAAAACAATATTAATTTATTTTTTAAATAACGACTTTCTTGTGGAAAAAAATACTCAGAATATTAATAAAAAAAAAAATTATAAAAAAATCGATAGAACTCAAGAGTTGTTTTGTACGAAAAGGTTTCTTATACATAATGCTGGATTTTTTGAAATTTTTCTGATTAGAATCTTAGATTCTACAAACTATTCCATAGATAAAAAATCATATATTGTTTAGAATAAATTCTTAAATTTCTTTGATTCTGACGAATTTTCATCTTGAAAAATTCTTAGATTTTAAGAAATTTTTTTAGTAGAAATATTTTTAGATTCTTAAAATTTTTTTAAAAGGAAAATTCTCAGACTGAGGACTAAAAAAATCTTAAAAATATCTATAGATTCTAAGAATTTTCCTATTAGAAAATGTCCATAGAATCTGTTTCTTTTTATTGAAAAAATTCATAAACTTTAAAAATTTGCTTGGAGTATTTTTCCTTAAAGTCTTTTTCCAGAAGTTTTCTTGAAAATGTCTTAATATCAAAAAATTTCGT
The DNA here is from genome assembly GCA_949748255.1 of Eustalomyia histrio. Classification (NCBI taxonomy): domain Eukaryota; kingdom Metazoa; phylum Arthropoda; class Insecta; order Diptera; family Anthomyiidae; genus Eustalomyia; species Eustalomyia histrio. The sequence continues at coordinate 7,636,455 of OX456523.1, forward strand.
TATCAAAAACATTTCTAAAGAAATATTGTTTAATTTAAAGAACATTTTCATAGTTTCGAATCATGGTATAACTGTAGGGATCATATTATTGTAAAATTGTGGTTATTTTATTATCATAATAAAATAACTATATTATATATGATGCTCTTAGAATATGATTGCCCTAACCATGTTTTTTCTCTGTGTGTAGCAAGTCTGTTGTGAGCCTTGAAAAGTATAAAAATTGTATGTCAACTGTGCTTTCACCATGGATTTAAGTAAATGTTTGCAATTTCATTATTGTTATATGTTCTTCAACCGTTTATGATTTGAAATATTTAATCGTATCATAAAACAATTAGAAAATATACAAATTCTTATCTCTATTAATTGAGTCTTTCAAAATTGTTGCTGTTAAACACTTTAATTTAATTTTTATTCTATTTGGCAAAAAAAATACAAACTGTAATTGAACAGATTAGTTTTAAACGTTGAAGTGTACAAATCAAAAATAAAATATTTTACAAATAAAAAAAAATAAAATATATGGACTAAAGAAAATATATTTAAAAAATCATAATAAAAGTTGAGCCCCATACAATATATTAAATAAAAACATATATTTTATTCAATATAAAAATTAATTTAATAAATAATAATTTTTAAAGTGTTTGCAAATTATTTAATTCAAATTTTGATTTATAGAATAAATCTAAATAAATTTTTATTGTCAAAAATATTATGTGTAAACAAATTTAACACGTGAGTTATTTAATCGGTGATAAAATAAAACAAATTTATTGATAAAAATAAAAAAGATTAAATTCTTATATGACTTACACACATATTTATTATAATTTAATCATATTTAACTGATAATTTATATTTGTTTGGCTTAGTTCCGATTACTAAATGTACCGTTATAACTTAACTAGCAGTTAACTTGAGAATATATATGAAAAACAACAGCATATGTGTCAGTCAAAATCCCAGTAAGTAGTTAACGGTGTAGTGTGGAATTAAGTCGTAACCCAGTTGTGAATACTATAAGCATTCTATTATAATTACACGAGTAAAATATGCTAATACGCAGTACTTTCGGTACAAAAATTTGTAAAAATAATAATAATAATAAATAAAAGCAACATATGTAAATTACAAAACATTTAGACTACATCTATTATAGCTCGCTGCAGTTCAAACGTTTAAACAAAATATTTAGTATACTTTGTTGCTAATTATGGAATAACTGAAACCAGGTTTACATGTGAGAACTAACTAGCCTGCTTTTTTGCCTCAAGGTGCTTTTTTCTAATAACTAGTTTCGACCCTTTTTTTTAGAAGTTTTTTTAGTTTTTGATTTTTTTTATTTTAAGTACATAAACATTTTTTTCTATGACCGTTTTATTTTTTTTTTTCAAAATGTTAACCCATTTCGAATCGCGTCTAAAATTTATAAATTTTTAATTAATTTCATATTTTCATTAAAAAATAATTAATGAAATATAAAATTTGGCTTTGACAGCTGTTATTTTTAGTAAGTAAAAAAACATTTTATTAGTACGTTTGTATATATTTGTATTTATTAATTAGTTTCTCTAATAATACTTGTTAACAAAAAGTAATAAATAAATAAAAATGCACTTTGGTAGTGAATTTTTCAATTTGAATATACTTTTTAATTTGTTTTTAATTAGTTTGAAGAATGTAACATTTTTAGAAATCTTATCATTTTTACCAATATTAAAAGACATAAGGCCAAAAGATTTTATATTTTGCATAATATTTGATATATTTTGTGATTGTAAAAAGTGTTAGTATCCTCATTATAATATATAGCGTGATCCATTTAGAGGTTCCCTACTTTTTTAAAGAATAAAACACAAAAAATTCAAATTTAGTGGGGAATGTTTATTATCATTTGAAAGAATATTCTTTGGCATTTAATTTTTAAAGATTATGTATATCAAATGTTGGCCGTTGCTACGTCGCAGATGGTCCATCCGTTATGTCCAATTTTCGATGACTCGTTCGAGCATTTCGACTGGTAACAGACGAATGTCCGCATAAACTTTAGACTTTACATATCCCCACAGGAAAAAATGCAACGGTGTGATATCACAAGATCTTGGTGGCCAATCGACCGGCCCAAAATGTGAAATTATGTGCTCACCGAAGTGTTCTCTCAATAAATCCATTGATTGATGCGATGTGTGGGAAGTGGCGCCGTCTTGTTGAAACCAAATGTCGCCGAGATCACGAGCTTCAATTTCGGGTATCAAATAGTCGGTTATCATGGCGCGATAACGATCGCCATTGACGGTAACGTTCGCACCGGCATCATTTTTAAAGAAATATGGACCGATGATTCCACCGGCCCACAAACCACACTAAACCGTTGTTTTTTCTGGATGAAGTGGCAGTTCTTGAATCTCTTTAGGTTGCTCTTCGTCCAAAATGCGGCAATTTTGTTTGTTTACATACCCATTGAGCCAGAAATGGGCCTCATCGCTGAACAAAATTTGCCTCGAAAATGTCGGAACTTCTTGGAACTTTTCAAGAGCCCATAGAGCGAAGCGATGTCGCTTAGGAAGGTCGAGCGGCTTCAGTTGTTGCACAAGTTGTATTTGGTACGCTTTCAATTTAAGATCTCGACGTAAAATGCACCAAGTCGTTCTATACGTCAGTTCGAGTTGCTGCGAACGGCGACGAATCGATTTTCCACGGTCTTCGTGTACACTCTCAGCTACGGCCGCTATATTTTCTTCACAGCGTGCTGGACGTGGTCTATTCGGTCGAATATTTCCAATAATTAATGCTGGTTCTCAAAATGGGTAATGGCGTTGCAAATAGTACACTCAGTTGGCCGATTATGTTGACCATAAGTTGAGCGAAGTGCACGAAACACATTCCTCCCAAAACGTGAATTTTCGTAATAAAGTTGAACGATTTGTAAACGTTGTTCAGGCGTAAGTCTTTCCATTATGAAATGCCAAACAATACTAAACATAAATAACATTACAGCATGACACGACTCACACGTGATCTGTCAAAAAAGAGGCTATTGAAAAAAGTATCTCTACTTGAATCACCCTTTATTAAGGGACTGCCTCACACAGAAACAGATTTGTAGAAGTTGTGAAATTGTTTTACCAAAATGGTGAAAGTTTTGCGGCTACAGTTCGTAAATTGCGATCAATTTGGGGTCACAATAATGCTCCAAAAGAGTCAACTGTAGAGATTAATGGATAAATTTGCCGAAACTGGGTCTGTTAGTGATGTAAAGACAACAACGCCCCATCGACCATGTCGATCGACCGAAAATATCGCAGCTGTACGTGATGATGTCGCTCAAACTCCATCCACCTCAATTCGACACCGAGCTCAGCAAATTGGTGTCTCCAAATCCACTTTGCAGCGAATTTTGACGAAAGATTTGCATCTTCATGCATACAAAGTTCAATTGACTCAGGAACTGAAGCCAGCTGACCATGGACAGCGAAGGGAGTTCGTTAATTGGGTATTGGAGAGACAACATGAAAATGCTGATTTTGCCGATAAAATCATCTTCAGTAACGAGGCCCATTTTCATCTTAATGGCTTCGTCAATAGGCAGAATTGTCGCATTAGGGGTGAGGAAAATCCTCGAGTGATTCACGAGAAGCAAATGCATCCTCAACGTGTCACTGTGTGGTGTGGTTTTTGGGCTGGAGGAATCATTGGACCTTTTTTTTATGAAAATGAGGCAGGTCAAGCGCAAACAGTCAATGGTGTTCGGTATCGTGAAATGATAACCAGTTTTTTCTTGCCTAGAATTGAAGAAATGAATGTGGAGGGCATGTGGTTCCAACAAGACGGCGCCACGTGTCATACAGCCAGAGAATCAATTCAATTGCTGCATCAGTCATTTCCCGGTCGTGTTATTTCGTGCGATTTAACACCATTAGATTTTTTTCTTTGGTGTTTTTTGAAGTCGATGGTTTACGCGAACAACCCGACGACGACTCAAGCCTTAAAAGAGGAAATTGGACGCTGCATTAATGAAATACCGCAGCATTCATGCAAAACGGTCATTGAAAATTTCATTAAAAGATCGCGTGCATGCCAGCAAAGCCGCGGCGGCCATCTGCACGATATATTGTTCCATACATAGCCTCATTCTGTCTACTTTACGATATAATAAAGTTTCACGATTTTTTTTTAAATATCTGTGTTTTATTTAAAATTTAAAAAATTGCGTTCTTCTTGGGACACGTGCTAGAACCAGCGGCCTCCCGTTTGTTAGGCCATTGCTCTTTCTCGAGGCTAAACTGTATTAAATTCTTTCTAGTGAACTAAAATATTTTCCGGTTGGAAATTTGAATATTAAAAAAAAAAAACATTGCAACTACAACAGAAAATAAGTTATATCTTTTAATTTTATTCCATAAAAAAAAATTATTAAAAGAAATTAAAAATAAAAATGTTTATGTGTGTTCAACTTAGAACCCAAAGACAAGCAGGTTGTGTGTCTAGCCCCTATACCGCACACACTTAAATTCAGTTGTTGTCCAATTTTGTTTGTAAATATGTATATAAATAAAAACAAAAAATAAATTTAAAAATTTTGTTATAATAATAAAAACTTCTTATTCCAATTACAAAAATTGTGGAAACTAATGGTTGATTGAACCAATGTTTATGGAAACACACCCAGCAAAAACAGACATTAACAAGTAATTGAGGTAGTAACTAGCACACAAAGGGTTTAACTAGTAACCATCCTATATGCTTGGGTGGTCATTACCCTCTAGCTTACAAAAAATGTGAGAATAATGAGTTATGCTGGTTACTCATAGTGAAGAAATAAGAGGTTACTTACAATAGTAATTTATAGATACTCTTAGTAAATTAATAGTGAACCTTACTCAACTAATTTTGTTTTATTTGAAGAATTCTATTTCACGTTAAAAAGCCTTTAAGATCTTAAAATTTTTGCAAAATCACTTTTTGACAGCATGTATTTTTCTATTTTGATGCATAGTTTTTCAAAAATAATAAGCAATAAATATTAATATAAAAATAAATATTAATATAGAAATATGAATTCGGTACTTATTTCAGTAACTACCAATAATTCATTATTTTGCATGTGCATATAAGTACTTCTACCATCCATTATCAATAAGTCATTATATTGTATTTTAAAGTAATGTACAAGGTAATGCTCTATCATTACATGGTAATCTACACAGTAATGACCTGTCATTATCATGTTTTTACAGGGTAACTAATATTAGATTTTTGCTGCAAATATTCTGCTCAAATCACAAAATTAATTTGTTGGTTGTGAGTATTAAAGGTTATGTAGAAGATAATATTTTTTTCAATATTGATTAGAAAAATCAATATTTTGGATGATGTTACATTGTTTTAATTAATTTGATATGTTTTATATTTATTATTAAATTTAACTTAAAGTGGTTACAATTAAAATTTTTAAATAACGATACAGTTTTGGTAGTTTCTTTAGAATTCCAAAAAATTTATTTTCTGTGTGCTGGCTTAGAGATTTCTAAATATTGAGATATTTTGTTTTGCATAAGTCACACTAAAATTTCCGAACAAAATTCCATATTGGGAAACGTTTCAAATGTACAAATCTATATCTCTTTCGATAATGAGAAAAAAGCTTGCTTTAATGTGGAATTCGTTTATTTTCGGAGATACATATTGCTTCTGCATTAAAAATGAATACTTATCTTACTTATAAAGTAGCTGAATAATCGCGAAATTTATGATATTAGTAAAATCGTTTCAAAAAAACGTACAACCAATCGATTTCTTGAAGCCTCTAAATTGTGACGTCCACTTAAAATTTGGATTTTCACTTAAAATCGTATTTTATCTAACATATATTAAATAAATAAAGTGTGTTAGAAAGATTAGATCTGATCAGATCCAATGCCAGATCTGTAAATATCTGAAGAAATCTGGTCAGATGTGATTAGATATTTCATGTCCCGATCAAATTTGATCTGATTATAAACGGTGCGCCAGATTTACATAGATTTGATCAGATCTTATTATATCTCTAATTTGTCCCGAATTTTGAGATCTAGTTAGATTCGGTACAATTACATCTAATGAGATCTAAACCTAAAAAAACCTTGAATATATGTTTTATTTTATTATAATCTCTGATGTCAAAACTTTGATATCAAAACTTTAAAATTTCCAATATATGTTTTCGTCAAATTATAACATAATAATTTTCTGAAAACAGTTGATAAAACGCCACGCTTTTGCCAGCCCTGACGTAGGTGTATTTACATAATTAATTTTAATTCTTATTTATTAAAACTTTCATCTAATATTTATCGTTTGTTTTTCCATATTCAACGAACATTTTTTAAAAAAACTTTCTGCACCAATAGAGAATCATCTAAAATATGTTTGTGTTTACTGTTACACTTTGAATTTAGGACTTGTTTGGAGTTTTTCGAATATTTTTTTAAGTCCCTAACATCAAGTTTTTTCTCTTCTCAATTTAATTATACTTGTATAAAAAAGATTAGATTTTTCCAGACGTGCTTAAATCTCACTTTTTGAACTGTTGTTGGATGTTTTATTTTTGACGTATTGGGCAGCAGTTGCTACTTTATCCTGTAGCGGGTAGTTAGTAGGGATAGTACGGGGGCGGATCACTAAGTACGTGACTTTTAGAATGAAACACATTTCTTACAAAAAAAAAAATATTTTTAAACATAATCTCCTTATAGCTCAACACACTTAGTCCAAAGTTTCTCAAATTTTTGTATCCCTTCCAAAAAATAGGATTTTTCGATGTCCATAAAATAAGCATTTGTTTCATCAATAATTTCATCGTTGGAGATAAATCTCTTTCCACCGAGCCATTTCTTTAGGTTTGGAAATACAAAATAGTCACTAGGGGCTGCATCCGGAGAATATGACAGATTAGGTTTGTTATCGTAGCACAATTCATGGAATTTTGCCATTGAGACTACACACATCACACGATTACGTTTATGGTCAATTGAGAGCAAACGCGGCACCCATCTTGCAGACAGCTAACTTAAATCCAATTGATCATTTAAAATCGAAACCACACTGACATATGCTTATGGCATCAACAATCTGAGGCACTTTTACTCTTCGATCGGCTAGCACCATATAGTGGATTTTTTCGACATTTTCGGGTGTATTGACCTCAATTGTCCGTCCAGAACGTTCAGCGGCATTCGTAATTGTGCGACCACAACGAAAGTCAGTAAATCACTTTTTTACCATTGAAATTGATAGTATTTATCAAGCTTTTTCTTGGTTTGATTGGCGGTTTTTTCGCAAAAAATAATGTTTAATGAGCATTCGAAATTCCCTTTTTTCCCATTGTAAAAAAAAATCCACGAGGTTGTATGTTTTAAACAGCTGTTAAACGTAAAGTAAATTACGGAACTTGCTCAAAATTTGACAGTAGTCTATTAACAGGTGGTACATAATGGAAGCAGTGTTGCATTTCATATAACGGGAAGTTCGAAAAGTCACGGATTTATTGATCCGCCCCCGCATTATATGTTAAAAACGGCATTTTTTATGTATTACCTTATTCTTTTGAAAGTTTTTTATAAAAGATTCTGGTGATTTTAAAGAAACATAAAAATTTTTGAATAAATCTAAAAACATTCATATCGTCTTAAATAATATCGTATTAAGAATTTTGGTGCTGAAAGATACTTTAATTTAAAGTAAAACGAAATCTTGGAAATTAAAACCATTTATAATTTAAATTCCTTTTCAAAAATAATTACTTATAGTAGGGTACAATCTCTCATGACCCACTAAAAAATATATTATTCAGTAATTTAAATGTAAAAAAATATATCAATTAATCTACAAATAATTATTTAGAACCATACGAAATTTTTTTTATCAATGCTTTGGAATATTTTTAGCGATAAAAAAAGCAATTACGGAAAGAAATAAGGAAATTATATTAAAATTACAGTGAGAATCTTATCGCTGCCTTGCTTTATTGATTATAATAAATAATTAGTTCGATCGTAAATAATCAATACATTAAGGTGTAGCCTATAAGTAGGCAATAGTAATGATTGCAATTAAATTAACTACTTAATATTTTAAAAGAAATTGTCACTTACTTATAAAGTTCTGCTATTTATAATTCAAGTCATAATTAAATTACTAAAATTTTAAAATATAATACAATTTTTGTTTCCTTCAGGTATTGTTAAATAAATTAGCAAAATTTCATCATCTTTCCATTAAAAAAAAAAACACATACTAAAAATGAAAGACACTGAATTGATTAATAAAAATGGATGCATTGAAATGGATGTTGCAGATGCTGAGGAAAACAATGATCCCTTTCAGGACCTTATGACAAAGGCTGGCAATCATGGTCGTTTTCAACTTGTTTATAATGTTTTATTCGTTATGGGCCTTTCAATGGCAGGTGCCATGTGTTATATGAATATTATTTTAGCCTTAAATATACCAGATCATTGGTGTACAGTACCGGGAAGAGAGAAAACAAATTTTACATTGAAAGAATGGCGGCAAATAACACTGCCCACGTAAGTATTACATGTGTGTTTTTTTTTTTTTTTTTGATGTATTATTGTATGTATATGAACGCAATATGAATGATAAATATTTGATAACATTTATTTTTTTACTTTTTTTTTTTGACAATTTTTGACATTTTACGCTACTACGAGTGTGTGTATATATTGACATACATACGTGAATACCTAAATACCCAGTGTATATATTGTACACCAATTGTTGTACATACCAAACACACACATACATACATACATGCATGTCATATTTACAAACATATTACGTGTATTGTTGTGTAATAAATTGTCAAGAATGGTGTTTAAAATTTCATTTTTCAAATTTGCATTTCATATAAATGTCATCATCACATAAATGTAGATTGTGCAAGCACCCATCAAAGAATTAGCATTAACAAAAAGTTTACAAAAAGCTGAAAAAAAAAAATTATAACAAACTTATATTTGCATACTTTTTAAGTTTTAAATAGACGCATTTTGGGGCACGTTCAGCTTATTAAGTATTTTGTAGCATGATTATAAACTATTTAAAGAGAACTACAATTTTATATTTAAATAATTCAATTAATTTCTTTTTTTTAACTTCGTTCATTCTACAAATGAAAACTTAAAATTTTTTAAATACGTTTTAAAACTGTTTACTCTCAAATGTCTTTTAATATATATGCAACTAATTTACAAAAGACTAATAAACGATATGTTGTGCTTGTAGATTTTGTTTTTCTTTAGTATTTTTGCTTACTGGGTTCCATTCAATATCGTTATTTTACTACATCTCTTCTCAACTGTATTTCATCCTTATTGATATTTCATAATACTTTTCTTTCCATACAGACACAAGGACAATCGAGGTACAGACAAATATAGCAACTGTCAAATGTTTGATGCGAATTTTACAGAAATTGATGATTGGGAGAATTGGAATTCAACATTGGCAAATGTAACAGGTTAGTTTACTTTGTTGTATGTATATAATTTGCTGTATGTTATCACTAGGGCTCGGAAGTTGATGTAAATATTGGTTGTATAACTTAAAAATGGGGGATTCACACATGATTTGGGTTTTTTCTTTTGCTTCGAAAATGTCGAATTTTGTGCCAACAAAAAGCATCAACTTGAAAAAAAAAACGCAGAAGTGGTGATTTTAACACAAAAGACAAAGACCATCCTGGTGAGCCAAAAATTTCGGAGATTTTGAATTGTAGGCATTACTCAATGAAGATTGTTGTGAAACTCAAGAAGAACTTGAAAAATTATTGGTAGTCACTGAAACAGGAATTTCAATGAAGCAGCAGGATTTATCCAAAAGCAAGAAAACTGGGTACCACTCGAGTTGAAGCCGAGAGACGTTGAAAGACGTAATGAAAAATGGATCCATTACGACAACCCGAAGCAGAAGGAATTGCATGTTAAGCCCGGCCAACCAGCCAAATCTCCATATAGTATTTGGTGGGACCAGAAGTGTCCCATCTAGTATAAGCTGTTGAAATCGGGTCAAACAACTACTGTGGACCTGTAGCAAACAGAATTAATTTGTTCAAAGCGAATATTTGCCTAAGAACGCTCGAAATATGCGACCAGATGTGAAGCCGTAATATTCCATCGTGACAATGGTCGGTAACATGTCACAAGACCGGTTAAAATCTATTTAGAAACTAGTCGACCCCTGACGATTACCTTAGATAAGAATGAAATTCGGATAGGGACAAGCCCACAACAAACTATTTTCACAATTTGTTAAATAAGTTTTGTGAGATTTTAACACATTTAATTACTTAAATACAATTAATGTCTTTCCTGATAAATATAATTTAAAGAAAGTGCTTTTCTCGCCTTATAGACCAGACCTTGTCCGGTCCTGGCGCGGAATCCATATGTTCATATTATGGACAATTTCAGCTCAAACTGCACAGCATTAGGATTTGTCATTTCCGATTTTAATGAAATTCGCCACAAATATTGTAAATGGATAGTGTTTATCAAATCATCAACTTTTCGACCACAAGCGTCATGAAAATTGGCAAAAACGACAAAACATTGAAAATGTGTGCATACAAAGTCGCCCATAACTTCTAAACAATACAACGTAAAATTTTTCTATTGGTACCATTTTAAAGGTGAAAACATTTTTTTGTATTAAAGGGTCAAAAGTCATTTTTTTAAGTTTCATGTTCAAAGACCCATATCTCAAAATTCAATATTTTTTAAATTCTGAAAAAATACATGTTAAAAACTAAGTCTTCTCTACATTTAAAGGTGGAGACTCATTTGGTTCCTGAGTTTTGAAGGAAAACGTGGTCGTAAACAAATTTATCTCGACGGGTTCATCGCAAAATCTTTTACATGCTATGAGTGTGTATAACTATATAACTGTTAAGAATACATATTGTTTTTATGTTTTAACTTTTACATATGAACTCGTCGACGGAAATTTCCTTACGACCACGCTTTCATTTTAATCTTTTACAAGAAAAGCAAATAATCTTTTATTTTAACAAATATTTTTTACTTTTGTTAATTCACAACGTATATTTAGAAAAATCCAGCAAATTAAAAAATTGTAGATAGATTTTTTCAGAACCATTTTTATTGTAATACACATTTATATAAAACATGATTATAAATACATTAACTTCCTTGCCCTAGTTATCACAATTCCATACACAGCGTACATGCACACACACAATATAGATTTGTTATTTATTCAAAATCCATATATAATTTTCTGTCTGCATGTGTGTTATTTTTTCATTTATTTATCATATATGAATATGAAATTTGTTATTGCAATTGTATTTGTAGTGAAATATTTGACTGTATTTGATAGAATTGATTTATTAAAAACTCATGTATTTAATACACTGTGGTGTGTATAAATTTTTTAGGGCAAAAAATAATTCATATGTGTTGTTTCATCTAAAAGCATCAAAAATAGTCATCATTTTTGACATAACTCTCTTCAAATTTAAATGTCATGTAATGATTGGTACACGGTATACATCAGACATGCGCTAATTTTATGATCCTCGTCTAATTAAATGCATTATTTTCTTGAACTACACTTAAAAAAAGTTAAAATAACAGAAAATTCCATTTACAAGAAATGTTATTTCATTTAAAAACCGGTCTACTTAATTTTCATTTAAACCAAATGGCTTTTGTAATTTATTTTTACATATTGTTGACAAATCCGTAAAAAACAAATGATTAATCAGTAAAAATAAATGTTAAAATTTTACCTACCATTTCTTCAAAAAAATAAATGATTTTAACATTTATTTGAAATATTGTTTATGTTTTTGTATTTTTTGATTTTTTTTAAATCTACAAAATGTATATATGCATGGCTATAGAGCAGTGCTGTTCATTTGATGGGACAATTGTCCCCTGCTCAACTCACATGTATTCTTACGCTCTTGCTTTTAGTCGTCACTGAAACAGCGACGAGTGAACATGTGTAGCGGATGTATGCTGATTTTTTTTCAATGCGCTGAAAAAAAATTAATAGCGATGTACGAAAAATATTTTGTTATACTACAAGATCTATAAAAATCTTTAATAGACTTAATAAAAAAACCAATTTTTTTAAAATAAAAGTTGAAATGTTTTGAAAAATTCGAGTCCGATCGTTCATTTATTTACTCCGATCAAATGTATTTGTTTTTCCTTCCGAAAATTGATTTTTTTTAACAGAATAACATAAGAAATCCAACATATTAAAAATATTTTATTAACATATTAAAGATATTTTATAATCCAACATATAAAAGATATTAAAGATATTTTAATATCAAGATATTTTAATATTGATTAAAAAAATCTTTAACTTTTTGTTTTTATACAATAAAAAAAATGTATTTATGTATTTCTTTCCTTCAACAATTTAATTTTTGTTTAATTTTTATTTCTTTAAACAGTTTTACACAAAACATTAACAGTTTCATATTTTCAATAAAAAAATAAATTCATTCAGATACTTCTAATAACCCATTGAACATTTATTTCAGTGCAATTCTCATTTTCTCACAATCACAACTACATTTGGATTTTTGAACAGCACTGCTATAGAGTATTTTTGTGTGAATGTATATCTGTGTGTGTGTTTATGAAGTTTTTGTAATTTAAATTGAAATAAATAAATGAAACCGAAAAAAATCGGTAAATGATAGTAAATTATTTCGAACAAATGTATAAAAAAGTTTAAATATATATTTCTTTGAAAAATAAATGTATGTTTCTTTATTTCTAAATGGAACGGAAAACTTTTTTATGAAACTACAAACAGTAAACTACATAATATTCTGAGTATATATAAGAGACACGAGAGTTATTGAAGTATCATTTTGAAACTACACTCAGAAAAAAAAGTTAGTAGAAAAATTTGTAAACGGTTTTCAATCGCACTCTACTATTTTTGTACTGATTTTTAGTAAAAAATTATTATTTAGCAAATCTTTTTGCTATTTACATTTTACAAATTACAGAATTTTTACAGAATATTAACAAATTTTTGTTGCTAATTTCAGAAATCATTTTACAAATTTTTGAAAACCGATTTGCTAAAATTAGCAAAAAATATTACTAATTTTAAAAAAGTGGATATTGAAGGAAATGTTATTTCTAATTAAAACTTACACCTACAAACTTAAATTTCCTTAAAATGTTACATATATTAAAAATGGGATCGGAAGTGAAGATACCGACTCATGTCTAAAAAGAGGACATCCACTTAAAATAGCTCTAAAAATCCGCCCTAAAAACAATTAAAATTTAACCTTAAAAGTAAAAAAAAAAATTGACCAAAATATTTTTCAAAACAGAAATTACCAAATTAAAACAAAATGATTAATTCGTTTTTTAAAAAATATAATCAAAGTTTTTGATGCTCGATAAGAAAAATAAATTTAAAGCTTTTTACTAATATTAATAATATTTAGTAATTTTTTTTGCTGATTTTAGCAAACAAATTTTAAATTCCACTTTACAAAAAGTCTACTAAAATTTAGTAGCGGCTACTAATTTTTCTACTAATTTCATTGTACTACACGTCAGCAGACATGTGCTGCTAAGATTAGCAAAAAATACCGCTGGGCTCAAATTAGCAGGATTTCCCGTAATAACAGCAAAATTTTCAGTTGCCATTACAGACTTTTTTTGGTGAGTGTATTGAAGTTATAACTTAAGGAGTTTAATTAATTTATGGTTTTTGTGTTAAAAACGATGCTGCTTACACAATTCCTACTTTTACTTGTCTTTGATTTCTGATGTAACGTTATTTCATATAAACAACAAGTGTGTCCTTAGTTTTGCGTTGCCATATTGTGAAATAATATGAATATTATATAAGTAATATAAAAGATCATAATGTTTTTAATTAAAAATAAAGAACACAATTTACATTTAAAATGGGTTTTGTTCTAATATTTTAACAAATATAAATTGGTGGATTTAGTTTTTCGAGCCACTGTATTTTATCATATATCCAAAAATAATATTGGTTTTTACACAAACCACTGTGCATAAGTAAGAATAACTGGGGTTATTTACTTGTTGTACTGTCAAAACAACAGGAAATATTCATAATATAACATTCGCAAATACATTTCTATACAACTACAACTTAATATAACATAATTCCCATATGTAGCTCGTACATAAATATGAGTAACAACTATGTATATGCATGTATAAACATTCAAATTTAGTTGTTTGAATTACACCATTGAATTGTGTACATCATTTTAAATGTTTTCAATTCAATTGTGGTTAAAGGCAAAATTTTTCGTTTATATGTATTTTATTATTATTATTTGTTTTTTTTTTATTATATTTAGAATAATAACCAAAAAAAAAAATGTATACACGTCGACATTAATTTGGGTTTAAACAAATTTTATAGAATGCATGTATACACTAGTTGTTCAATACATATAAGATTAATTTCAAATGTGGATTGATGCAGCATTTAAAAAAAAATATATATATAGATAAATTATTTCATTTTTAAATAAAACTTTCATAACAGAAATATGATATTTTTAAGGATTGTGTCATATATTGCTTTATAACTAACATGAAATGAATTTGACGATTTTTTTTTTTTTTTGGGATTAAGACAAATTTTTTTTGTTATACAATTTAGCAAGTGATAAATATTTAGTGAAAAGGGGATTAAATATTGATTTATGATTTTTTGACATTCTAAAATTTGCATTTAGTTAAAAGTTATCTTACTTATAAAATCGAAACCACAAACACATTTGGAAAAACCATGACATATGTATGTTATATATATATCTAAGTAATCGCTTCTATATATAAATTTTTGGAATGTTACTTTACTGCAAAAAAAAAATATAGTTTTTATTGTCAAAGCTGTAAATCAAAACCAAATGCAACAACATTGCCATAAATTTGTCTTCTTAGCATATTTTATAAATGGCTGTTATTATTATTTGGTAGAAAAATAAATGTTTGGCATATAACAAACATGTATGTAAATATAGACATTCATATAAACACTCACACCCTTATAGACAAAATGACTTTGATATGTAAATGTGGTTTTGTGTTGGCAAAAAAAAAAGAAACAAATTCCAACAAAATAAAGCTTTTAAACAAAAAAATAAACTTAAACAGTTTATTCATATTTTAGCATTATCTACTGAAACGAAACCCATACATACCTACATGCTTACTTACACACATACAAAAAAAATTTAAAGTTATTCAATAACTTTCAATTATAAAATAAAAAGCAATAATTTGCTACAAAAGCATTTAACACACAAAAAAAAAAACACTGTAAATACTTTATACTCATATATACACACACACACACTAATACCAATATAATACACCCTCAAAAAAAAATTACCGAGAAAAACTAACTTTTTCCATTTGCTTAACATTACTTTTTACAACTTTGCACTTTAATGCGTTTCACTTTAACTAACTCGGCGAACAAATTTTCGTAGTTTTTTTTTTCTGTACGTTTTTGTATTTAATTTTATTTAACTTTACTCTCATACAATTCTCTACTACTACTGCCAACAAAATGACGACTGTTAACAGAGTTTCGAAAGAACATTATTCCTAATATGGAAAATGAATTTTTTCAAATATGTTTTTTGTTTAGCTAAAGTTAAAGCGATTCTAACACAAAGCTAGAAGTGTTATTTTTGAAGAAGAAAACAAGGACAGACCAAGCAACGAATATTGCTAAATTTAAACAAAATTTTAATTCTAAGAAGAGAACACTTTCAAATCACTATTACGATTTCCCTAAAATTCAGATATGTTAAATTTTCCAACATAAGATTTAACCCATAAACAATTCCATTATATTCTGCAAGAAGAGTTTAAAATTAAATGGCCAATTCTTTCAGCTTTTTTACAATAATTCATAATCTTTCAATAAATTTATTTTATGGGAGACAAATTTTATATGGGAAACCAGAAAAAAAATTCCTAGTTGGACTCTATGAAAATTGGGTTAAGTAGGTATAAATTAAACTCTTTAAAAATTTTTAGTCAAGTTTTAAGTCGAGCATGTCGATTATATAATACTCTACATTAAGTATATGTTGGGTCGAAATTCAGGAAGCGCTCCAAATTCCGAAAGGACGTTTTTATAGAAAGTGGAAATTTGGCTCAGAGGTTCCTCCTACGTTAAAGACATCAGATAAGAGGAGATTTTTGGAAAATCCTATGGGGTGGTGCAAAAAAGGAAAAATCCCCCTTTGACGGATTGTCAAAACCGCTGGAGCTAAGATTTTTGGAAATTCCTACGTTAAGGGACAAAAAGGGAAAGTCTCCTCCTTCACGGCCAGCCCAAACCCCTTTTGCTAGAAATCTGAAATTTAAAATATGTGTTCTCTGAAGAATGGCTTAACTCAATGATAGGGTGCATTATTGATTTTTCGCCAAGGAAGTGGTAAAAATTGAGTTCAAAGGGTGAAAAAACTCCCCCTTAACGACCTATCAAACAGCTGTAGCTGAAATTTGGTATGAAGATTCCTTCTCTAACATATGCATCAGATCAGACGGTATTTCTTAAATTCCTACGGGGCGGGGCATAAAGTTGAGTCTTCCACTAAACGGCCTCCCCAACCGCCTTCAGCTAGAAACCAGAAATTTAAAATATATGTCCCCTGGATGATAGGCTAACTCATTAATCAACTTACATGTAAGATTTTTCGCCAGGGAAGTGATAATAATAGGGGTTCACAGGGCAAAACAGGGATAAGCGTCCCCTTGAAGGTCTGCTCAAAACTCCTTTATCCAATACTCTAAATAGTAAGATGAAATTTTTGTTCATCCTCTCGTGATGGGGGGGGGGGGGAGGGGGAAAGAAGGAACCTCTCCCTTGAAGGGTTGCACAAACCCCTTTGGCTAGAAGCCCAAAATTTGATATACATATTTCTTGGAGTATGGAAATACTACTGACAAGATTGAATTTTGGAAATTTCTAGGAGGAGGGAAAAGTCTCCTCCTGGAGGGCCTGCCCAACCACCTTTTGAAATTTAAAATATGTATACTTTAAAATCTAAAATATATGTTCCCTCGAGTGTGTTTAATTATTTAATAAGGTACTTTTTTAACCAATTTCATCTGGGGATTCCCAGAGATCTCGGGCTTTAGACCGGGCAATATAGAATCATTTTAGAAAACTTTTAATTTCATTTAGCACTTGCATTAAATACAGTAAAGCTCGGTTACAAACTAATTGGAAAGTCCAAACGTTTTAGCAAAAATTTTAACATAAAAAATAAGTTCTTAACACGAACTCGCCTAATGCCCGTAATTTCAAGCAAACAAAACCAGTAGGTATCTAAACAGTGATAGGTATATATTTGTTGAAATTGCCGGAATTAGACCTGTATGTAATGGAGCCACAAACAAAATTTAAAATTTTTCTTCAATAGAAAATTAGTCAAATCGATTTAATACACGTTTTACAGGCTTGTTTCTTACCTATTATTTGTGGTGTTTTGGCAACTGATTTTGTAATTGATTTACAAATTTTAAAGAAATTTAAAGAAAACGATTATATTCATTGACAATCTGACAGTCAACTGCCACTCACAACTACATACACATTCACTAACAAGAACCACAATAACTACTGCATACCATGACTTCCGATATTTAAACAACCAACAATCTTATTCCTTCTGTTATAAATATATTCCTTTTTTTTGTTAGTTTCATTTCATTCTTGTGTAATTTTTTTATTATTATTTTGTTTCAGTTTGCAAAAATGGCTGGAGTTATGACCAAACTTGGTATGAAAACACAATACCAACACGGGAGAATTGGGTCTGCGAGAAGGATTTGTTTGTGACAAATGTTTTCGTTGTTGGACGCGTGACAGAAGTTGTGGGTTCATTTTTGCTAGGACAAATGGGTGACATGTAAGTCCAGTTAAAGCAATGAAAGCAAAATATAAAAAAAAAATGTTTTCATTCTTTCTTTAAAGTTATTCAATTCTATTCCCATTAATGTTAGCATAACAAGGAAATAAAATTAAAATGGAATACATTAAATTTCATTATTTAAGGATAATTGAAAAAAAGTTAATGTTTCCGTTTCATTTTTTTATCCATCTCTTTTTTCACAATCTTTTTTCGGTTTTGTTTTTTTTTCTTATTCTTTTGCGTTTATTTTGCAGTTTTGGTCGTCGTGTTGTTTATTACATTAGTGTAATATTTTGTTCCATTGGCAGACTTTCATCAATTCTGACAACAGCTCATTATACTTGGTTTCTAATATTTTCCGGCCTGACAGCATTAACCATCAATAGTTTATTTCAATCGCCTCAAATTATTGGCATGGAAATATCAAGGGAGTGAGTATTAACTAACTGTAAGATATTTATCAACGCATAAACAGGGTGATTTAATGCTTTTGTTTGATTCTAATTCTATTTTTATTTTTTCTTGCAAAATGTTGTTGATAAGTTGCAGCATGTTGATGGGGATAACTGAATAGAATCGAGTGATTACATTTGATTTGTTGCTTTGTCTGTTTAGATATTTTATCCCCCACATTTTAAGTTGTTTGTAGTAGAAACGGACAATAAAGTAATTTAACATTTTTCATTTGAACAATGTGGTTGGTATTAAGTTTAAATATTTTGTTGTATGTTATGGGATATGGTTAGTTGGATTTAATAGATAATGGCAAAAGGTGTATGCTTTTGGACTTTGGTGGAATTCTTCGATCCTCAGAAGTTATTTTGAGCAGTTTTTGCAAATACATATCCGCCGTTGGACAAGAGACTACTTAATGAAGACATTTAGAGATTTAAATTTTTCTTTCCTAAAATTCTTAAAGCTCGCGAATGAATAAAAATAAAAAATATTAAATTTGACTGTGCCAAGGGAATTTGAACTAATCGATGACCACTGAAAAAGGTTCGTTTTATTTTGAGATCATTTTTCAGACTGAATGAAAATATTTTTTTAAGTTAAACACGAAGAATGAATTTTAAAAATTGTTTATGGATTAGATATTTTTAATTTAAAAAAAAATGTAGGATTTTTGTCGAACACAGTTTGACTGTCCCAAAAAAGAAATACAAAGCCTATATTTAAGTTAATCCATGAATAAAATCCGTATATATAAAATGATCCCCCCTTCCAAGCTTTTGGGGAGCATCATAATACAAAGTTTTTAGTTTAATGTTTTTCTTTGTAATTTTCCAATTCTTTATTGCATTTATAACAAAATTAACATAAAATTTATGATTTGTCATAATTTCTGAATTATAAGATCATAGTTTCCGATTTTATAACAGTTTCCGATTTCAAAAAACTGGGACTTCTACCCTACACCCTTCCTTGATACAAGGTTTTTTGATTTTGAGCTGATCTTTGTAACTTCCAAAAATATTGAAATAATTATACCGATCGATACTATGAAAATCAAACACAAGGTACAGTGCGCAATCGTTTAATATGTTCTAAATGGAACAATCAATATTACCAACAAAATTTGTTTGGAATTGATCGAAAATGGTTAGATATTTAAGCAATACAATTTGACGTTCTATTTGCTATATTTTTCTTTCCGAATTGATATAACACCTCAAAATTTTTCCGAGATAAATCCAAAATCTTGCTGATACAAATTTCGAGTTTTTTGGTTTTTGTTTTTTGGAGTCTTGAAACATTTTATGTTTAACTTTAGACTTCTATATACGAGGTATATAGATAGTAATCTGGAAATTATCGATTTATCTAGGAACTCATCTGATTTGTGTAACGATTTTATAAACACCTTTACTGATGCAGCGTCACATTCCATAAAAATTACAACTAAGCGTGTAAATATTCGAAAAAAAATAACTCCCTGGTTAACGGATAATTTTCTATCAATAATAGCTTACAAAAATTCGTTATTAAGAGCACGAAGAAAGAACAAAAACAATGCAACAATATTAATACAACTTATATGAATAAGTAAAGTAATAAAAGTGTGTAATAATAATTTAATGTGTAATTATTACATAAATAATTTAAAGTCATATGCTGGAGATCTGAGAAAAACATGGCAATTTTTGAATAAAGAATTAGGTAGAACTAGACATAATTTGAGAACTCTGACTAATATTAATGGTGATATTTTATCAAATGATGGTGAAAATGCTGCAGCATTTAATGATTTCTTTTTTAATGTTGTTGATAATATGCAAACTAAAATCGCAGTAAATACAGGGGATGGCATTAACTTTTTTCGAACATTAACACCAGAAAGATGTAATTTTATTCTACAGAAAATTGAGAAAACGGAAATAGAAAACGTTTTAGTTAATTTGAATAAAAAAAAATTCTTGGTTATGATAGCATAACTCCAAAGATGTTATTGACAAAAAGAGAAAAAGTTGTTGATACATAAACTGAAATTTTTAATAAAATAATTGATGAAGGTTGTTACCCTTATGCTCTCAAGTTACACAAGATAGTTCCTATTCCTAAAGTGCTTGGATCTAATAGAATCGAACATTTTCGACCAATTTCGGTGTTAACCGTTGTTGACAAAATTTTTGAAAAACTTATTTTTGATCAATTCTCGACCTATCTAGAAAAGAATGATATTCTGTTTAAACGACAATTTGGTTTTAAAAAGGGTTCAGGTACCGAGGAAGCCGTAGTTAACGTTGTTGAGAACATATGCGGTGAGTTTGATAATGGTTTAAGTGGCGTGGCGGGAGTATTTTACGACTACTCCAAGGCTTTTGATTAAGTGAATCATAATATTTTATTAAAGAAACTGGAAGTTATTGGATTGGCAGGCAAAACATTAGAAATATTTCAACAATACCTGTCAAATAGAATGCAATTCGTACAAGTTGGTGAATGTAAAAGCACTTTGCTACCAGTTAACTGTGGGGTACCCCAGGGCAGCGTCCTCGGGCCACTACTATTTAAAATTTTCATAAACGATGTAAAAAATATTGAGTTTAATGGAAAGTTATACATGTATGCGGATGACGTTTGTCTGTTTTATCGATACAAACACAAAAAGGTTTTAGAGACGCAAATTGAGTACGACTCTGCCATACTGTCCGAATTCTCAAGACTGAATAAACTGGTTCTAAGTTAAGATAAAACTAAGTTCGTTATATTTAAACCATATCGTTTACGTAATGAAGATAAAATGGTTGTTCATATCGATGGATCTCCAATAACTGAATCAGATAAAGTTAAATATTTAGGTATTACGCTGAACCACAACCTTTTGTGGGATGCCCATGTTAACCTTTTAAAGTCGAAAATTTCTTCGGCAGTTGGTGTTTTTTATAAATTTAAGAACAAACTCAGTTGTGATGTTAAAATGCTAATTTATCAGTCACTTATACATTCACATTTAACATATCTTCCAATTATATATGGCTATAAGAAAAATAATTCGTTGAAATCTCTTAAATCAGCCCAGAACAAAGCTTTAAAACTGGTGTTTAATCTGCCAATACGTTATAGTACAGCGGATCTGTTCAAAATTTTTGCTAAAAATATTCTGCCGGTTCGAGGTCTATACAAACATAAGTTGCTAATATATATTTTTAAAACAATAAGAGAAAATGCTCATCAGTCTATACAATTTTTTAAAAATATATCACAAACACAGAGAAATACAAGACAATCTGAAAACTTAATCTCCTCGAGATGTCGTTTGGAATTGACAAAGCAGCGAGTTACATTTTCTGGACCGCATGAATTTAATCGTTTGCCTAATGAATAACAAAATATTCAGGTTCTATCAGCATTTAAAAATCACATAAAGACTTACTTACTGCAGAATATAGAAACACTTCTTATGTAAACAATAAAATCATTTACAAATAATATAGTCAGTCATACCTAAAAATTTTATAAAAATAAGGAAATATATATGTATGTATATTATGTTTTTTAATTTTTTTTAATTTCTTTAATTTATTATTTTGTTTCTTTTAATTTCTTTAATTTATTATTTTTTTTTCTTCTAAATATGTAACATAATGTTGCCATACAGTCTCTTTAAAACCTTCAAGGCGCTGAGACAAAAAATCAATCGTAAAATGAAATTATTTTGAATTAATAAAAAAAAAAAAATACTAAAATGGTCTTATAGGATTTGAAAACGCTGCAGAAAGAACTGAGACAAAATTTAACGAGATGAAACTGGTACAAAATTTAAAGGCAGACATGAGGACACTATGATACCCTACACCAAATATAATTTAGGTAAAATTTTAGGAAACATAGAGAATATAGAAATAAAACAACAACAACAAAATATTGAAAATTCTATAGTCCTTTTTCTGATTCTATTTTGGATTAAATGATATTGAGAGTGTGTAGGTCATCCTAAAATCTGATGACCAACCTTGAATTTGACTGGCTTTTGGTATTTGTGTTAAATTTTGTGCTTTGATGACATATACTCACCAAAAAAAGTCTGTAATGGCAACTGAAAATTTTGCCGTTATATCGGGAAATTTTGCTAATTTGAGCCCAGCGGTATTTTTTTTTGCTAATCTTAGCAACACATGTCTACTGACGTGTAGTAAAATGAAATTAGTAGAAAATTTAGAAGTCGCTACTAAATTTTAGTAAACTTTTTGTAAAGTGGAATTTAAAATCGGTTTGGTAAAATCAGCAAAAAAAAAAATACTAAATATTATTAATATAAGTGCAATCAAATAGTATAAAAAAATTAGTAAGCGCTCCTAAATTTTAGTAAATTGCTGTAAACTCAATAAATTGTAAAACGTAGCAATTTTAGTGCGTAACGAATTCGAATAAAAAAATTTATATTTATTTTATTTTTTTTTTCAAAAAATATTTTAGGCAAAATTAAAAAAAATCAAAGGCTTAAATATAGTTAAAACATAAAAGATTTTATCATTTTGTTATAACTTGCTAATTATTGATCTGAAAAATATTTTTAGTAAATTTTTTGGATTTTAAGGTCAAATTTTAATTGGACTTATTTTTAGAACTAAAAGTTTTGTCCTATTTATGGACATGAGTCGGTTATAAAAAGTATTTTCAGCCTATGTAGCATTTTAAGGCAATTTAAGTTTGTAAGTATAAATTTAAATTATTAGAAATAAAATTTCCTTCAATATCCACTTACTTGAAATTATTAAATTTTTTTGCTAGTTTAAGCAAATCGGTTTTTAAAAATCTGTAAATGATTTCTGAAATTAGCAACAAAATTTGTAAATATTCTATAAAAATTCTGTAATTTGTAAAATGTAAATAGCAAAAAGATTTGCTAAATAATATTTTTTTTACTAAAAATCAGTACAAAATTTTTCTACTAGCATTTTTTCAGAGTGTATGTACACTCACAATATATTTTCCATTACCGACTGTAGTTAATTTAAAAAATAATACGTATAGTTTATTTTTAAATGACGAATCAATTGAAATTCATAGAAATATATTTTAAACTATTTGAATCAGTAATTTAAAAAACAACTTATAAAAAAATACTTACTTTCAGTAGGAGTTAATATTTTCTGTTAAATGTAAATTTTTATGTTTTCTGTTTCTTAAAATTCAAATAATATCCTTTTTGTTTTTTTATCAAAATATTTTGTTTAGATATAAAATTATTGCAATAAAAATTACAAGATATTATTCAAATATACATACACACATATAAAATAAATGTATGTACATTAGACCGTACCTCAAAAAAAAAGTTCACCGTACACCCTCTAATATAAAGTATTTTAACAAGAAAATTTCGAAAATGTTTTTTATTTTTTTTTTTAGCCGAACGTAGGGGTCGCCATTTTATATTTTTCGTTATATCTTCGCCATTTACCGTCCGATCTTAAAGTGTTGTATATCAATGTTTTTTGTCTCGCGGAGGCCGATGTTTTTCTCGAAGGAGCCATTGACCTCAAGTAATCCGTTCTAGTATTAACCCACCAGATCTCAGTTGCTACTACCTTAATGTACTACCCTAATATTTAAAATGAAAGCTCGCAAAAAAGCAATAAGCTTTTGCTAGTAAAGAATTCCAATAATTCCAGCGGAACTATTATTTTATTTTTTTTTTTAATTTTTTATGTTGCCGTATGTAGGGCATTTTTATTTTTTTGTCATATCTTCTGTATTTACAGTCGGATCTTAAAGGGTGATATATCAATGTTTTTGTCGCAATGATACCAAGCACCCTTTTATACTACTTAAGGGGTAACACCTATGTAAAAAGCCTATAAATAAAAACTTCCTTTTCTCTAGATAATTTAGTTGCTCATCGGTGACCGCCATAGAAGATTCATGTACAGCTTATCCGTGCCATTCTCAGAACACCGATCGTTTTGTTCATGTAGTACATGAATCTTCTGAGGCACATTTTTTCTAAACTTGATTCAAAAATTGATTAAGTAATGCTGCGTGCCGTGGACCTCTATTGTAAATATACTATCATTTTGTAAAACTTTGTGTAAAACAAATATTTTTTTGTACTGCTTCACAAATCTTGTGAAAACCAATCTTTGTTAACACATCTCCGTAAATAAAAAAATAAAAAAAGGAAGTTTTTATATATAGGCTTTTTTCATAGGTTTTACCCCTTAAGTAGTATAAAAGGGTGCTTGAGGTCAATGATTTTTGATGCAACAAATTGGTATCATTGCGACAAAAACATTGATATATAACCCTTTAAGATCCGACTGTAAATACAGAAGATATGACAAAAAAATAAAAATGCCCTACATTCGGCAACATGAAAAATTAAAAAAAAAAATAAAATAACAGTTCCGCTGGAATTATTGGAATTCTTTACTAGCAAAAGTTTATTGCTTTTTTGCGAGCTTTCATTTTAAAATATTAGGGTAGTACATTAAGGTGGTAGCAACTGAGATCTGGTGGGTTAATACTAGAACGGGTTACTTGAGGTCAATGGCTCCTTCGAGGAAAACATCGGCCTCCGCGAGACAAAAAACATTAATATACACCACTTTAAGATCGGACGGTAAATAACGAAGATATAACGAAAAATATAAAAAGGCGACCCCTACGTTCGGCAAAAAAAAAAAAAAAAAACATTTTCGAAATTTTCTTGTTAAAATACTTTATATTTGAGGGTGTACGGTTAACTTTTTTTTTTTGCCTATAAGGTGGTACGGTCTAATGTACATCCGTGTTGTGTTTAGTAATTACATACAAATAAACAAAACTTTCTATTAATATTTAATTTTTTTAAGCTAAAGATCTTTTTTTTTTATAAAATTTCTTATTTTATTTTCGATATTTCGCTAACAATTTGTTAGCATCTTCAGGAAAACAAAATTTTAATTATTAAAATAAATAAGAAATTTTATAAAAAAAAGATCTTTAGCTTAAAAAAATTTAATATTAATATTAAAATAAGATCGAATAAAGTTATATAATTTTCAAAACTTTCTATTTTTCTAACGTTGTCAGTTAAAAATTTATTGTTTTTACTACTTTCTGGTTTATGAAACAGTGAAAATAAACAACAAAATGGGCTCAATAGTCCTCTTTTTGATTGCCTTTTCAATTAATTTTATATGTATTTTATATTGAATTTGACGAAATAATATTATGAGTGTAGTAAAATTTTATGGCCAACACTTATCCTTCCTTTTAGGGGTCCTTTTTACAATTTGTTAAAATAGAACCAAAAATTACTGTTACGTCGAGGAGTTAGAGGGTTTATATGTTCCACAAAAATATTTGCGTTAAAATTTTCTACAAGGTTGCTGAACATCATGTTAAGGACACATATTTGTATATACCAATAAGCTGCTGTTGTCCAAAGTGGGAAACTTTAAACCCGCCAAAATAAAATTCCTGTTTGATTTTTGCACAACGCCGACACATGTATTTTTCGGCTCCTCTACCAGAATCCATTGTTAGAACCCCGTTAATTTTTTTATGTATTCTACTGTGAAATTGTTTGATAATCGAGTTAGCAGTTAAAAAAATTGCACGTTTAATTCCCCTCTTAAAAAATCTATGCAACTTTTTTACGTATGAGTAATATTATTTATCATACGCACTGTTGCACAAAAATCATATTGCTTTATAATTTTTTTTTTTTGAGAATCTAACAGAAGCATTAATAACTTTCAATTTTTAGATTCTTCATAGTTTTTAGATTTTTAATAATTCGAAAACTTCCCCAAATAAAATTTTACATTTTCAATATCTGTTAAATTTCTAGAGAAGATCGTAGCACAATTGCAATATATCAAAGTTTTGGTTGGTCATTTGGTACAACATTGATGCCATTGCTATTTTGGTGGTTACGCGATTGGGAAATGTTTATGTGGATAACAACAGTACCAACAGCTTTAATATTAATATTTTCCAAGTAAGTATTTTGATTACAATGCTCCTTCTGTTTTGATCCTTTCTTTTTCATTACGACAATTTACAAAATAAAAAGGAATTTAAACAAAAAAAAAACAAACAGACTATAAAACTTTAAGCTTAAAATAAAATAAAAAATAAAAAATATACCATATTGTTTGTTACCCATTTAGTACTCTGTTCTTATATGAACAATAAATGCATGCAAGAGAGAAAGACTACACGTATGGACGGCGTGTGTATCTTGCTACATACAATGTGTATGTATATACGTTTGAATGTTTGTTTGTATGAATCTCCATCAATTCATTGAAGCATAACGCAATTGCACGATGTCTTGTATATTGTATCTTTATACATGTCGTATGTGTGAGTGTTGAGTGTGTCTATGGGAGTGTGTGAGATTGTGTGTATATTCATTTGTGTTCAAATGTTCAATTCATTTGAAATCCAATCAAATTCATTCGATTGTTTTCAATTTCTTTCGATAAAAAAAAACTTAAAAAAAAAAATAAAAACCCGGAACCTTTTTACACAATGTTTTGTTTTATGGTCGAATTGTACTATGTTACGACTATATGCTACTTACTGTACTACTATAATAGTTCTGGTTATTGTATACATAGTAGTGGTAGTATCTACTGGTTTCCGTAATTTTTTATGCTGTTTTTCTCGACTGTAACTTTGTTTCAATTGAATTTCCTACTCCTTTTTGTTTTTTTTTAGTTTTTTAATTTTTTTTCTTCTTTGTTTCATTTTTTTTTTTTCTATATTCGGTAAATGAAAAGATACGTCATTGAATCGCCACGTTGGTTGATTAGCAAGAAGCGCTTTGCTGATGCGATTAGACAATTTAAGAAAATTGCCAAAATCAATGGTCGCCAGTTTGATGTTACCGAAAAGGAATTGATTCAAATTTACACTACCACCCAACAAGAGGTTACCTATGGCATAGCATCGCTTTTTAGTGGTTGGCGTTTGGCTCGCAATACCACCATTATGGGTTTTAGTTGGTAAGTTTGTCAAAAAAAAGAAGAAATATTAGAAATAAATTAAAGTTTTCTATTGGGCCTAGTAGACATTTTTTTATAAACTCCATCCTGTGACCACATTCTTATACTTTTTTCTAATCCTATGCAGAGATAGGAAGTTTCAAAAGATTTTTTGGAACTAAAGTTAAAAATTTTAATATGATGTAGGACCGAACTTGCTAAGATTTTTCTTGAAATTTTCTAATTTTGTATCTAAAAACTCTACGTAGGTTTTTAAGATATTCAATAAAAAAAATTATTATCGTATATTTAAAATTTTTTTAAAATCAATTAAGGTATTCACAAGGGGTCTGCTAAGGATTGTAAAAATTTAATTTAATTTGTTTTAAAAAAAAAAATAAAAACTAACAAAAAATTATCGTGATTGTAAAGTACAATTTTTGACAACTCTGTTTTTTAATACCACCTTACAAAAATACAATACTTATTACACGTTGTGAACTCCTTTAATTATATTCATACGATTTTTTTTCAAATTTGGGCTTCATGAATTTTATAGTTGTTTTGACATATTTTTCTTGGGAACCATCTTTCCAATCTGACAATTCTTGAAATAGAACAATCTCTCAAAATCTGAACTTTTTTGTTTCAAAGATTTTTTAAATATTTGAAAGCTCTTAGCAAAAGGTCCTGAGAATCTTTATATATTTAAATGTATATTCATTTTAACACCGTTCTTAAACCCTAAATGCAATTACACTTTCGACTTCGGCATTTCCTATTGTCTCATTTTGATTAATCGAACTAGTTCGATCTTTCAGCTCATTTCCTTTAAGACATAACTAAAATTAATTATAAAGTTAAATTTAAATATTTTCATTTCATAAGTAATTCAATATGAAACAAACATTTAGCTAAAGCCGCGTTCACAATATGATGCGACTCTACTCTACAGTACAACTTGAAAAGCTAAATAAGTAGAGTTACCTCAATACATATTTGACTTCTTAATATTGACTACATATTTTCATTATATTGTTACCTAGTTTGAAATGTGTTTAGCTTTAATTTTTCTATTTTATAATACACTAATACTGAACCCAAAAATATGTATTATCGTTTTTTTTTTTCAACGAGCTTGAGACTCGAAATTGGCCTTAATGATGGAAAAATTTTGTATTTATTTTAGAGATGTAAACAACTTAGGGAAGTGTTCTAAGGTGCTAAACAGTTAAAAAAATCATGTTAACTGTAGAGTGAAAAAATCCGAACTCCAGAGGCAAATAAGTTTTACTCTATGATGTGGATTAAAAAATAGTAAACTACAAAAAGGTTTAGAGAGAAGGAGAAAAAAGTTTATTTTGCTACAGCTTGAAGTACTTTATAATTCCTTAATGTAGTGATAATTCCTTAATGTAGTGATTTAAACTATTTAATGAAATTGGCAATTGAACGAGTGATATGTACAAACGAACTAACTCAAAATCAAAATGAGTGAAATGAACTTCACAGGCAAGTTAGAATTATACGCATTTTGTGTTATTTACCTGCGGGAAAAGAACCCGTCCCAGGACACGTCACATGACTGGTTCAATGTGATAGGGACCGGTCACGTGACCGATCACTTTAACATGGGCTTGTCCTAGGAGGGTGTCAATTGCCCTCTGTGACATGCCGCAGGACTGGTCCAAAAGGACATGTCGTGACTTTGAAACCAGTCACATGATAGGTACTTTAGGAACCGGTATTCTTTTCACCTATCTCGTGATATGTTTTTTCGGAAGCGGTTCAGTTTTCACCTATCCCGGGACAGGTCCCAATTCCCAACTGACCCCTTTTTTTCCCGCAGGGTTATTACACAAGAAGTGACAATACTGGTTCGAAAGCAAATCTTAGCTTTCGTCGTCATGTTGGCTCCGATATCATCAGATCCGCAACTAATACGAAGGCAGTCCCGTGTGTTTTAAGTTTCATGGCGAAACGTTGTTTAGTTTTTTTTTTTTGAGCCATCAAAAAAAAAACTAACTCAATTAATTTGTAAACATAGAAAAAATTAAAGTTCAATTTGCTTAATCACGCACCTTATTCGACAGATTTAGCTCCCTCGGATTATTATCTATTTCCAAAAAATGACTCGATGGTAAAAGATTTGCCAACAATGAATAGGTGGTCTGCGGTTGATGGCTTTTTAAAGAGCCAATTTACACTATGCAATTTATTACGTGCAATTGTTTTAATTCCCTTTTCAAAGTTGCTTCCAAAGTTATGTTTTTTTATACGGTGACTTTAATTGCACGAAAACTGAATGTGAATGAAGCAACAAAAGAAGAATACATATGAGTGTGAAAGAGAGATACATAACAAAAACATGCACGAAAAACGAAAACCGTGCCTTTTTTGTTACCCTGCTTGCTCCTCTACCCCGTTCGCCAACATACAAAAATTCCACGCAATAATTGCATGCAACAAAGCAACCGTTTAAATTGGCTAGACATCGCAGCTATTGAAAAGCGCTGAGAAAAGTGTATCAAGCTAAAAGAAATTATCTTGAGTAATAAAGAAAATTATTCCCAAATTTGTTGTGTTTTCTTTGTTAGGGCGGCTATTTTCGGGACCGCCCTCGTACATGGGAATTTTTTTCATTTCATAATGAAATCGCAAAAACCACGATTTTGGGCAGGGAAGTAATAATACAACCTTTTTTTTGGCTGCAGAGGATAAAATGGAACTTTGTTTCCAATCGAAACGAAATAGAATGAAACAAGGAACAAGTGGAATTGGAACACTTAACATGGCGAATAAAATACAATGGAAATAGGATAGAATGGAACTTTGCTTCCAATCGGAACGAAATGGAATGAAACAAGGAACAAGTGGAA
Organism: Eustalomyia histrio; assembly: GCA_949748255.1. Classification (NCBI taxonomy): domain Eukaryota; kingdom Metazoa; phylum Arthropoda; class Insecta; order Diptera; family Anthomyiidae; genus Eustalomyia; species Eustalomyia histrio. Next base: position 7,666,754 of record OX456523.1, read on the forward strand.
TTGGAACACTTAACATGGGAAATAAAATACAATGGAAAGAGGAATGATTGGAATTAAAACACTCAACATGCGAGAGAAATATAATGGAATGGGGAACGAATAAAATAGTAACCGTCGGGAATAATATACAATTAAACGTAGAACTAGTGGAATTGGAACACTAAAGTTAGGAGTGAAATGCAACTGAATGAGGTATGAGAGGAATTGGAACACTAAATATGGGAAACAAAATGGAATGGAGCAATCATAGATTTTATTAATATTTACCGATTTGAACATTTTTTCCAATTTTACCTTATTTAAAAAAAAAATTGAAATGTGGAATATATTTTGACTCCACTTTTTAAACCCTAAATATGATACCGCGCAGCTAAAAAAGACATGTCCCTTACATCATATTAAAAGTTCATTAGATCCACCCTTAAAGAATTCCCTTATACAATTTTAAGACGTCAAGACCAATTTGGAATAGCAGGGGATTTATTGAATAAGTGAATTCTGTTATTACTTGTGGATTTCGGCTAGTTTGCAAAAAGTTTAAATCGCTTCTAAAGTAAAAAATTGTTCTATATTTATTCATAGCATTTGCGGTCCCTTTTAATTAACATCAAAAATTGTTATGAAAATAATAACCAGATAAAAAGTTTCTTCTAGTTGAGGTGAGAAGTTCTTCTTAAAGAATTTTGTCTGTTTAAAATATGTTCTAGAAGCATAAAATAAAATTAAATGTTACCAACTGAGTCTCTAACTAAATTTTGGTGAATTTCTATGGTGGAGGTTATAAAAAAAAATTGTCCAATTTTACAATGATTTGACATGGATTTTTTAATTTTTTTGTTTTATATTTTTAAACTAAGGTGTGTTGTAGCTGTTTCCTATTTTACATTGGTCTTATTCAGTTCTCGCATGAGTGGAAATCCATTTTTAAATTTCCTGCTGCAAAGTATAGTTGAAATACCGGCCTATTTGGTAGGCAAATATTTGGGTGAGTAAAAGTGAATTTTAAACTAAAATTGAAAAAAAGAATAATGGAGAAAATAAAATCAACTGAATTACTTTAAGTGATTTTTATTTTATATATTAAACAATTGTTTTATTATCTAACCGATGCTACAGGTGATAAATTTGGACGTCGTTTTACAAATACAGTCTCATTTTTTGTATCATTTCTTACCTGTATACCGGTTATCATTTTGGCAACGGGTAAGTGTTATTATTATTATTCTTAATGTTTGTTAAATTCCAACTCATTTCTTTCTTAGTTTTTCTCTTTAGTTTTCTTAATACACTATTTTTAATTTTTTTATTTTCTTTTGCATCCTGTTTTTTATTTATTTTTTTTTTAGATGAAAAGTATGAAATGGTCTTGACGGGTTTGGCGGCATTTATAAAATTCTTAAATGCGGTTACATTCTTTACAGCCAGCTTACAGGGAATGGAAATTTATCCCACGTGTATGCGCCAGACTGGCATTGCTCTTGGCACCATTTTGGCTAATGCTGTCGGTGTTTTGGCACCGTATCTTGTCTATTTAGGCACCACCGTCGACATCCGCAGTCCCTATTATATCTTAGGTACATTATTTTTAGTTGGCGCCATCGGTGCTATGTTTTTACCCGAAACACTGCACAAAAAACTACCCGACACTATGGAGGAGGCTCGTCAATTTGGCATAAACGATGTAAGTTTAGTTAACTGTGTTTGTTGCTACAGCAGAAGCAATCACAGTAAATAACTGAATGTATTGAATGTAACTGAGAATATGTCTGCATGGGTGTGTGTATGTGTGAATGTTTATTTATAAACGTCGTTTAGTTGCTAAATTTATTTCATGTTTAATTTTTTTTTTTTTTTTGTTTGATTCTTTTGTATTCATTTTGTTTTATAGAAATTCTTTAGTCTACCAAAGGCGCCACCAACCAACGCCAATTTAATAGAAAGAAAACAGGCAGCTGCTGATGCTGCAGCTGCAATGGAAAAACTAAATCAAGCTAAATATGCGCCTTAAGTTGTTCATTCTTGTTAACAACATCATCATCATGCTATTTAGTTTTCTAACATGATTCTTAGTGTCAGTATTTTTTTTTTTATTTACTAATTAATGTATAAGATGTAGCTTGGTTTATTTTATTTTTTAGATCTTTTGTTTCATTTAGTTCTTGTTTTTCATACAATGTGATGTACTTTAAGTCATTTTGTTAAGTTTTTACCTAAATGCATAAATATAATAAATTAGTTTTATATGAATAATAACAAACAAACAAAAAAAAAAAGAGACAAATAATATGTATACTAAGAAAAAAGAACTTATCCTTATAATAAAATATGGGATAAACTACTTAATTTAGTTTTATTTTCTGGAGGGTATATGACGCGGCGTGTGTCGCATTAACTTATTTTGTGGCCGGTTAAGTGTTTTTAGCTGTAGGACTTGAATTGATATTATTTTATTCAAATAAGGTAAATATGTAGGAAAATCATGTTTTTTACTGTTGGCAAATAAATATGTTTGTAATCCCATTTGGGTTAGTACGTTTTTCAAAATGTATCTAATTAAATAGTTCAACTCCTTTGTCATACCCAGCAAAATAAGAGCAGAGGAAGAAGAAGTAAAACACAACATCTACTGAACACAAAGTTGTGAATCATTAATGATTTTAACATTGGCGTGTCATTGTTTCGGTGCTATGAAAAATCAATGAGCCGATGGACTTTTTCATTAGTTTACGGAAGTTGTTAAATATAGGAACTACAAAATAAATATAGGAAGTGGCTTTGTATTAAAGCTAAAAATGTGATTTTGAACACGCCAAGAATTAATATTCCCACCAGGACAAAGTGAACATCACTGGTATGCAAAATATATTTTCAATAAGGCATTTAATGACTGCAGGAATAAACCATTTATGGACCAACTAAATAATTGTTTTTTTTACTAGTAGGGGTTAATATGAACATTTTGGAAGTTGTTTAAAATGAATGAATTTTAGAATAATTGATAATTTCGTATTTATACCATATATGTACATTAGACCGTACCAGAAAAAAAAAAGTTCGCCGTATACCAGCAAATATAAAGTGTTTTTGAAAGACAATTTAAAAAAAAAATTTTTTTTGCCGAAAGTCGAACTTTAAAGGTCGACTTTTTAAATTTTTCGTTATATCTTCCGTATTTACAGACCCATCTTAAAGAGTGAAATGTCAATTTTTTTTTGTCTGGGGGAGAACACTATTGCTCTAAGGTCCATTGACCTCAAGTGATCCGTTCTAGTACATACCCCCTAAATCTCAGTTCCTCCCACCCAAATGTGCCACCCTAATACCAGAAAATTAAAGCTTATAAAAAAACTATAAAACTTTTGATAAGGATAAATCTAACATCAATTTATCATACATTAATATCCGATTGTAAATACTGAAGATATTAAGAAGCATGTGACCCCTACATTCCGCAATAAAAAAAATTATAAAAAACATTTTTAAAATAGTTGTGCTGGAATTATCGAAATACTTCCTTAGCAAACGTTTTATGATTTTTTTTGAGAACTTTAATTAATTTAATTCTGACATTAGGGTGGCACATTAGGATGGTAGGAAATGAGATTTGGGTAGTAAGTACTTGAACGGGACATTTGAGGTCAATGGACCTAAAACCAAAAATATTGTTATCCCCGAAACAAAGAAATCGATATATCACACTTTAAGATCAGACTGTTAATATTGAAGATATAACGAAAAAATTAAAAAGGCGAAAAAATTTAAAATTTCCTTGCAAACAATATTTTATGTTCGAAGGTGTACGGTGTACTTTTTTTTTGCCTGTTAGGTGGTACGCTCTAATGTACATATTAATAATCAAAATTTTATTTTATGGTTGTAATCAAATCATAGTCTGAAAGGAATCTTTGTTTCCATAGACTGAAATAAATTAAATGAACTGTATTAGAAAATAATGGGCCTGACTAATTTTATTTGCTCCAAATAATTGATCATTTTCTTATATACAAGTTCACCAAAATATATTAAAATATCCCAAGTATTCAAAGTTTAAATATTTTTCTTAATATATAAAATAAAACAAAAATTTAAAATTATATAAAGGGGTTTGACTTGACCGTCACCTTAAACCTCAATTTTTTGCGAATTTTGATCCACTTATGAATTTTTATCCAAATTTCATTTCAAGCTTCTTTATATCATAAATTTTTAAAGCAAATGGTTGTTTTTTTATTTTATATGACTTAGCGACTAAGTAGCAGTTAGACGAGGGTAAATTAGAATATTATCTATTTTTCAGTATGTAGTATTAGTATTCATTTTGTGCTATTTTAAAAAATATAAGGCCTGGCAAGTTTCTCATTTCACCACATTTTGGATTTATTTTTTATCTTTTGTTTCAATGTTTCCCAATGATAGAATTTAGCATATAAAATACAAAAATTAAAAAAAAATATCAAAACCTTTTGCGACTTTCCAGTTTTTTAAATAACTCCAATGAGCTACAACTGTTTGACTTGAATTCAAAGTCATGACAAACTTCAATGACTTGATTGATTATGTTCAATTTATTTTCATTAATACCCTTTTTGCTAAACAATCTGTGTAAGTATTTTAATTTCTCATTTTGCTTAATTAAAGAATATGTTTTTCTTCTACCAGTTCACCAAGTTTAAATAAAATATTCCAAATATAATAAAATTTTTTTTAATTTGAAAAAAAAAAATCTACATTAGTTTTGTCATTTTTTGCAAATATCAAAATTTGCCCGTCAAGGCTAAATATAAATAGTCCATGGAAAAATATGTTTAATTGCGTTTTTACTTTTTCGCTATCGTTAAAAAGGTTCTGCACCAAATGCGATGAAATTTGGAACCAGGATTTTTTTTTTAAATAATTTTTTAATATTTTAGTTACTCTTTCAATACCGGGAAATATAATTCATAAACTGAATGAAATTTATACTTTAATATCTAGAGAGGTATTGAAATGTATATCGTTTTTATACCTTTTATACTTTTTCGCTTGTGATTTATTGAATTTTTTTTTATTAATTCTTCATTTATTTTTTTATTAGTTCTTCATTTACATAACCGATCCATTATAGTCTTGTGTGCTTAATTAAAGCTACTATCTATTGATATTATTTCCTATTCTCCCTATCTGTAAGTTCATATGTAGTCCATGGTATGGTGTATGGTTTTTGGATCACTGTTTCCGTACAAATAACTTTTCATCATTAAAAAAACTCTCTTACACCATATAAAAGGGCTGAAGAATGTTTTTTACAGCACTGGGTGCAAAAACCGTCTGCAATTAATAGACAGCAGCACAGCAACAGATGTGCAGAACGAGCTGTGAAAATAGTGCAAAATTAGATTCGGCTAGTAACACCTAGTTTGTACTTTTTTTATATTAATATTGTTATGTTGTTAATATTCAATTTTTTAAGCTAAAGATCTTTTTCTTTTTTTTATATAAAATTTCTTATTTTATTTTCGATATTTCGCTAACAATTTGTTAGCATCTTCAGGAAAACAAAATTTTAATAATTATAAAAAATTTGACAAACAAAAAAATATTTAACATTTAAATATAAAAAATATTTAACATTTAAATATAAATTAAATTTTTAAAAAATTTAAAAAATTAAATTAACATTTAAAACAAATAGAAGTGGTAATTTTATAAACAACATTTTCCTGCTAAAGCTCGTAAAAAAATATTTTCATATTGGTTTAATACTTTAGTTTATGAAATTGAACATAATAAATGTTGTTTATAAAATAAAATAACATTATGAAATTAAATTATTATAGTTATTAAAAACATATCTATACATTTAAGTTTCCTAATTTTTTACTAATTAAATATCTATAATTCTGAGATAAATTTTCTGTGTCAGCTTTAAAGTTCATTCTCTGTGTCAAAGGTGTATTAATGATTTCTAACGTTTCTAAAATATAACGTTTTTTATAATTGTTTTCTGTTCTTAATATTGAAACATTTTCAAAGTTAGGATGGTGATTTAATATAGAACAATGAGATGACAATGCGGTTTTTTCCGAATTAATATTTCTATGTTTTTGGTCTGATTTATGTCCTGAAATCCTGGTCTTTAATTTATTCTTTGTCGTTCCTATATATACCTTATCACAATTTTCCTGATCATTACCCTGACAAGGTATCTTGTAAACTAAATTTGACATATCCCACTTATCAATTCTATCTTTAGTTTTGCTAAATAATTTCCCTAATGTATTTAAATTACGATAAGCTATTCCATATTTCGCTTTATCAAAGATGTTAGATCTCGCCAATCTCTCTGATAATCCAGGGACATATGTCAAAGATTTAAAAATTCGTGGTTCAGTTATGTATGTTCCATTCCGTGTCATCCTATTTCTATATTGACCTACTAATTTAGTTCAGAATTATAGATATTTAATTAGTAAAAAATTAGGAAACTTAAATGTATAGATATGTTTTTAATAACTATAATAATTTAATTTCATAATGTTATTTTATTTTATAAACAACATTTATTATGTTCAATTTCATAAACTAAAGTATTAAACCAATATGAAAATATTTTTTTACGAGCTTTAGCAGGAAAATGTTGTTTATAAAATTACCACTTCTATTTGTTTTAAATGTTAATTTAATTTTTTAAATTTTTTAAAAATTTAATTTATATTTAAATGTTAAATATTTTTTTGTTTGTCAAATTTTTTATAATTATTAAAATTTTGTTTTCCTGAAGATGCTAACAAATTGTTAGCGAAATATCGAAAATAAAATAAGAAATTTTATATAAAAAAAAGAAAAAGATCTTTAGCTTAAAAAATTGAATATTAATATTAAAATAAGATCGAATAAAGTTATATAATTGTTATGTTGTTTTAAAATTATTAAAAAAAAATTTGGAAGGTTTAAGAAATCGCATTCGGTGCGAAAGGTTTTTGTTTCAAATTGACCTAAGATAGTTTAAGATATCGGTTTTTATTATCAGTACAATATTCCCAATAGCGTAGTTCCTGGGAAATTTTTATTCAAAAAAAATTATATCTCTAATGAACACTTATGCCGTTTTCTTTTCTGACAAAAAATGTTGCCTTTTTTTGCCTCTTTTATACAAAATGTTTTTTTATGCATATGATACATAAAAAGTAAAAGCGGATCAAATAGGTATGTAACGCACGTATTATTACTTATTTATATATATTCTTATTTTGTCTTTTTGATATTTTATTATTGACCATTTATATTGACTTGCCTTATTTTATTTATTTATTTATTTATTTATTTATTTATTAATTTATTTATTAATTAATTTCAGTCTATGGACACAAAACTCCTTACAGACTATGATTAAGGTAAATGTAATATATAATAATTTAGAATTAGTATAAAAAATATTTATAAGAAAAATTAATTTTATTGTAATACGGCTTATGGATTATTTTGTCATTAATTTAATTTTAATTTCAATCTTTTAATAATTTGCATTATTCAATTAATAATTTGCATTATTTCAATTAATAAGTTCAATGATTAACGATTTAAAGAATACTTCTTAAAAATGCAGCTATGTTTGTAATAATTATTGTTCTAAACATTGTTCTAAAAAGAGAGAAGAGATTAAAGTAATTTAATTTTTTGCCATTGCGTAGGCTTTATGTTTTATAACCATAGCTTTAAAATTCATTAAGGAATAAAGTCAATTGTTGTTAAAGCAGACATCTCCTGTCTTTATTTTTAATATAAAATAATAAACAGTACTTTATTTGATACGCAAGTAGACTTTAGGCTCTTGTCGATTTTTAAAGTACAATAAAACATTAACAGGTGTGGGCATAATTGGACATTTTTTGTCTGTTGTCGTCCCTCCTCTATAAAATTGAATAAAAATATTATAACATTAATAAAATCTTAGAAAGGGATCTCTTAGCCGGGTATCATCTACCTTCAGGTATCAAATTAAATGTGTTTAAGAGACCTGTTTGTTTTAATGAAAATAAAAAAGTGGTTTAACAGGTTTTTTTAAAAACCAGAAACCATTTATTTTAAAAGGCCGGGTTTTTTATACTCTACTGCGTATTGTGTAGATTTTGGTCTTTTTTGTTTTGACTACTTTAGTTTGCATCTGGTGCAGATATTTAAATGAAACCTTTGCAGAAGTGTAAAATAAGATTTAAGCTTTTTTTTTATAAGCTGTCTTTTAACCTTAACTTTTAGTGTATATATTTCACTGGTCTTCCACAAAATTCATTATAAAAATTCAAAAATGACAAATACTTAAATTTTACTCCAAAATCATTTCTAAATGAAATGATTTACTAGAAACAGTATCCATTATTTTTATTTTAAAGGGGTTTAATGTATTGTGTAAATGTATTAGGTGAATTCCATACAAAAGTACACAACAAAGTCAAATTTTCATATTATTATTTTTTATAACTGGAAGCAATATTGAAGATGACGAGGATAACTCATTTTAATGTAACTGCACATCTTCAAAAAAGAGTTGAAGCGCTAAAATAAATTTATTTGTAATTCCAAAAATTAAATTAATCAAAAACTGTATAATCTTAACTTCATAACTTTAACTTTAACTCTTTATATTATTTAGTGTCGTGTAAGTCACAATTTGTATGTCGTGTAAGTCACGCGAAAAAAACTATTTTTTGTGAAAAATAAAATAAATTTCACTAAGTTAAAGCCATTTTGTCGTTGTTTGTAAATGGTGTCCCAAGAAGAACGCAATTTTTAAATTTTAAATTAAACACAGATATTTAAAAAAAAATCGTGAAACTTTATTATATCGTAAAGTAGACAGAATGAGGTTATGTATGGAACAATATATCTTGCAGATGGCCGCCGCGGCTTTGCTGGCATGCACGCGATCTTTTAATGAAATTTTCAATGACCGTTTTGCATGAATGCTGCGGTATTTCATTAATGCAGCGTCCAATTTCCTCTTTTAAGGCTTGAGTCGTCGTCGGCTTATTCGCGTAAACCATCGACTTCAAAAAACCCCAAAGAAAAAAATCTAATGGTGTTGAATCGCACGATCTAGGCGGCTAATTCTGATCTCCAAATCGCGAAATAACACGACCAGGAAATGACTGATGCAGCAATTGAATTGTTTCTCTGGCTGTATGACATGTGGCGCCGTCTTGTTGGAACCACATGCCCACCACATTCATTTCTTCAATTCTAGGCAAGAAAAAACTGGTTATCATTTCACGATACCGAACACCATTGACTGTTTGCGCTTGACCTGCCTCATTTTCATAAAAAAAGGTCCAATGATTCCTCCAGCCCAAAAACCACACCACACAGTGACACGTTGAGGATGCATTTGCTTCTCGTGAATCACTCGAGGATTTTCCTCACCCCAAATGCGACAATTCTGCCTATTGACGAAGCCATCAAGATGAAAATGGGCCTCGTCACTGAAGATGATTCTATCGGCAAAATCAGCATTTTCATGTCGTCTCTCCAATACCCAATTAACGAACTCCCTTCGCTGTCCATGGTCAGCTGGCTTCAGTTCCTGAGTCAATTGAACTTTGTATGCATGAAGATGCAAATCTTTCGTCAAAATTCGCTGCAAAGTGAATTTTTAGGCACCAATTTGCTGAGCTCGGTGTCGAATTGAGGTGGATGGAGTTTGAGCGACATCATCACGTACAGCTGCGACATTTTCGGTCGATCGACCTGGTCGATGGCGCGTTGTTGTCTTTACATCACTAACAGACCCAGTTTCGGCAAATTTATCCATTAATCTCTTTACAGTTGACTCTTTTGGAGCATTATTGTGACCCCAAATTTATCGAAATTTGCGAACTGTAGCCACAAAACTTTCACCATTTTGGTAAAACAATTTCACAATGAGAATGCGTTGTTCATTCGTGTAGCGCTCCATTTTTACTAACCTCGTACCTTCTACTAGCAAACAATAACAATTGTTCAAATGTCAAACAATGACACTTCGAATGTTGCCAGATTTAAAAATTGCAGTTTAAAAGGAATCGGACTACACAATTAACAGAATTTTTAAACTATCTTTGATTACCCTGAAATCTATGGATTTGATGTCGTGTAAGTCACAACTAATTAATTATATTAAAATTAAAAATATGTAATCGCAAATCAAAAATCAAAGTGCATGAATTAATACGTATGTTCGTGTTGATTTGATCAAAAATGACAAAAGTTTTGCCTCGTGTCGTGTAAGTCACACGTGGAATTCACCATTATGTAAATTTGCCCTTCACTGATTAAAATTACGGATGAAGACCAAAAATATACCACCATATCAACTGAATAAGGCATAATAAATGAACATAAACAAATTTACCTACTGAACGTATGAGCAATATTATATAAAATGTTACTCATACGTTTATTTCAATTGTACTCAGCGAAGTGAAAATAAAGAGATGCAAAAATATGTAGATGTATTTTTCAACAGAAATTTTACTGATTTTAACATTGAATTGTCATAGGAGAGGAGGACTTCTACTCTTATATTTATTGAGTACTTTTTGAACGAGTGCAAAGCAAACTATTTTTTTTTAATGGAATGCATAAAATAATTGCCGATTTATTTTTTATTTTTAATTTTATTTTTATAACTTCACAATTCTTTGAACTGAAGGTGGGTTTTTTTTATATAAAAATATTATATATTTTTAAATATTTCACTACCCCATTGTGTAGCATCTTCAGGATATAACGATTGAAATTAATACTATTTTTATAAAAAAAAAACAACAACCTTAAGCTCAAAAAAATGTAAAGTTATAATAATATAATATAATATATCAAGATATTGTATTATATTCTACCCAGAAAAATTAAAGTAATAGTTATCCAAAAGTTTAATATTTTTTGAAAACTTCCAAATCATGAATAATAAACTTACCTTGCTATTAGAAATATGTTCTCTCGATTACTACACCAAAAAAAACCTAGAAAGTAAAAAAAACCCAAATTCTACCTAATAATGTTACCTCATACTAATATGCCTTGATAAAAATTATCCATATTTATGAAATAATATTTCTTTAAAATTTCACAATTTAAACGACTAAGGAGTCCCTTGTCATTTTTCAAAACTCTTTTTTTCATACAAACTAATTTGTAGCAGCAAAAATGTTAAGTTAGTTTCTCAAAACACTTTTTTTTTCTTTTTTTTTGTTGCGTACGCGCGATAAAATTGATTCACAACATCACATAAATCAAGCGCTAGTAGAAACTTTTGTTAGAATTTATCAGCACCAAACACTAAAATTTATAAACATACACAGACAGAGTAACACATATATACAAACACTGATACACATACCCAAGGAGATACCTCTTAAACTACATGAATATAATTTTAGTATATAAAATATTAACAAACCTGTACACACTCATATGGTGATGTATAATGTTGCTGGAAGCAGCTATAAAAGTACGCACAAAAAATTCCAATTCTGTGGTTGTTGTTGTTGTTGAATAAATTGTAGAAGTGAGTGTAATTTATAAAAATTTCACCTTTTCTGAAATTAACCCCATTACTGTTGACGGCTGTTGGAAAAAAGTCAAACACACACACACATAGACAGCAAACACGTACGTACATATTGTCAGTCAGTCACACACAAAGTACATTTGCATACATTTAACAAAATGTACCTAAAAGGCGAAAGTATATTTTTTTATACAGATTTTAAAGCTACACTCGCTTAATCAATTTGTTATTTTTGACAGGGAGTATGATAAACCTTATTTAAGGCAGTTTACTATATACAGTAAGATTCGGTTAATAGGAACTACTGAGGGCCAAAATAAATATCGTTTTTAGCGGAATAAAATTTGTTAAATAAATTTTAGTTATCTATAAATAATTTCAAAAATTTTTCCAAAATGTTGAATTGGAATTTTTAAATAAATCGATTGCGATACATTTGAGGAAAAAACTTACATTGTTCAGTTAAAAATCTCTTCTTATAGAAAAACTTTAGAAATTTTTGGAAAATTAGTACTAAGTATGAAAAATTATAAAAAAAATGTTGCCTTTTCAACTATCAAAAATAGTTTGTTTCAACTAAATGTTCGTCTTAAATGAGTTCATATTAACAGATCTTTTCTTATGTGAAAATTGAAATAAGTACGTACTAACTGTGAATTTGTATTAACCGTGTGCGTCTTAAGCGAGTATTACTGTATATTTTTTCACATAATAAGTCAAGATGACGTTATTTTTGGTAAAATACATAAAGGTAGATAGTTAAAGTATTTTTATAGAAAGTAAGGAAATTACTATTGAAATTTATTATTCTGCTAGAATGAACCAGTTAAATTCAATTTAACTTTAATACATAGTTAACATAATTAGTGGTAGAAAAGTTCACAAACTTTCATTGAATAATGTTCCATAGTGCGGCGAGAAGACTTTTAGTATATTTATACGTACTTACGTTTACTCAGAATTATATATGAAGTGGTTTTAAATAACATTTGTGTATCTTAATTACAACTTTGAAGGATCAGAAATGTTAAAAATTATTTTATATATATTTATATGTACTATATGTATGCGTAAAATGTGGATGGGTTCAGTGACGGAGGGAACATAGTTAGAAAACATCGTTATAAATATATCGAAATAAGAGAGCTAAAATGAACCTCAACGTTGTTTAAAACTGTTTTGTTTAAACAACTTTTTAACATTTTTTATTGCACAGTGGGATATTTTTAATACATTGAAAATATACAAGTCGTTTCTTTTCGACTGGTCAGATTTGCATAAATTAAATATTTTTATTAGTTTTTAAAATAAAATATTTTTTCTAAATACATATATCTATTTTGGGAATCGTCAAAATTTTCAGAACGCTTCGATCTCAAAATTTTTAAAAAAAATTAGAGAGTTTTTTTTATGAATCTTCACATAATTAGATTATTTAAAGCCGGATACCGATAAAGCGGGTTTTTTAACTTAAAAAACCAACCGGTATCGGGGTTTTCCTAACTCAAATATTTAAATTTATCTCTTTCCAATTTTTTAACGTAAAGGGTGGTTAAATTTTAAGGGAAGATGTTGAATGTGAACCACACCTAAACGTCAAGTTTTTTCTGCATTTCATTTGACATTTCTCAATTTGAACCATGGAGATTTACACAATCGAGTAACGCGTTAAAGTTATTCAGGCTTATTATGAAAATGGGCGTTCAAATCAAAATGCACTTTTTTTGGTCAGCAATCGGTATAATTGTGCACATATTTCTGCAAATCGGGTCTGTAGAAAATGAGAAAACACCTGTGCATGCTCGTCAAGTTCGTTCTGCGGAAAATATTGCTGTTGTTCGCAATAGTGCGGCAGACTAATTGTCAACCTCGACTCGCCGTCGGTAATCGCTATCGCGAGATCAGAACGGCATTCTTGAAGTAAGAAATTGAGGATATGAATGTGCACGAAATGTAGTTTTAACAGGACGGTGCCACTTGCCACACAGCCAGCGAAACAATGGCTATTTTGCGCGACGAATTCAATGGCTGTGTTATCTCATGTGGTGGCGATGTCAATTGGCCGCCAAGATCATGTGATTTGACACCGTTGGACTTCTTTATTTGGGGTTATTTGAAAGAAAAGGTGTACGTAGATAAGCCAGCAACAATTAAAGTTCTAAAGGATGAGATTATTCGGCACATTAACGACATAGAACCTCAATTATGCCTCAGCGTCATCGAAAATTTGGACCATCGGACCGAGGTCGCGGCGGCCTTTTGGCCGCTATTTTGTTCCAAATATAACTATACCATACCATATTATCATAATAAAAATAAATGACAATAATTTCCTAAATAATTTGTGTTTTATTCAAAATAAACATCGGCCCTTAAAATTTAACCACCCTTTATTTTCAACTACTTTAACCAGCGTTGCCAAAGGGGGAAAAATATTCCATTAGATCGCAGACATTGCTGTCAGCAGAATGTTGTTTACTGTTTGTAGTTTAATAAAAAATTTTCCAGTTTACTTAAAAATTTCATTTCATTTTTCAAAGAAATATTTCTTTTAACTTTTTTATACATTTATTCAAAATGATTTAAATAATTTACCGATTTTTTTCCGTTTTATTTTTTTTTTTTTTTTTCATAAGTGAAATTAAATATCAATTTACCAACATAAGGGGAATTTGTGGTTTATATGTTTATGTTAGATTTGTTATGAAAGTAAATTAAAAAAAAAAAACATTTTCAAAAAACTTAAATTTTTTATTTTATTTTGTTTGTTTATTTCAATTCAAATTACAAGAACTTCATAGACACACACATATTGCCATTTACACAAAATATGTCTATAGATTGTGTTGTATAGAATTATACATTTTGTAGATTAAAAACAAACAAAATGCAAAAAACGTATACAATCTCAAATAAATGAATAATCAGTTTATTTTTACGGAATTGCTAGGTAAAATTTTAACATTTATTTTTAACTAATTAATCATTTGTTTTTAACTGAGATGTCAGTTGCTTAAACAATAATTAAAAAAAATCACAAACCGTTTGATTTAAATGAAAAGTAAATAGACCGGTTTTTAAATGATATATCATTTCTTTTAAATGGTATTTTAACTTAAAAAGTATTTCAAGTGTAGTTATTTATTAATAGTTGTTAGTTAAAGGTTCGTTTACAATTCTGGAGTATTTAAGCTCTTTTCTTAAATTGTATAAAAAATCGAGTTAATATGAAGTTGGTATTAAAATGTCAAACAAATTTTGAGCGTTTAGCATTTTAATTTGTGCTACAGCGTAGAGTCCGTTGAAAATTGTAAACGCGGCTTAAGCCTGTTAAAGTTGTGAAAAATAATACTTTTTTCAACTTCAGCGAAATGATTTCATTAAAAAAACTTTTAAAATTTTTAATTTAAAAAAAATTAAAGTACTCTAAAAAATCACTAAAGACATCAACTTGACGGCATCTCGCAAAAAGTATAATTTGGAGTGCTGCGTTATTTGATAAAATTTGCTAAAAAAAAAATCAGAATTTACTATGAAATTGTCAATCCAGGTTTTGAGTGTTATATTCTCAATAGAGGGTGTCATACTATGAAAAATACACACATTTTTTTTACCTAAATATGGTTTTCTTAGAGCTTTTGTAATAAAAATAATTCTAGAGGTTATTTTTTACAAAAAATAATATCAATTTTCGAACTTTATAACATTTTTTAAAATACAACTGGATTCTAGGTAAAATTACTTTTGATTAGAAATCGCTAGATTTTCGGCTAATAGCTCACCGGCAATTTTTTCTGCTAAAAACCGCTAGATCGGACAAGAAAATCGCGAAAACGTTTTATACGCGAAGATACCTGAAATATTTTTAACACAAATGTGAAAACGACGTTTCAGTATAACTAATTTAAATGAACCTGACCAACTGGTGAGTATTTCTTGTAAATATTAGAAAGCTTTTAAGATTTTTTTTCAATTTGTTATTGAAATTTTTTTTAGCCTTACCAATATTTTTTCGATTCCTTTTTGATGCAAAATAAAAATACATGAAAAAACCTTAATTGTTTTTTTTTTTATAAAAACCGAATCCGAAACCGATTTAAAAAAAAAAAGATTTTTCTAATAAAAAGAAAACAGAATGGTCCCGTCTAAAATTCGAATTTTTTTACCAACCCTATTATTGATGTTTCTCTAATTCGCACTACACAAGACCACACAAGTTTTAAAATCAAAAGTCGACAAGAGTGTCACTCTAATAAACAATTAAGAAATATATATTTCATCTAAGTATTAATACATCAAATTATAAATCGCAATTATTCACAGATTTTCAACACTTTGCAATACGAAGTATTTAACAGCATTTATAGCAGCATAACTAACTTAACTGATAGCTCCAATGCTATGAAAGAAAGCAAATTTAATTATTCATGAAAATGTTAACAGACATTTCGCAATAAATTGTATTTCAGGGTAAAAATTATGTTTACCACAATACCATTTTAATTACAATAGGCAGTAAATTCTCCATAAAATAGACAAAATTTTACACCAATACTAAAATCCTTTGATAATAAATTTGTTTAAACAATCCTTTATATAAATACATTCAATTACAAGAACTTTTACTGTTTTTATCCAAAAAAAAAAAATATATAATACTTTTATGTTTGTTTTTCTTTAGTTCTATCAAGTAAAAGTGTTTAAATATACAAATCTCACAAGATTCATTATATTCATAAATGAATTCACACCCTCAAACACAAAATGAAGTCGAAAAAAACACACAAATAGTTATGAAAAATATAAGAAAAAATTATGGTTGAATAAAACGATAAGAAATGTTTTCCAAAAACTTATAAATACACACATACATTCACAAAAAAGAAATTTAAACTAAGAATAAAAACTTGTTAGCAACACTGTAAGGTAAATAAGTTAAGTGAAAGAAAAAGAAACGTGCAAGTTTGTGGTATAATATGCACATACAATTTTATTCCATTTCTTGTATTTATTAACAGAAATTTAAAAGAATTTTATATAGAATTGTAGTAAGAATTTTTAAAATATCTCTAATAACAGCTTAGAAAGTTTTAAACTTTTTTTATTTTTAGGAAAACAGAAAATTTTTAACGCTGTTTCTAAACTGCTACTAATTAGTGGAGTGTTAAAAATTAGTTCAATTAAAATTTTCTTTAAAATAATATATTCTCAAAAAAGTTCAAATATTTTGATTCTACTTCAATCTGTGTTACTTTCGGTTAAAACCTTTGTTGCTAAGAAATTTTTTCAGATCTCAGAATGTTTATACAAAATCTTAATTAACAGATAAATTTTCTAATTAAAACCATTGGATTCAAACTTTAATTTCTTGAAAAGCAAACATTTCTGGATTTCCAACTTCTGCTTACCTTTATATCATCGCATCGCTTACAAAATGTGCTTTGTGTGTTTTGGCGCAATGGCGCCATTTTCGATTTTAACTTTTAGATTAAGGTCGATAATAGAGATAATGGAGTCGTTATGAAACCATATTTTAACCTCTAAAAGTGAGCCCTCAAACGTTTTCAAATTATAAAAATGTGGGGGTGTTTTTCTTTTCCAATGAAACTTCTTTCTGAGAGTCGTATTAAGACTCACAAAGGATTCCAAATATTTATATGCACTATAGCCTTTTTCCACTGATCTACATCTTACATTATTTTGCAAAGATGTTAACATCTTCCCATAAAAATTTTACAGGCCAAAAATTCTACATCTTTCTACATCTACAAAAGATGATCCTTTCTCATTTTGTTCCAACTTCCATCTTTCGCTGTTTTAAGTGTCATCACTAAAAAAATTACAAAATAAATCGATTTTCTTTGTGCCATCACTAGCAAACTGACATTGCAGAAAATAAACAAAAAAGAAAAATTATTCAACAAAGGAAAATGAGCGGCACATGTAAGAATTTCATACAGGGTGGACCAAAAGTCACGCCTGCGTGTAAAAATTGAATAACTTTTTTGTTTATTAATATTTTTTATTTTTTTTTCAGATTTTATTCATCGATTCGTGTTACACCACCATGCAAAATTTAACGACTGAGCAACGAACGAAAGTGGTAGAATTTTACTTTTCCAATGGGCGCTCAATTTTACTGACGCAACGAGCATATCGAA
Source organism: Eustalomyia histrio (assembly GCA_949748255.1). Classification (NCBI taxonomy): domain Eukaryota; kingdom Metazoa; phylum Arthropoda; class Insecta; order Diptera; family Anthomyiidae; genus Eustalomyia; species Eustalomyia histrio. The sequence goes on from OX456523.1 coordinate 7,684,439, forward strand.
ATTATTTCAACACCAGAAATGCACCTAACCAAACCACAATTAATCGTTTAATTGCACGGTTCCGACAACAAGGTGCAGTGTCAGATTTGCCACGATCAGGAAGACCAAGAATAATACAGAATCAAGTGAACATTGATCGGGTCAGTGTTGCAGAATATTCTGGAACTTCAACGCGAAGACGTTCTGGACAACTGGGCATCTCTAGAACATCACTTCAACGTATTTTCATAATTAAAATTTAGGTCATACAAAGATAATATTATATTTAAAAAAAAATCAATAAAAAATAATAATAAACAAATAAGTTATTAAATTTTTACACGCAGGCGCGACTTTTGGTCTACCAAAAATTCTTTTTCATCATCATCTTCTACCAGAATGACCTTTAATATTTCAATGTACTGCATTAAAATTCGGGTTTGTTCTTGCAAAGCAACAACTACTCCAATGATTAATGCTTTCTCTTAATCCATTTTTTAATTTTTAACAAAAATTATGCGTCTTTTTCTTTTAGTTTTTTGACAGCCGAATAAATACCAGATGAAAGATGTTGCCAATGTAAACACATGTTTCACGTTTTCAACATCTTCCATGCGTTTCACAAAGATGTTGTTCAGTGTAAAAAGGCTATTACTGGTAATAAGAGCATAATCGGAAATATGGCTTGAAATTTTCTGCACAATTTATGAATTATTTATGATTCATTGTTAAGTCATTCATAAGAGTTAAATAAATTTTAAAAAATTTTTTAATGGGCTCATAAATAAGTGTCCTAACTTTTGAGTGTCAGATGTACAAATTTCTGAACAACCGAATAAACGAAAGAAAAAATAATTTAAAAGACCTTCTTCTGAAAAAAATTCTAGTTTTGTACATCAATCGATGTCCAATTTTTACTTATTCGGGATATACAATGATATTTTTATAAAATTTTATATACTGCCTCATACGAGGGCGGATCAATAATTCCGTGACTTTTTGAACGAAACACAGTCTTTTTGTGCAAAAAAAAAAAAAATTCAACAAAATCTCCTTTTAGCTCAATACACTCAGTACCACGTTTCTCCAATTTTTGTATCCCTTCCAAAAAATATGATTTTTCGAGGTCCATAAAATAGGAATTTGTTTTATCAATAATTTCATCGTTGGAGCCAAATCTCTTTCCCCCGAGCCATTTCTTAAGGTTTGGAAATTGTCACTGGGGGCTAAATCCGGAGAATATGGCGGATGAGGTACCAATTCGTAGCCCAACTCATGGAATTTTGCCATTGAGACTACACACGTGTGCAACCCCTACACTAGCTTGATGAAAAAGAACTTTATTCTTGGCCATATGGAGTCGTTTTCTTTTTAAATCCTCGTTAAATCGGTCTAATAAGTTGGCATAATATTCGCCGTTTATTGTTTTCCCTTTTGAAGGTAATCGATGTGGATTATCCCGCTTGTATACCAAAAAACTGTTGCCAACACCTTATTGGCCGACAAAACTTACCTTGGCCTTCTTCAGAGCCGGTTCACCCGGAAAACCCCATTGTTTAGACTGCTGCTTGGTTTCCGGAGTGTTGTAATGGATCCATGTTTCATCCACAGTTGCGAAATGCCGCAAAAACTCATTCGAATTGCAGTTAAACAACTCCAAATAATCCTTTGAAGTTGTCACACGATTACGTTTATGGTCAATTGAAAGCAAACGCGGCACCCATCTTGCAGACAGATTTTTTAAAAGCTAACTGATCATTTAAAATTGAAACCACACTGCCATATGAAATGCCTATGGCATCAACAATCTTACGCACTTTTATTCTTCGATCGGCCAACACGATATCGTGGATTTTTTCCACATTTCCGGTTGTATTGACCTCAATTGGCCGTCCAGAACGTTCGGCGACCACAACCACTTTTTTTACCATTGAAATCGATGGTGCAGAGTCCCCACAGTATTTATCAAGCTTTTCTTTGGTTTGATTGACGGTTTTTTCACAAAAAATAATGTTAAGTGAGCACTCGAAATGCACTTTTCTTCCATTTTTTTTTAAAATCCACGAGGTTGTATGTTTTAAACAGCTGTTAATCGCAAAGTAAATGACGGAATTTGCTCAAAATTTGACAGTAGTCTATTAAGAGGTGGTACTTGATGGGAGCAGTGTTGCATTTCACATAACTACGAGGGAAGTTCGAAAAGTCACGGACTTATTTAGCCGCCCTCGCATTTTCCCTAGTAGAAGCCTTGTTGATCTAAGTTAAAATCAGTCCATGTAAAAACTGTTAATATAACCAAACTCAGCAGAATTCAAAATATTTTAAGAAAATTTAAAATGTTATATTTAAAAAAAAAATACCTCAGAAAACCGTCGGCAAATAAAGATATTTCGTTTTGGTAATCAACAAAAGCACATAGCATATTTCAGTAGAACAGCAGCGATATATAAGTGTATGTTAAATGAGTTTTGTGCTGTACGTGCGGTTGTATGTATGTAAGTATGTGTATTTATTAATGTATAAATATTTATTATAAATTTGTGTATGAAAATGTATAAATGTAGCTGTGTAAAATGTAAAGAAAAACTTATTTTTATTATGATTTATTTGGCGTTATTTCTTTTATTTTGCCAAATGAAAGGATTTTCTTTGAGGGAGGAAAACAGGAAAAATAAAACATATACAAAAAAAAAAAAAAATTATCAAAAAAGAAGTGTAAATGAATGCTTACTTAGTTTTGTTGCTCTTGTTATATTTTTTTTTACATTTTCATGTCGTTTCCTTGAATGAAAAGGAAATTTCCACATCATTTTTTTTTTTTCTTCTGTTATTTCGCCTTTAGTGGTATAAGAAGAGACATTAAGTAAATTGTTTATCCGCTCATTTCAAAAAAGAAAAAAAATACGTTGATAAACTACTAAGACACAACAATCTTATTTAACCTGAACTTTTGTGTGTAATATAAACATTATTTCCTTCTGTGTATTAAGGCTTAAACTAAGGTATGAATGTTTGAATGAATGAATGAATGGATTTATGATGATAGTGATAAAAATAAAGATGATAATTCGACACAGATTGATAACTTTTGTAGGATTTATTTATTTTTTTTCTTTCTTGTACGTTTGAATACATCACTTTCTTCACTTTTACTTACAAATAATATCTGCTTGTTCTCGAAAAAAAGGACAATATTTTCTTAAAGATGATGAGATCATTATTTATTCATATTTGTAAAGATCATAAATAAAATAGTATCATATTTACCAGAACAACTTAAACAACAGCAATAGAATGTAAAAACATGAAATATAGTTATTTTATACAGAACATTGATGAAGATTAGAAAAAATCAGTCATTCATTCATTCATTCAAACACAAGCCCAACAAATAATCCTTGAGCATCAAATTGGTTTTTCCACAAAATCTAGTACATGCAACACAGAACAGAAGGAAGAGTATTATAAAGCAATAAGAACTTGCCATGTTGGCACCCTATAAAATTTAAAATATTTAATTTTAGCATTGGTTAGGGGTGTACACACATTCGCTTAACGAACAAGTCAGCTTTTAAGAAGAAAATTTTACTAATAAGGTAAACATTTTGGGAAAAGGTTTACGAAGAGCTGCCGTAAATGATATGAAATTGTACCAAATGTGAATAAGCTCTGTGAGTGACTAATATAATCTTCGTGATATAATAGGGAATAAATATTTAGATACTTAACCACATGTAGAATTTTCCAAAAAAAACGGCCTTTTAAAAAAACCGGCTTTTAATTTTTTCGAAAAATCGTTGTTTAAATAACCGGTTCCGGTTTCAGTTTTTACAAAAACATTTAACAAGTTTTACATTTTACATTAAAATTGCAACGAAAAAAATTTTGTGTGGCTGTAAAAATTCAAATAAAAATCAAAAAATTTTGAAAGCTGTAATATTTTGAAGAAATATCCAATAGTTGAGCGGATTTGTGGAAACCGAAAACACTGAAGTGTCGAATTTATATCACAAGTGTGATCACAAATGTTTTAGGAACTCTGCAACCCATTTCAACATTTCTCGCATCGAAAAAGTTGTTTGTGATTTTCTCGTCAGAACTAGTAATTTTTATTTGCATCTAGCAGGAAAAATTGTCGTTTAGCTATTAGCCGAAAGTCTAGCGATTTTTTTTTCAAACTCAATTTAACTTAGAAGCCAGTTGTGTATTTAAGAATACTAGAAATTTCGCAAATTAATATTATCTTTTTATAAACAATAAACTTTAAAATCAATTTTTACATAAAATTTCTAAGAATATCCATATTTCGATAAGAAATGACTGTATTTTATCCATCGAATGACGCTCTCTTTTGGCAATACAATACTCAAATTTGATATTTTGACAGAAAATCCTGAAAGTTTGCAGTATTAAATAGCAAATTTTTTTCAAATTACGCAACCCAATAAAATTTTACTATTAGCGAGATGTCGTCAAGTTGAGATTTTAAGTAATTTTACAGACCATTTTTTCCATAGCGTTAAAGAATCAAATATCTTGCTGCCAATAAATAGAATCGGATGTAAATAATTTTTAATGTTAGCAGCAATAATTTTGGATAACTGCTACTTGGCAATATTTGCTACTTTATATAAAATAATTTTGCTGATTGCTGCTGCTTCTGCTACCTTGAAAGATTGATTCCCACAATTTATCCTGCATTAACTTTATATAAACCTCATTAAAGTACTGTAGGGTATTTAAAAAAAAAATAGATGAAAGTTGTTTTATTATCTGAAATAAAAAAAAAACTAAAATAAGAACAACAGCAACAAAAAATGAAAATGAAAATAACTTCCTGCTCATTTTCACATAATCTACCAACAAATATTGATAACATCCCAAAGGCATTTAGAAACTCATACCTCTACTATCGTATACACATACAACACATATAGAAGATAGATTTCCATTCTTTCATACTTTAAGTTTAAATGTAAAACTGTATGGATGTGTGTGTATGTGTTTGCATGCATATGTTTGTTGTATACATGTTGAACATTGGTTTATGTATTGAAAACAATAATAAATCGAAAAATTTTGTTGTGAAAAGTGCTGCAAAAGAAGTAAAATAAAAAAAATAAAAAAAACTAAAAAGTGTATAAAACCAAAACAACTTTTGACTGTAATCAATGTAACACCAGAAACTGACCTCTTAACAATAAAACAACTACACACACACACACAGTGTTAAACATACACACTCATAGACTTATGCCAATACCGAAAAATAAACTTGAATTATTTTTACTGGACCGACAAAAATATGTATTAAAAAGGCGGGGAGTAAAGAGGGAAACATTTATATGTAAAAAACTCTTAAACTGGGTTTTAAAATGAAATATATTCCACACGAACATAAGACTTCGGTTGGGGGAACATAATTTTTTTCTCACCGATTAGAGTCGGTTACCACTACCTCACAACTGAGTGCTTAAATACATCAAATGAAGTTGCCGCCAGCAGCAAAACTTGGTTTTTCCTATATAAAATAGCAGATACATAATTATTAATTATTCCCCTAATGCACTAAATGCTGTGCGTAAAGACAAGATAATATAGTCGAACATGAATGGATATTCAAAATTGTCATTGCATGACTTTAATGATACTCACCAATAAAAGTCTGTAATGGCAACTAAAAACTTGGCTGTTATTACGGGAAATTTTTCTAATTTGAGCTCAGCGGTATTTTGTGCAAATCATAGCCACACATGTCTGCTAACTAGTAGTACAATGAATTTAGAAGAAAAATTAGTAGCCGCTACTTAATTTTATTAAATTTTTGTAAAGTAAAATTTAAAATCTATCAGAAAAAAAATTACAAAATATTATAAATAATAGTACAACCAAAATAGTATAAAAAAAAATAGTAAGCGCTACTAAATTTTATTGAATTACTGTAAACTCAATGAATTGTAAAATATGCTAAATTTTAATTTATAAAAAATATTATTTAAATGCACAAATTAACTTAATTATTTAAACTTTAAAGCTGCTAATTTATTTTGAATTTGCCTTACGAATTCGAATATAAAAATTTATATATTTTTTTTTTTTTATGTCAAAAGCATTTGAGAAAAAATTAAAAAAATATATCAATGGCTTAAACAATAGTAAAAACATACACGAATTTATGATTTTGTTTTAATTTGCTAATTTTTGTTTTGAAAAATATTTTTAGTAAATTTTAGAACTAAAAAAATTCCTAGTGCTATTTTAAGTGGATGTCCTATTTTTGGACATGAGTCGGTTGTGAAAAGTATTTTCACTTCCGATCCCTTTTTTAAACCTATGTAACATTTTAAGGCAATTTAAATTTAAATTATTATAAATAACATTTTCTTCAATATTCACTTTTTTAAAATTAGTATTTTTTTTTTTTGCTAATTTTAGCAAATCGGTTTTCAAAAATTTGTAAAATGATTTCTGAAGTTATCAACAAAAATTTGTAAATATTCTATAAAAATTCTGTAATTTGTAAAATGTATATAGCAACAAAGTTTACTAAATAATATTTTTTACTAAAAATCAGTAAAAAAAATTGTAAAGTGGGATTAAAAACCGTTTACAAATTTTTCTACTAACTTTTTCTTCTGAGTGTACTATGTTAACTGAGGGCCATATGATCAGTTAGGATCATATTATATTCACTTAACATTGTGAATTCCAATCAAATATGACAACTATATTATATTTACTATTAAAATTATAAACAAAAAATTTTATGATGCTCTTAGAATATGATTGCCCAATACAATATTTTCTTTGCGTGTAATTGAAAATATGTTATGATGCAAATTATCTGGGGACCGGTATTAATTTTTTATTATTTAAATTTAAATATATATTTTTTTAACTCCAATTTTTGAAAACCGTATTGCGAATGGGAAATATGTTATTTATTCCAGAAAATTGTTGCGTCAGTTGTGCGAAATTGTAAATGGGAAAGATATCTGTGGGGTATGGTATGTCATCGAAAAATTGATTACATATTTTCGAGCCCACCTTGATTTTAGTTTAAATTTTCGAAGAGTTGAAATAAAAAAATACTTTTATTGTTTTAAAGTACGAAATTTTCGTTCATACAATAAGAAAACAGATTCATTACGACAAGCTAATTTTATGCCAACCGAACGGTTCGGTTGGGGCCACCGATAAATTTGTTTGTGGCAACAGAAATTCGATTATTACTACAGAAATTCATAATACAACAGAATTTCGGTTAAAGCAAAATATTTCAATTGTGTCAGGATACATTTAGTTACCAGAATTCAGTTGTTGCAACTAAATTATTCAGTTGGCAGAGAATTCGGTTGTTACAATAAATCTATTTTCTCTACGTAGTATTTAAGAATTGGTTTCATTAAAACGGCTTCATTGATTTAATGAAAATTTTTAATTAAACAATTCATTGTTGTTGTAAATAATTTCATTAAATTTTTGATATTTTCATAAAAAAATCATTAAATATATGAAAATATTTGAAAATATTTATAAATGGAAATTTGATCTAATCTTGACTAATTATACGTTTTGTCGGAAACAACTACTTACCGATTTTATTTTTTACTACAGATAATACTTTTTGGGAGCTATTTCAGTGAAAAGTTTGAAACTGGACTTTTATTGGAATGGTTATAAAAAAAAGAATATTTTTTGATGGCATTTTTAACCCGACCAGGCGAAGGAAATTTCACTGTATTGTTGATTCTCTTTTTTTTTATAAATTTTTTATGATTTTATAAAAAATGTTTATTGTTTTAACGAAATAATTTGATGAAATCTATAAACGGCTTTATAAATATCATAAACAAACCGTTATTATAATAATTTTATGTCCTAATGCATAAATTTCATAGAAAACGTGTAAAAACACAATTAAAAATTAAATATTTTAAATATCAATGAAAATATTTTGTTTATTATTATTTGTATGAAACTTTTATAATGTTTATGTTAATGAAGACAACTGCATAAACTTAATGATTTTTTTTTTATAAGACCAATCATCCATTTTATTATTGTAGGGTATTAAGTGATTAAATACATAATTACTCTTAAAACTCTCTGAGTTCGAGTTAAAACTTAAACTGTAATTATCAGCGTACTCAATTTAGTACTGCGTACTCTTTTTAGTATATATATATATTCTTTGAATTATTCTTGGAATTTATTGCATTTTGTCATTTTAAAAAGTGCACGATCGGAAAAATGGCTCCACGCAAAGAAATTTCTGCGGATGTGCGAAATTTAGTTATTCAACACAGAAATGATAATAAATCATTTGGAGAAATAGGAAAATTATTATATTTAAGCAAATTGACGGTGCAGACCATATTTAATAACTATAAAAAATCAAGTTCCATCGAGAGTAAGCCGCGAACTGGTCGTCCGAAGAAGCATAACCGTAGAGACATTTCATTCATTCGCAAAGAAGTGGACCGAAATCCCAGAGTTCATGCCACTAAGTTGGCCCAGGACATAGCTGAGAGATCCAAATTGTTGTTCACCCACGCACTGTAAAAAGGACCCTCAATAATGAAGGATTTCACAGCAGAATTCCTCGCAGGAAGCCCCTTATAAGCGACGAAAACAAGAAGCTTCGCTTGGAGTTCGCAAAAACGCATATAAATAAGGGACTGGACTTCTGGAAACGTGTTTTATTTACGGATGAGTCCAAATACAATATATTTGGATACGATGGAAAAGCCAAAGTTTGGAGAAAACCAAACAATGCTATGGATCCCAAGAACCTAATGCCGACTGTGAAGCATGGTGGTGGCAGTGTTATGGTCTGGGGAGCAGTTGCAGCCTCAGGCGTTGGAAATCTGGCATTCGTTGAAGGCATTATGGATCGCTTCCAATACAAGTTCATATTGGAACACAATTTGAAGCCATCCGTGGAAAAACTATGCCTAGGAACGAGCTGGATTTTACAACAGGACAATGATCCCAAGCATACGTCACAGGTAGTGAAGGACTGGCTGCTGTATTATGCTCCACGACAGTTGTATTCACCTCCACAAAGCCCGGACTTGAACATAATAGAACACGTGTGGGAAATTTTGGAGCGAAAGATCCGAAAGCACGCTATTAGTGGTGCTCCAACTCTAAAAGAGAAGCTGCAACAGGAGTGGCAGAAAATAACGCCGGAAGAGCTCGATAATTTAGTAGCTTCAATGTCCAGATGGTTGCAAGCGGTCATCGATGCTGGTGGTGGCCCAACAAAATATTAAATATAGTTATTTATTATTATTTTTCCATATAATTTCTCGTTTTTAAATTCGTACGTACACTTTTGTCAGTGCCTTTTTTAAGTTTTTTGTAAATAACTTTAAAAGTTAATATTGGAGATATATATTATTTTTTATATAATTATAAGATTTAAAACAAACATGCGTCTTTACTTTTTTTTCAAATGCATTAGGACAAGGTAAATTTAAGAAAAAGGGGTCGTACGTAGACTTTTGTCCGCTACTGTATATATATATAGGTATACATGTGTATGCTTTGGCAACAACAGCAACAGCAAACGAATTACTGTCACCCGTTTTGCTGCTTGCTTTACTTGTACATATTATCTCTTAAGCTCACTCACTTTTTGTATAGCAAATAAATTGCAAGTCACCTTAGCTACATTAAATAATAAGAAATAATTATAATATTAAGAAATATAATTCAATAAATTATAAATTAAAATATATCATAAACGGGTGTTTAATTATTTAAAGCCGAGTTTATTACAATTATAATGAAAAAAAATTAAGAAACATGTTTTCTTGATTTTTTATGATGCCGTGCTTTGGGTCATTCCAATGAAAAATACATTGTTTTAATGGAAAACTTTGTTGGTACTACGCACAAAATTCTACCAGTGAACACCACCTTCATTTTATTTTATCATTGCTAGCATACTTTATAGATCCAAATCTATAATGAAAATGACTGCAATTCAAAATAAAATATCTTCCAGAAAACACTTTTGTAAACAGTTCCGGAGATATGCAAAAAATATTTCAGGGTGCATTCATTTCAGAGTACAACATATTCTTCTATTTAAAAAAAATTAGAAAAAATTAATAAACAGCATTTTTATCAACTACATAAAATATCTAAAAAAAAAAATTAAATATTCGGTCTAAACAGGCCAAAATTAGTTAGAAATAATGTACTTTTAGAATTTATATTTGCAAAAGGAATTTTATTTCTTATTTTTTCACTTTTTCAAGAATAACAAAGTATCCCCAACAACGCATTATTTGGAGGCGCAACTGATAGCTACGTAGGAAAACAATGTGCTACATATATCTTTATATACATCTATACTAACTTACTTACACACCTAATAGCAAGATGAACCTATGTCTTTGTACTACATATTACAACAACCACTACTATTACTACTTTCACCATTACTGCTACGTACTACTACCACAATCAACGACTTTACTATCATTGCTTCTTTATCATCAAACAATATACCAAAGTAAGATGAACCATAGAACAACAGCAACAAAAAAAACTAAAACAAAGAAGGAAAGAAAAAAATAACCGACTTGTTTTTACTTCTTTTAGTACTTTATTTTTCGGCTGCACATTCCACTTGGGGATTGAATAATAGGATTTGAAGAGCGTAAAATTGGTTCGCTATGAACATGAAATATTTAGTGAATCCTTTATCTTATTTTCATGCAACCAACCAAAAGGCATAAATGAATAAAAAAAAATAAAACCCAAAAGCAGAAAAAAATAACGACAGAAAACCATAAAGTAGCACTTTCTTTTTGGCCAACACAAAAGTCTATTTTCAGACACATTTTCGAAATAGCTAAAAGAAATATAAACACAACTAATTGTAAGTAAAGTTTTTAAAGCTCAAAAAAAAAGAAGAAAACTCAATGAATGTTTTATGGTTGTACAAAAATTATATTTCATTGTAACGTACTACAACAATCCCTATACTCAGCTTTAGTTAGTTTACTCCTTTACTGTTCTACTCTATTTGAATTATTTAATTTATTTTCTTAGTAATAATAAAGTAATTTTTTTTCTTTCTCTCTCTCATCTTTTCTATGAACACAAAATTTTAAATGAAATATTAAAATGTATATAGTATGTATATTAGGGATATCACCTAATTTCGGCCGCAGTAACAAGTGAAGGGCTACATTGTTTTATTCATTTTGAAACAAACACTTTGCAAAAAAAATAAAAAACAATTATCTAAAGTCTTCTATATAGATTTAACTAATTATAAATGTTTTTTTTTTTTAAGCGGTCGTTACCATCCCTTCCACCTAAAAATTTTAATCTGTATTTGAATCAAGCTAGGGTACTCATAGAATATGAAAATTTAGTTATTTTTTTTTATAAATAAATGAAATTTTCATAAAAATCGATATTTAAAACTTTATCATAAATACTTGTAAATGGCATTTTCGACTATGCCAAGGACACTTTGATATATGAAACAAGATAATGTGATAAAGTTATATCCCTAATGTATATTTATATTTGTATTGTAGTACAATTTAATTTCAAATATGTACTAAGAGTTTAAATTAAAAATTTTAATCAAAATATGCTACACACATACATAAATAAATTCTATGATTTAAGAATTAAAATTAATTATCATAAATTATTTGCAATGACTTTTATACATATACATACATACGTATATGTTTGTTATGTATGTTAATGTCACCAAAGCATATGAGCGATATTTTTGCTATTTCTATATTATTCATTTATTATTAAAATCATTAATTTTTTTCATTATTGTTAATTTATTTATCTTTTCGTTAAAAACTTGCCAGTTATTTCGTTGTCCACAAACAAATAAAAAAAAAATCCCCAAAAAATCCCCACTTACAAAACAAAAAAGTTTTTAGCTAAGAAGATTAAAAATAGTTAATTTTTTGGCCAAATTAAATTTACTGATTGATTTAGTATCTAATTGTAATTGTAATTGTAAAAATGGTGTTTGTACGAATCTAATGTTTTCGAAGTTTATGTTCGAAAAATATTTTAGTTGTCAAAAACAAAAAAAAACTTATTTTTACGAAATTCCATTTCGTTTAATAAATAAACAATAAATTCCAGTTTTTTTTTATCAAAAATTAATTTTTCCCTTTTTTACCACCTAAAATTTACTTAAACGGACTTAACGCGAATTCTATTTCCCGGATCTTAAAGAAAATGTATATTTGGAATCGTGAGAAAATTTCCTTTAATTGAGCACTCATTATCCCCTCGTCGTACGATGCGCACCGAATAGAATGTGGCTGCTATGGACAAAAGTATGCAACTTTATCACACCAGCATAATGAGAACTAAGCACATTGATTATCTGCTCACAAGGCCTATTTGACTCAGAAATTGAAGGCAAACGATCATCCACTTCGTTATGGTTTCTCAGTTTGGGCCCTACAGCAGCTCCAATCGGTCATCAAATTTGGGCGAAAAGTCATTTTTTTGACTAGACGCATTTTTATTTCGTCGGCTATGTCAACAAAGAAAATTTCGGCATCTGGGGTTTGAAAAATCCGCACGTCATAGTCCAGAAGCCACAGAGAGTGACACTGGTCTGGCATCATTGGCCCATTTTTCCATCAATTATGCTGGAAACGGCATTTCAGTTAAAGACGAGTGCCATGATTACGGACTTTTTATGGGCTGAAATGGAACACATTAACTTGGATAATCTTTAATTTCAGCAGGATATCGCAGGATGTCACACAGCTCATTTAATCATCTTTTTCGCACTAATTTCATTAATCGTGTTATCAGTCATCTTGGCGACGTCAATTGCCCGCCTTTCAGATTCGATTTAACCTTTTTAGACTTTCTCTTGGGAGTCACCGTTAAAGAACGATGCTATGCAACGAATCTAGAAACTATCCACACCTTTAAGGCTAATATCGTCCGAGGCATACGTAAGATAGAACCAGAAACCGTCAACAAATATTGGACTGTCGGGATAAGCTAATGTGATGCCAGCAGCGGCAGCCATATGAATTTTTTTAATTCTAATAAAGCTACAATAAACCATAATAAATTGAGTTAAATTCATTTTATTTAATTTCTAAAATGGTCGAACCCTTTTAATTTCTGGTCCAACCCTTTCAATTTCTGGCTGTGAAGTTTTGCTGGATAGAACTGGATGTTCTAAAATTATTTCTAATTTTTAGAATACTATTTAGTTAAGACTTAAACCAAAATGCTACAACTGCACTACGAAAAATTTTCAGTAAGGAGGATTACCCAGCAACATCGTCTACCTAAAAATCAGCGAGCTGATATATTTTTAGTGTGCAATTAAAAATCATTAAATTTTATTGTATCTTCCATGCATAAAAACAACAACTAAAATATGTTTATAGATTAAGAATGAGGGAACACGTCACTTCTTTTGTATTAGATTTTCTTGGTATTTCTTTTGAAAATTTAATAAAATTGAGAATTTTGTTGCTATTTCACAAGGTGATTAAGACTAATTGTCCTAGTTATATTGTTGAGAACTTTAATTTCACAAAATCGAGTAGAAACCCTCAAATAGTTTTTCATCGTATAACTTCATCCATTTATGAAAGATCCTTTAATGTGAGGATAACTAGAAATTGGAATTCGCTTCCTAGATACCTTAAAAATTTCGTTTTTTCAAAGGCTACGTTTAAATGCAAATTATTGCAGTATTTCGGTATGTAACACCCTCTCTAATTTATGATAACTCTAATTTTATCTTTTATTAATTGCTACATTATGGACCTTAAATTTTAAATTTTATTTTAAATCTTATATTTTAGTTATTATTTTAGTTTAGGCATTTTATATAGATATATTTTTTTTTATATAGTAAATTGTTTTTTTAGTAGTATACGAACCATAATAAATAAATAAATAAATAAATAAATAAATAAAGTACTGTTATGGAATTTAAAAGGCCCAACTACAATTGGCTTAAGTGACTTAAACAAGGTATCGGTATGACACGAATATTGAAAATTTTTAAAAATTAAAAATTTGTATTTCTAAAATTTCGTTTCATACCAAAACAAAACTTAAGTCACTTAAAACAACTTTGGTTGGACCTTAACTTTAAATTTTAGTTAGGATGAAGTAATTACACATTGTTTTTGTAATTTAAAAAAAAAAAGAAATTTATTAAAAATTTTAATAAGTTAAATAAGTTATTTGTAAGAAGAACAGTAGTTTTTGACAATTTTGTTCAGTTATTTCAAAATGTTTGTAGTAAAAATTATAAAGTTATTTTAATGATATGATTAACATTTTTTACAGCATTTGTTAATAGTTAAATAAATTTTTAGATGTTTGAAAGTAAAACCTTTTTTATAACTGTATTTTTAGTAGATTTGCCGATAAACTTTTAATGAATTAATTAGTTAAAATTTCCACTTCAAATTATATTTATTATTTCAAAATTAACAAAATATATTTAGATCAGCATTTTTTTAATTTAACATTGTGCATAATATATTTATTTACTTTAATGCTAATTGAAATAATTTTTAAAAGATTTTACAATAAAAAAATTGTAATATGTTTTGTTCTCCAAAACTAAAAAAATAAATAAAACTTTGTTTTTGACTCTTACGTAGTAGTGGTAAAATATAAGCCAGCCTACATATAAATAGTTGACTTTATAATGGCATCACAGAAAATTATTTTAAAACACATAAAAATTGATGTTTTAGCCAACAATTCCTTATGAATTCCCCATAATGAAATGTTGGCAATCACTTATACTAGAAAATTTTGTATCCATTTAATGCCCAAGGCAGTTAATATTCACGTTCCTTTTTGAAATGAATCAATAACTCGTCCAAAATTTTAATCATTTTAATTATAAAACTCTGATCGATAAGTCCATATTTTTTCAAACTGTATTGATTTCTATTGTAGAAACCCCATGCTTGCTTCACGAACTCTAGTATTGATTCTCCTGTACCCCCACGTATGGCTCTACGCTCCACATCATTGTAGAGCAAATCAACTTCATCTTCAATTTTTTTTTGAATTTTATAAAGATTACGGCGAAAACACATTTTTTGATAGTTTTTTTAGAACGGATTATTGTGTGTGTTTGTGGAGTGAATTTGCAATACTGAATTATTCATTGAAAATAAATATCATAAGTACCAAGTGCAAGAATCTGAAATGTCATCTAGAACTACCTGCTAATAATATAACAGTGTGTACCTGTACTTCATTTGCAAAAGTAGGTAAAAGAAACATGGTTTGCGCTAATAAATTTGAGAAGTTTGGCATGTCCTCACTTAATTAATGTTACCCTTAACATATTTGTGAAATTTTGTAATAATATGCGGATTATAAATAATCCTGTTTATTACCTGCTTAGCAATAATACAAAATATGATTCTAATTAATGCATTAGGAAGAAAGAATACCTTTATAAAGGGTGTCCCAAGAAGAACGCAATTTTTAAATTTTAAATAAAACACAGATATTTAAAAAAAAATCGTGAAACTTTATTATATCGTAAAGTAGACAGAATGAGGTTATGTATGGAACAACATATCGTGCAGATGGCCGCCGCGGCTTTGCTGGCATGCACGCGGCCAATTCTGATCTCCAAAACGCGAAATAACACGACCGGGAAATGACTGATGCAGCAATTGAATTGTTTCTCTGGCTGTATGACATGTGGCGCCGTCTTGTTGGAACCACATGCCCTCCACATTCATTTCTTCAATTCTAGGCAGGAAAAAACTGGTTATCATTTCACGATACCGAACACCATTGACTGTTTGCGCTTGACCTGCCTCATTTTCATAAAAAAAAGGTCCAATGATTCCTCCAGCCCAAAAACCACACCACACAGTGACACGTTAAGGATGCATTTGCTTCTCGTGAATCACTCGAGGATTTTCCTCACCCCAAATGCGACAATTCTGCCTATTGACGAAGCCATCAAGATGAAAATGGGCCTCGTCACTGAAGATGATTTCATCGGCAAAATCAGCATTTTCATGTTGTCTCTCCAATACCCAATTAACGAACTCCCTTCGCTGCCCATGGTCAGCTGGCTTCAATTCCTGAGTCAATTGAACTTTGTATGCATGAAGATGCAAATCTTTCGTCAAAATTCGCTGCAAAGTGGATTTGGAGACACCAATTTGCTGAGCTCGGTGTCGAATTGAGGTGGATGGAGTTTGAGCGACATCATCACGTACAGCTGCGACATTTTCGGTCGATCCACCTGGTCGATGGCGCGTTGTTGTCTTTACATCACTGACAGACCCAGTTTCGGCAAATTTATCCATTAATCTCTTTACAGTTGACTCTTTTGGAGCATTATTGTGACCCCAAATTGATCGCAATTTGCGAACTGTAGCCGCAAAACTTTCACCATTTTGGTAAAACAATTTCACAATGAGAATGCGTTGTTCATTCGTGTAGCGCTCCATTTTTACTAACCTCGTACCTTCTACTAGCAAACAATAACAATTGTTCAAATGTCAAACAGTGACACTTCGAATGTTGCCAGATTTAAAAATTGCGTTCTTCTTGGGACACCCTTTATAATTCTTTGGTAATAATTTTTCACAAACAACGGTTTTCAAAAATATTTATTTATATTTTATTTTCCTGGAAGTCATTTTGTCATTTTGATGCCTAAAAACAATATTCAAGGTATTATTATACCTCAAAAATGTTTAAAGAATTTGTTTATTAAAATAACATCCAATGAATTATAAAGGAGTAATTTCTTCCTATGATAAGACTGTGTTAAGTTCATCGGTGAATATACTAAAAACACTTTTTGATAGAAATAGTTGGGGCAAGGGATCTCATGTAAACACATGTTTTTAAGTCGTTAGCCTTAAAACGAATCAAAGAGTTTTCAATAAAATAGTACCAATATTTTTGCACACATATTTTGCTTAAAATGTATATTTTTATGCATATTTTCCTCATACTAATTAAAAATTCGCGATTTGGTACGTTTTCTGTAAATTTTGTATAAAAATAGGTGGCAGGATTTTAGTAAAGTAAAAATGTAAATAAAGGAATAATTAAAAATGAAATGATAAATTTTAGATGCAAAGGTACTACACTCAGAAAAAAAAGTTAGTAGAAAAATTTGTAAACGGTTTTCAATCCCACTTTAATATTTTTTTACTGATTTTTAGTAAAAAAATTATTATTTAGCAAATCTTTTTGCTATTTACATTTTACAGAATTTTTACAGAATATCTACAAATTTTTGTTGCTAATTTCAGAAATCATTTTACAAATTTTTGAAAACCGATTTGCTAAAATTAGCAAAAAAAAATTACTAATTTTAAAAAAGTCGATATTGAAGAAAATGTTATTTCTAATAATTTAAACTTATACATACAAACTTAAATTGCCCTAAAATGTTACATAGGATTAAAAAAGGAATCGGAAGTGAAGATACCTACTCATGTCTAAAAAGAGGACATCCACTTAAAATAGCACTAAAAAGGTTTTTAAGTTCTTAAAATTAGTCAACTCAATTAAAATTTAACCTTAAAAGTAAAAAAAAATTTACTAAAATATTTTTCAAAACAGAAATTACCAAATTAAAACAAAATGATAAATTCATATTGTATAAAATATTTTTTAAAAAATATAATTCAAATTTTTGATGCTCGATAAACAAAATAAATTTAAAACTTTGTACTAATATAATAATATTAGTAGTTTTTTTGCTGATTTTAGCACACGGATTTTAAATTCCACTTTACAAAAAGTCTACTAAAATTTAGTACCGGCTACTAATTTTTCTACTAATTTCATTGTACTACACGTCAGCAGACATGTGTTGCTAAGATTAGCAAAAAATACCGCTGGGCTCAAATTAGCAGAATATTCCGTAATAACAGCAAAATTTTCAGTTGCCATTACAGACTTTTTTTGGTGAGTGTACAACCTATAATACATGTAGAACATCGAATACAACTTTAAAAAATTAAACAATTTTGTTTGGAAAAATTGCTAGATTATTCTGAAAGTTCCAGGATTTTTGGTGTAATTTTAAACATTTAACATGCGCCGATATATTTCTCAAGATCTTGAAAAGCAGTTACATAGATAAATGTAACTTGACGCAGATTGGCAGCTTTTCTTAAATTAGGCTTTATGACATTTTCAATGCCGTATGATTATGTCTTAATTTTTGGAATATTTACTTAAGCTTAAATAAATAATTCTTATACCCTCCACCTAGATTAATGGAGCAAAATCGGACCAACAGTTAAAAAGTTGTGAGTAAAAATGTAAGGGATCTAACAATAGTAGTATTTGGTAAATCAAATAATTTCTAACATTTATTTACCGGTTGTTAGAATTGAATAGATTTTTTTAATTCATTTCAAATATTTTTCACCTCAAATTTTTTTTTTTCACCACAAAAATTTGTTTTTATATCCCAAAAAGTTTTTCATCACAAACAATTTATTTCGCCTCCATAATTTAACTACAAAATTTTGTTTTTAATAATTTGTAAAACACTGTGGTGAATAGGGATAATAAATTTTGTACTTAAGTACCTTCTGTGGTACCATTAGAACCTCAAAAGTGCTGTGATACTCCTGTAATTCATTTGCTACTATTCAAAAATGTTTCCATTTTTACTATCTTCAAATTTATAACAACTTTTGCAATATAATTTCTTTTATAGGCTGTAATATTTTCGGAGATGATATAGTTGATACTATAGTACATTTTGTGCCCCAAGTTCAAATTTCAAATGCACTTTTATTCCTAATTTCGTACTAAAGCTTTTAATTTCTATGAAATGGTAGATATTTCAGATATAAAAAATAAATAAATATTTAGGGATTTGTAGTTTTTTAAGTATTTTCACACACAACAGGGAAAGATATGCTTTTATTTCAAGCATTTGTTTCGGCAAATTCTTAGCTGATACTTTGGGTTTAATAATATGTTTACGTTTGTTTGCTTTTTAGGATGTATTGTAATTTATTGTTTTTTATTATTTTTAATCACTGAGTACGAGTATGTAAGGTAAATTTGTGTGTGCGTGTACTGAAGCTGAACATGAAAGTGTTACCAAAATTAAAAAAAGTCAAAAAACATATATGTTGCAGCATAATTTTAGCGAAAATATTGATAAAATTTTTAAATATGTTTATCACGTGTTTAATTCATTATCAGTGATTTGATAAGTTATTGCTTTTTTACACTCAGAAAAAAAGTTAGTAGAAAAATTTCTAAACGGTTTTCAATCCCATTTTACTATTTTTGTACTGATTTTTAGTCAAAAAAATTATAATTTAGCAAATCTTTTTGCTATTTACATTTAACAAATTATAGAATTTTTTCAGAATTTTTACAAATTTTTGTTGCTAATTTCAAAAATCATTTTACAAATTTTAGAAAACCGATTTTCTAAATTCAGCAAAAAAATTTAATAATTTTAAAAAGTGGATATTGAAGGAAATTTTATTTTTAATTAAAACTTACACCTACAAACTTTAATTGCCTTAAAATGTTACATAGATTGCAAAAGGGGATCGGAAGTAAATATACCGACTCATATCTAAAAGTTTTTTTGTTCTAAAAATCAGCCCTAAAATATTAAAATTTGACCTTAAAAGTAAAAAAAATTTACTAATATTTTCCAAAACAGAAATTGCCAAATAAAAACGAGTTAATAAATTCGTTAATGTTTGATTAATTTTTTTAATTTTGTCCAAAATATTTTTTGAAAAAATATATATAAAATAAAAAAATTTTATGCTCGATAAAAAAAATAAATTTGAAATTTTGTACAAAAATTAATAATAGGGAGTGCACACTTTTGACCAGAGCGACCAGGTCATCTTCAGCCTCCTTATGAACTACCCAACCCACAACTAACTGATGGTTTTCCTTTTTATACAAAAAAAATTAGTGTAATATTCGTTAGTAACATTAAATTATGACCTCGAGGCTGATAAAATTAAATATATATAATTAAAATACATAGATCGAATAATATACAAAAAATTTATAAAATTAATAATATTTAGTATATATTTTTTTTGCTGATTTTAGCAAACAGATTTTAAATTCCACTTTACAAAAAGTTTACTAAAATTTAGTAGCGGCAGCTAATTTTATTACAAATTGCATTGTACTACACGTCAGCAGACATGTGTTGCTAAGATTAGCAAAAAATACCTCTGGGATTAAATTAGCAAAATTTCCCGTAATCACAGCAAAATTTTCAGTTGCCATTACAGATTTTTTTTGTTGTGTGTATTACATGTGTGGAGGATATTCAAAGATTTGGTACAACCGAATTTAGTATTTTTTTTTTTACTTGTTTCATTTTAGATTGCAGCTGTAGTGTCTAGCTGTAACGGTAATGATATTCTCGAAAGAAAAAGATGTAAGCTATGCGGGCTAGGAAACGCAAAAAAAGTGTTCGAATCCAGTATGTCAGCAACATTCAAAAGTAGATAATATTTGTGTTAGTTGTATACCTGAAACTCAGTTAGATTTTTCGTATTCTATTTTATTGAAATGTCGTTTCTAAATACTATTTTCTTGGAAACAAATCCCAAAATAATATAAACAACACAGTTTTTTAATTCTTTTATTTGTCACTCCACTCTTTTTTGTTATTATTTTTACCTGGGCATATAGGTCAGAATATACTGAGAACAAAGATGATAGAATATATGCCTTAAAATATACCTTAATTATGTTATAATATCAACAAAATAGTATCTATTCCATATACAGTTGAAGCCCGGTATAACGAATACTTGGAATAAAGAAATCGCGTTGTAACGTACGACCTAATTGTTTACATTAACTAACTTATATAATGAATATTTCTGAAAATTTATACTCGATATAATGAACAATTGGTAAAAAATATAGAAAAAATGTTTAGAAAAAAAAAATTTAAATAAGAGAATAACTTAAGAATTTTTTATTTCTGAACATTCTAGTGTAAGCGTGTATCATTGCAGTCCTTATTTACATATTTAATAATATACAAAATTGATAAACTAAAATTCATACCACAATATGTTGGGATGTAACGAATATTTCAGTATAACGAATCGGTGTGACATTATATCATTTGTTATACCGAGCTTTGACTGTAAATACTATAAAATACCTAGTGTTTTTGGCCAGAGCTCATGTGTTACAAATGTTACTATCGAAGCATGCTTATGACGGAGGATTATTGATGTACTAAAAGTGTAAACGTATTATAGATTAAGAATAAAAGCGGTTCGCAAACGGATACCTTATTTCTTTGAAAGCTTTTAATTGGGGAAAAAGTAAGGTATCAATTTGGCGTAAAATTTTCATGACTAATTACAAGGGAGAAAAATTAGTTCGTTGTAAATTTCAAAGAAATCGGTAGATGATAACGCAAAACGCGTAAACAAGATCTAAAATAATATTAAATAAAATACGAACTATTTTATTTTAACTAGAATCCTATTTACTATAATAAGAGTTATATTTAATTAAAAAATGTTTGTAAAAATGGCCTTAAGATATATGACCTCAATCTTGAAATTATAATAAGCCCCAAAAATATAATGAAAAATTAACTTAAAATAAATATTGGGTCATATTTTCCTTTATAACTTAGAGGCTTTTATTCATTATGCAAAATAACTCCAAATTGAAGAAATGAAAAATAACCCCGACATATTCAGAGCGAAACAAACCAAAAAATTATTTATGCACAACATTATAAGTACTTATGAAGTAATAAATTCTGAATTATGTTAAAACTTGCACGCAGAAAAAAAATGAAGCAACATGATCACTGCTACAATATTAGGCTTGCTGCATTCGGGTATGATTGTCACAATAAAATTATAGTTTTATGAATAGGTTCTAACCATCATTATGGTCGCTACCATCATTATTATAGTAAATAATTTATTATTTCATGATTGTCCCTTTTTCTTTTTTATAACATGATTGGCTGTAACCATACTGTAGTAAGAAAAATTATAACTATGCAACAAATTAGATAATTATGGAACTATAAAATGCTAACATTAATCAATGAATAATTATAAATCAAATTAAACTTTTTTTACAAAAAAATTGTATCAGTTCTGTCACCCATGTAAAAATGATAATATATGATCACTTTCACTTGTGGAGATTTATTTTTGAAAATACCTTATAAAGGGTTTTTCAACAGGGACGCTACAAAAGTAGAGCGACAGGGACAGCGAACGACGCCATATTTTGACATGTCTCTTCAGTAAGCTTTGCCATTTCATGATGGAAAGATATATGAGCCGACAACGAGCCGAAATTATTAAAATTTACTACCGAAATTCGGAGTCAGTGGCCTCAACGTTAAGAGCGCTACGTCCAATTTATGGTCGTCATAATCGTCCTAGCAGATCAACAATTGAGCGTCTAGTGGAAAAATTTGAATCCACAGGCACAGTACAAAATGTTCCCGTGCCAGTCTCTCACACGTTATTCTGAAGCGTTGGGCATCTCTGTGACGTCGTTGTGGCGAATTCTGCGAAAAGATCTTGTCCTACATCCTTACAAAATCAAATTGACGCAAAAACTGAAGCCGCTTGACCACCAGAAGCGTCGTATGTTCGTGAGTTGGGCTGAGCAACAACTTGAAAATGATTCGGATTTTCATCGAAAAATCACCTTAAGCGATGAGGCTCATTTCTGGCTGAATGGCTTCGTCAATAAACAAAATATGCGTTATTGGTCAGACAGCAATCCACACGTACTCCATGAGTCATCATTGCATCCCGAAAAAATTACGGTTTGGTGCGGTTTATGGGCCGGCGGCGTTATTGGGCCGTGCTTCTTCCGTGATGATCAGGACCGGCACGTTACTGTAAATGGGAATCGCTACCGTTCAATGATATTGATTTTTGGCCCCAATTAGATGATATGGACTTGGAGGATATGTGGTTCCAACAGGACGGCGCCACAAGCCACACAGCGAATGTCACAATCAATTTATTGGAAACCAAGTTTGGAGAACGTGTTATCTCACGAAATGGTCCAGTCGATTGGACGCCTCAGTCGTGCGATTTGACGCCGTTAGACTATTTCCTGTGGGGCTACGTCAAGTCTATGGTCTATGCCAAAAAGCCAGCGACGATTGATGAACTTTGTACGAATATCGAACGTGAAATTGCAGCAGTATCGGCCAATTTATGCTTGAAAACCGTCGAAAATTGGGTTCAGCGTCTTTACTTCTGCAAGCGTGCCCGTGGTGGCCATGCAAAATAAATCGAGTTCCATACATAATGTCATCGAACGTACTTTTATAGGAATAAAGAATTTCATTGATATCCAAAACCGTTTTTGTTTTATTTAAAAAAACTTTTGTAGCGCTCTTATTGAAAACCCCTTTACATATAACATAATAATTTACACTAATCATTTCAGTTTAATTCATTTTAATTCTTTTCAATAATATGCTTATCTAATTCTTCTCTTATTAATTCTTCTTCTTATTAATTATTTGCTTTCTTGTGAAAAAGTACTCAAAATATCAATAAAAAAAAATTTTTAAAAGAAAAAGTCTGTAAAACCCAAGAGGAGTCTTATACAAAATACTAGATTTTTAGAAATTTTTCTGATAGAAACATTTTTGGATTCTATGAATTTTTCCTTAAGGTAAAATTTTCAGATTCTGCAAACTGTTTCTTAGATAAAAATTCATACATTCTTAAAAAAAACTTAGATTTAAGGCCTTTCTTTGACTAAAAAATTCTTAGAATCTGAGGACTTTTCATTATGAAAAATACTTAGATTTTAAGGACTTTTTCTAGTAGATATATTCTTAGATTCTAAAGAATTTTTCTTAGAGAAAAATTCTGAGACTGAGGGCTATCTAAAAAATCCTTAGAATCTAAGAATTTTTCTATTACAAAAAGTATATAGAAACTATGTTTTTTTTATTAAAAAAAAGTCCTTTGGTCCTTTTTTAGAAGTATTTTTAACATATTTAAATAAGTCCCTAGACTAAAAGAAGTTTTCTTGAAAAAGTCTTTAATATCAAATTTTTACTTTTCAGGTAATAAGTAATCAAGCTCAAGGTCTATTTTATACAAAATTATTTATTTTTCATCCAATATTTTGCTATCTCAATGGATAGCTTCTTCAGGGATCTTTTGTTTTTGTTTTTTTTTTAATTTTAATTATATTAAAAAGGTCGAAGAAATTAAACTGAATAATTTTAAATTTAGAGAACTTTTTCATAGTTTCGAATCATGATATAACTGCAGTGACTATATTATGGTAATATTATGGTTATTTCATTATCATAATATGATAACTATATTATAGTACGACTATGGTTGGTACAATCATAATCCCAAAAGGTATATCATGCTCTTCGAATATGATTGCCGCAATCATGTTTTTTTCTGGGTGTGCTTTTAATTCTAATTCTTTAAAATCGTTTTTCTACTAAAAAAATATAAGAACTTTAACAAAAACAAAACAAACATAAACTAATCCCGTTGTCAAAATTTCGTGTTTTACTAAAAAATGCAAATATAATGAAAATGCAGCTTGGCAACAAATCTTCTACCACACAATTGGTTCCATTTTTTATTTTTAAGAAGTGGGGCTAAATTTTATAATGTGTAATCTCTGGGATCGTTCTTCATTTTTATTTGGAGATGTAGATTAATTTTTGAAAATGTAAAAAGCCCCAAAAGATGAAAATACGCCCAAAATGTTTCCCTCTTTATTTGGTGTAAATTTCATTCCTTAGCGCCGTAAAAAATTAGATATTAATTTAAATATGATATAAATATTGACTTAACTGTACTTTTTTCAATTATCGGAATATTTTTATAATACCATCTAGATTTTATAAACGGATTATCGAGACCTTAGTGTTCTTATATTTGAACATGCTGCCAAGCATGTATGTGGGATCGTGTAGATTCCATGAAATTTTTAGATCGGCCGGGTGATATAAACACTTAAACATTTTTTAACAGAAAAATTATATATTTTTCACCAGATTTGGGTTCGGCACAATTCAGCATCAAATCTGACAAAAAAAATTCCTGGTCAATTTTGGGTTAAAAAAATCGGGTTATCGATCAGACAAAATCTAATGTAAGATTTCTTTAAAAATTATAGAATAAAAATTAAAAAAAAAGTTCATTAAAATAGATTTTTTTTTAAATAGGAGATTAGAATATTCTGGAAAAAATCTTAATGGATTGAACAATTTCTGTCAGTCAACGTTTCAACTTTGATTAAAAATATCTTCGCTATAGGGCGTGATAGGAGAATTAAAAATTCATAAAAATATTCTCCCTTATTCTAGTTGTCGTCATCGACACAAGACAATGTCGTCTTGGGATTTTTTTGTGAAATTGGTATTCCCGTTGTCGTTATCGAAAATAATTGATAACTGTCAACAAGTATTTGGTATTCTGTAAGAAAATGTGACGACGATATTGTCTTGAAACGACTCTGATTTTTTCGACACAATTTTTAGTAACGACTTGAGGAAAAGTAATGACTAAAAAAAAAACGGAAAAAATGGGAAGAAATGTCAAATTTATTGAATGCACTTGGCCCACCGAGAATAATGTGAGATGGATGGCAGAAGGTAAAGAAAGCATGATCATATAAAGTGCATTATAGGTTTGGCGAGACTTAAAATTTAAAGTTAAAAAGAAAATGGTAGCCAACAAAGCCGAGTGTAATGCTACAGGTGGCGGAAGATTCAAGCAATTTATATTGAGCCCGCTGGAGGAAGCTGTGGCAAATCTTCTAGTTTCAGAAACAGCTGAACCCTAAGTTAAAGTCGTTTCCAACACTGAGCTGGTACGACCCCTGGGCTAATAATCTTAATGTAGCTGCCAACTTTATTGTTTTGGAAATTAATGTGGACTTGATTCCGGTTTTCAAATTAGGTGCTATTGTTTCCAGCACATCTTTGAAGGCTGTTTTATTCAGCCGAAAGTAACTTTCAAACCTTTTTAAAAAAATTAGAAGATTAACATTCTTTAAAGTAACAGACTTTGATTTTGCTACTCAATTGTTATCCGGCAGATTACAATTGTTATCCGGCAGATTACAACACTGTTTAAGAATACCAATTTGGTGTCGAAGTGATGTCGACGTCGAAGCAAAGTGATGTTGACTTAAAAACGACGACGACATTGATAACGACAACTAGAATAAGGGTGATTATTTGGTCACAAGTCTTTGGCCAAACTAATTATCTTTGCAAAATTCCTATGATTTTTTACCTCAGAAGAATACGGCTTTAAATATTTATAAATTTTTCATACTAAATTTCAAAATATATATTTTGCATAGTGTTAGCAGTTTTAGCGTACTTAAAAAATATTTTGACATGACCAAAATAAACTTAACCATGCAGAACAGCTTAAATTTTAAAAACGAAAACAGAATTTCTTACCTCAACATATCTTAAATTGAATTCAAATTTTTTTTCCGGATGTCAGCAAAAACTCTCACATTCACTATTTCGAAAATTGTTGTTGGTATATATTGAATTGTTTCAACAAAAAAAGAAAATATATATTCTCCATTTCTTTTATTATTCCTTTTTTTAAAATTATTTTTGTGCCGCTATACGGCAACAGATCCAACAAACCATAAAACATATGAAAAGAATGAATTTTTCATGAGGTGTTAGCTTTTGTTCATGCCAGAGCGACAACCATATTGCTGATGTTTGCCATACTTTTGCACTTGAACTTAAAACCGTAAAACATCTACAGTAGGAGCATGAAACACAAAAAGGGGGATAGCAGGCGGAGGGTGAGAAATATATGGAAAATTGTATAAATAGTTAAAAAAAAAATATTCCGGTTTTGGGATTTTATGGTTCAGCAAATATTTTGGCGGTCACTGAGGGTTAACATATAAATATATACATATTTGTGTGAGTGTAACATTCTACACATACGTACAAAGGGATACATAAACATAACTTTTGGAATATTGTTTTTTATGGTTTAGTATGAAAAAAAAAAAAAAACGAAAACGGAAGTTATTAAAACAAACAATGATACTGAAAATAAATATTAGAAGACGTTTACATATTAATTGATTATAACTATTAAATGATGTTAAATAAAATGAATAAAAAAATATACCCACCACCATTTTTTTTTAGTATTTTATAAATACCTAGATATAACAAAATTTTGGTTTTATTGTTTTATTTTATTTAATTTTTGTCTCTCAATTTTATTGTATTTTTTTTTATTTCATTCTATTTATTCAATATAATATTTGCAGGCATAATAGATAATGTTTGAATTTTACTCATATGTATATTTATTATATTTATACATAACTAAACACAATAGATTTCAATACATAATATTTAATATGAAAAAACTTTATTTCACTTCATATAAAATTGATGAGGATTATTTTTGTGTGTGTGTGTGTTTGTATATAAATATACATACACATACATTGATATATATATATAAAAAATCACATATATTTGAATTGATTATGCAGTTGGCTTAATTCAATGAATTCAATTTAAATTCGTTACTAATATGAACAATTTTTGTTATTGTTATTTCTTTTTTCTTTGTTCTGGATTAAATATTGATCATTTTTGTAGTACTATATAATACTTATCAATACATATATTTATTTTTTATTATTAATATAAAATTAAATATACATAAATTGTTACACACACAGTGATTTAGTGGGATTTTAAAATGATTCTGTAACATATTAAAGTGTTTACTATGGGTCAGAAAATTCCCTGCTAAACTCAAAATATTCAAGATTTATTAACATAGTCCTAATGAAACAATGTTTTGCAAAAGGGGTACTATTATGGAATGCAGTTTGAATTTCCCGTACTCCACCAGAAAAGAAAATTATACAAATCGTTCATATAAATTTTTGTATAGAAAATATCCTAAAAACATAAAATTTTCCTCGTCGTGATTAGTTTTTCTTGAATTTCGTGTTAGAAATTGAAATACTTGTTATCTGATTAAATCTTATCTTAAAGGACGTGTAAAAAAAGGAAAGCATATTTTACTAAAAATCAGATGATATAACATAACCTCAACGGACATTATTAGATTCAGAAGATTATGTAGTTTACTGTTTGTAGTTATTAAACTACATTTAAAAATAATGGAACATACATTTATTTTTGTATATATTAACTTTTTATACATTTATTTGAAATGATTTACTATCATTTACCGATTTTTTTCAGTTTCATTTATTTTTTTCATTTGTTTGAAACTTAATACAAATTTACCCACAAAACGGAAACTTGTAGTTTATTTGTGTCCGTAACAGTTTTTACAAATTTAAATTTTGTTTGCTGCCTGTCTCAAAAAAAATTATTCAAAAAATTTTTATTTGTTTTTTTTATTCAAATTGGTTGTATATATATATTATTATTTCAGTTCAAATTACTAGAACTTTAAAAACACACATACATACATACACAAACACATTTATGCAAATAGTGTCTATAGCTATGCATACATACATTTTGTACAAAAAAAAATACAAAAAGGAAAACAATTTCAAATAAATGATGAAATCATTTATTTTTGAAGGAAATGGTAGGTAAAATTTTGACATTTATTTTAACTGATTATATCATTTGTTTTTTACTGATGTGTTAGTTGTTTAATAAACATTTAAAAATAAATTACAAAAGGCATTTAATTTAAATTAAAATTAAGTACACCGGTTTTTAAATGAAATATTACTTCTTGTAAATGACAATTTCTGTTATTTTAACTTTCAAACTATTTGAAACTATTTCCGAGATTAAGTCCAAAAATGTCTTGACACATTACCGAAATATTCTCGATCGAGAATCCCAAAGAGAAAACGAACATAAAGCCAAGAATAAGGATCTTAATTCTCATCAAATTTTCGAATTCTGTTTTATGTTCACCGACTATTTGCTAAATATCATTTTTTGGGTTTTCTCCTCTGGGTTATGTTGAATACTGGCTTTGCTGGTGAAAAGTTTTTCGAGTAGTCGGCCCTCCCGGTTCACCGTCTAATGCTGTTTCTTCTGATATCGATAATATGTGTAGTTAATATTTTAAGTTTTAAGTTGGAAACTTACTATGGCAAAGATATCAAAATTTTCATTTAACGCTTTATTAAGACGATATGGAAAAATAAATATTGAAGACGGATCAAGAAATCCAATAATGAAATAAAATTACATACCGAAAAGTGTAATTGTAGTTGAAGTTATGCCATTTTTACTTTTTGAAAATTGCTAAGTTTAGCGAAATTGCCACTAAAATATTATAAATTTTAATACAACTAAATGTGTATTAAAGGTATATTCATAAAACTTATCCTGCTGATGTTATGTGAATCCGGGGGCAAAAGTAGTTACTCATTTTATAAGTAGAAAATCTGAATTACCTTTGTTACAATCAATGTCCCAAAGTAAATATATGTTTGACGATTTTTTTAATATTCTTTTTCTCTTTTAAAAAGTTAATTTGTTTAAATTACGAAATTTTAACTTTATATGAGCCCAAAAATAAACTGAAAAATTTGCCAAATCAGAAGTAGGAATATATAAAAATTATACAAAAGTCAGAAAACAAAATTTTACCAACAAAAAATGAAAAATTACTAAAATACAAAATACAAAATTTTTAATATTTTTTCGTCACTATGTTTTTTAAAAACCCATATTTTTTTAGGTTCCTTATATTTATATTACTCATAAACTAAACTAAAAGATACGGATATTCCTAAAATCAACTTATTTCGAAATTTTAGTAATTTTCATTTGAAAAAAGCATTTATTTAAAGTTTTCACTTTAGAAATTTTATTATTAAAAAAAAAATTTAAAAAGCAATAAACTGTAACAACAACATTTCTTCTTAAACTCTTATATATTATTTAGTGTTAGGACTAAATAAGATCAAATCTTTTATGCAAATTCTTTTTTTGTTTAATTTTCTTTGCTCTATGACATCTCTGAAATTTGTTAGTGTTTCTTTTTTCTAAAAAATATCAGATCAAAATTAAATTTTTATCTCCATTATAAATTTGAACTTAGGCAATATCTGCGTATTTGAGTTGGAAGATTTCCCTTGTGAGTACATTTCTGTATGAGGAAATCATCATAGTACTATCAATAATTTTGATGAAAGATGATGGTCTCCAAATATGACTACGAGATAAGGCAAGATCATAAGTGTTAGAACAGTTCGTATGTGCCATTTGACGAAGATTTGGTGATGTTGTTGGAGATATTAAGGTTATAGTCCTGTTTTGTTATTTTACTTCAGTGACGTTAAGTGCGGAGCGCGTTGTGCGATTTGTATAAAGGATAGAAAACTTATAAATTCCATGTATTTAAATTAATGTCATCGCTGAGTATTAGTAGACAAAGAAGTAAAACAAAACGATTATATCTAAAAACTTTTAGTAAGATTAAAGTAAAATTTAGTAGCATACAAATTACATTATTGTATGCTACTAAAATCTACAGAAATTATTTTTAAAAAATAGGACACTTTGGATATAAAAAGTTAGATTTTTCTTCGCTTTAAAAAAATCTAAAAAAAAGGTTTTAAAAAGTTTATTTTTTTTTGTGATTTTTTTAATTTAGCAAATTTTTCTCTGAGTTTTATAGAAAATGTCATTTTGAATAAACTTAAATTCAACTTAAAAGCAACTAAAATTTTTTAGATTTAAAAGTTTTATTTTTGCTTTTCGTATCTTAATAATATAAAGCAAAACAAAAATATGAAATAATTTTCAGTAAACATTTTAAGATTTTTCTTTAGGTATTAGTGTAGTTTTAAAATAAACTCAGATAAAAAATTCAGTTAAATGTATCTACCCATTCAACATGGTGTACTTAAAAAATCCAATTCTTAAGAATCTTAGGACTCCAAAAATGTTTTTGTTTAGTTCGCCTATAAATATGTCAAACTCCCCGGATTCAAAGATTTTAAAACCATAATTTCTACCAAAAAACTATTAGAGTTAAAGTATGTTTTAAAATGAATTATTCCTATTTCAAAATCACAGAATTTAAGAAGTTTCTTTTAATAGTTTGTTCACGCAGAGAAAAAACATGGTTGCGATATGATCACTGCTAATATATTGTGCTTGCTGCAATCTGGTATGGTTGTCACAACCATGTTATTGGTTTTCGAAACATCAACATGGTCGCTACCATCATTATTATAGTAAATATTTTACTATTTTATGATTAACACCTTCTATTTTATAACATGATTGGGTGTAACCATATTGTGGTAACAATATGCAACCATAAAATGCTGGTAACAATCAATAAATAATTATACATCAAATAAAACATGACTTTGAAATTTACAGTCATAATATTGTCTTGTTTTCACAAAAACCAAAACTTTATCACTTCAGTCAGTTTGTTTTTACTACAAAATGTCTTAAAAAAACTATCATATATTGTTAAATGCTGGGATTTTATATTTATAATATATATATATGTATATGAGAATCATAATATGCTTACTAATGTGCCATAACATGACATTAGATAGTCATATTATGTATATTAATAATCGTAATATAATAAGAAGGATGACAATAATATGATAACATTTTGAGTATACTATGATTACAGGCGATCATATTCAAGATCATAATATTAAAATCATAATATGGTAATTTTTTAATAATAATATAACTGTAGGGACCATATTATGGTAAAATTATGGTTATTTTATTATCATAATATGATAACCATATTATAGTACAACTATGGTTGGTACAATTATAAACCCAAAAATGAATATGATTGTCCCAACCATGTTTTTTCTCTGCGTGTTTAAAGTTTTTCTAAAGTTTTTGATTGTAAAATTCTTCAATTATTTTTATTTGGTAAACCTGTTAAGCTACGGGTCCGTCAGCCAGTAAATATGTTTCAAGGGGTCGGTGAAGTTATAGTTGGTGGAAAACCGCTGCTATGTATTATGGTTCTTGTTTCAACAAAATTTTCTGTAGTATTTCCAGCTTAATCACTGTGCATTGTTTAACTTAATTTTTTATACATAAATTTATATTTTTGGCCCATTACAAATTATTTTATACTTACAGTAATTTTTTTAATTTATTATAATAAGGGTAACAATTTTTAATGCTTTTTTTATATAGAAAAATGATTGTACAATTTGTATACTATTGTATTTATTTGTATTTTTTTTTTTTTAATAAATTCCTGGCCAAAAAGGCCTTAAATTGTTGTTGCTGTTGTGTTATTTAGGTAATACATTTTAAACATGTTTATAACCATTCATTTATGTTTATTTTCTAGTAAATTTATTTTTGTAATTAATTTATTATTATTAATAATATTTTAAATATTTTTTTTATTCATTAATTTATATAAACACAAAAAAAAACAGATTGTGTGTGTGATTGTGTAAATATACGTATAATCATTTCAATTTTATATAAATTGTAATTTATTTATATATGTATAATATATTTTTTGTTTAAATTTAATTTGTTATAAATATTTAAATTTTTGGTACAAGTATTAATGTAAATATGTTAAATTCTATTAATTTTTAAACAATTAAATAACGTGTTTTTTGAAATTTTTTTTAGTCTATATTTTGTTGTCATTTTATAACTGGGATACAAAAAATTATGTATATTTATAGAGTAAGTATATGTATTTACGTATAAATATGTAATACATAAATACATATGCATTTATGTGTACATATGTATTTAATATGTTTAATGCATCTGCATGATAATGACAATTTTACAATTTTAATGATTACTGTCATACATTTTTATTTAACGCTTATAGATTTCTATATGCACCGAGCTTTTAAAGTATTAATTCCTTAATATATATTTTTTAAAAATATTTTAAATAACAGATTTTTAAAATAAGTGATTTTTGAAGTGTTTAATTTTAAGGAAAATTAAAAATGTTTTTTAAGATATGATTAAAATTATACAATTTACTTTATCAATAAAAAAAGTAATCAATTTATATTGTTCTAAAATAATTCCAGTAAATAAAATTATTTATTAACTCTTTAAAAGCTCTGTACTTTTGTATTTGCATAGTTTTTTATTCTTTAATATTTAGCCTTGTTATTAGCTTTTATATACATACATATATTTGTATACATATATTGTATTGTATGCATTATTGTTATTATTGATATTATTGTTTTTATATGAGTATGTAGCATAATTTAATTGTTTACAATTTAAATTCGTTATACTTAATTGAATTGCAAAAAAAAAAGTAAAAAATCTGTGCAGGTTTTTTTTTTATTTTCATTCCATGTGAAATGACTTTTGCTTTACACTTCATTTCAACATATGTAAAAGCTTTTAGTTTTTTTGTAACACTAATGGTTGGATTACAGTAGTTGTTAATGCATTTTTTGGATATCGTTTTTTTAGATAGTTAAATCGGTTTTTTAAATAAAATTGTTTGTTGAGAATGTACCATTTACTAAATGATACTTAGGGATGATAACTAATCTAAAAGTAAGCACAATTTAATTCTATCCTGAGTTATTTGTATGCAAAGATTCGTTATGTTTAAGGTTAACTACCAACTTTACCCAAGGGGCATTAAATAAGGGCTTTTCAAACAAATAAAGTTTAAATAACAAAGTTATTTAAAAAAAACGTTGAAAACATTTGATGACTTCAAAGCTTTTCATTACATCAAGTTTAATTTTGAAACAGCTAAACAAGATTTGCCTGAAATATTCAATACAAATTCCAATATTTTTTTCCATAATCAGGACATCAGTACGTATACTCAATATTGTATTCATCATAAGCAGTGTGGTGCTTCAGCGTAAAACACTAAAAATAATTCAGAAATCCGACCTATCAATTCTGATATAAATCACGAATATGAACACCAAAATTTAAAATAAGCTCCACTTTTTGAAATAATCCCAAATTTAACAATTACCCAAACAACTAACCAGGCATAAAATACCATCGGCAGTGTACTGGCTAAATGTTGGTGAATGTAGGTTATCAGTTGATATAATGTGACATTAACAATCTAGACAGTAGATGCAATTTTGAAGTTAACGAAGGATGCTGGTGTAGAGTTACAGCCGGGGTGT
Organism: Eustalomyia histrio; assembly: GCA_949748255.1. Taxonomy (NCBI): domain Eukaryota; kingdom Metazoa; phylum Arthropoda; class Insecta; order Diptera; family Anthomyiidae; genus Eustalomyia; species Eustalomyia histrio. The sequence continues at coordinate 7,718,603 of OX456523.1, forward strand.
ATTGATGATGCCTATATCATTAAAAAAATAAATAATAAAACTGAAAATAAAAATAAAAACAAAAAGGAAGATGATAAGCAAACCGTGGTTGTTAAATTGAATTCCAAAAAATCGAAAGAAAAGATGATTTCTGTTAAACCAATTTTAAAAGAAAAAGAAATTTTTAAGAACATTTGTGCAAACGATTTTCTAAGCAGAGAGACTCTTAGTTTGCTAAATTATGCAAGAACGTTGAAAACCGTGGGCTATCGTTCAGTATACGCAGTTGGTGGAAAAATTTTTGTTAAAAGAAGTGAATTGTCCAAACCAAGGTTTATTGCAAATGAAGAAGAAGTTGATAAGCTTTTGCTGGATGCAACAACAAACAGTTTTCGAGGCCGTAGATCTCAACATAAAGTTGTTGATGGTGATGAACGTGAAGCCCCTGATGATGATGTTTACTTATCTCCGTAAATTACAATAAAAAAATAAATAAAATTTGTTTGTATATCTTTTATTTCATTTTATGATTAATAATTATAATAATCAATACTTTTTTAACTTAAAATCATTTGAAAATTATATCAGAAACGAAAATGATTCATTTTTTACTCTAATTTCTATTAATATTAGGAGTATTTCTTCAATAGATAAATTTAATAAATTTAAAGCATTGATTGCAAGGTTACCACGGCTACCCAATATAGTATCTGTTCAAGAAACATGGTTTAGTAAAGATCAAGTGCAACTATATAATATTCCTGGTTACAATAGCATACATTGCTGTAGAATTGATGGCTATGGTGGTACTTCAATTTTTATTCAAAAAAATTTTCATTATAAAGTAGAAGTGTGTGAGAGCAAGAATTTCTTTGATTTAATTGTTGTGAGTCTAAATAATCAGAAATTTAATGGAAAATCTGTTAAATTCATATCATTTTATAGATCTCAAAAATGCGACACAGGAAGATATTTATTGTTTTTGGAAAATCTTCTTAGTTTGTATGGCCGAAACCCTTGTATTTTTGCTGGTGACTCTAACATTGATGGGTTAGATATGCATGCGTCAGAAGATCTGTTGAATTTACTGGCAAATTACAGCCTTGATAACTGTCATACAATGATTACTCGCCCAGGCAGTGGAACATCCATTGACCATATTTACAGCAATGTTAAAAATTTATTGTGTATTGAATCCGTAGAATGTGGGTTATCAGACCATAACATTATTTCGTGCCGAATTAGAATTGGAATTAAAAAACATGATTTAACTGAGAATATTCGATTGATATGTGATTACAATCGAGTAAAAGATAATATTAGAAACAATTTACCAATGGTGTGTCAAACTGGTGATCCCTCTGCTGATACAAACATGTTAATATCATGTGTAAGTAATGCTGTCAAAAATGCTACATTAACAAAAAGACAAAAGATAATTAATAAAAAAGATATAACTCCATGGATAAATTTAAACTTGCAGAAATTGATATCATTCAAACAATATCTTTTAAAAAAGCGAAGAAATAACCGTGGTAATATAGATATAGAAGCACAGTTGAAGAGAATTAGCAATGTAATTAAAAAAGCCAACAGGGAGTCTATGAATAATTTCTATAAAGACAAATTGTATGGAATTCAACACGATCCGAAGAAATGCTGGAAGTTTTTGAACGAAACATTGGGAAGAACCTGTTCCAGAACTATTAATTTAAAAGATGATAATGGTGAAATGATTGAAAATGATTTTCAAAAAGCTGAGATATTAAACAGATACTTTCTTCAATCAATAAAAGACTTAAGGTTTCAAATTAATGAATTTCCAAACGATTCTTGTAATTCCTTAAGAACGTTAATACAATATAATGATACATTTCATTTAAGCTGTACAACATATGATGAGGTTCAGATTATTATTTCAAATTTAGCACCTAATAAAAGTGGTGGTCATGACAATATTTTGCCAAAAGTTATCTTAAATAACAAAAGTGATTTTACCCCTTATTTGGTAAATATCTTTAATAATATGATTGATAGATGCATATATCCTGAAATTTTGAAAATTCATAAAATTGTACCAATTCCAAAGGGAAAAAATGCCTGTACAACCGAGATGTTTAGACCGATTGCTGTTTTGCCCATCATTGACAATGTGTTTGAAAGAATCTTACATAATCAGATTGCCTCTTATATGAGTAACAATAACTTATTTAATGATTTTCAGTACGGTTTTAGGAAAGGATGTGGCACAGAGGAAGCAGTTGTTAATGTTGTTAATTTTATATGCAAAGGATTGGATGAAGGACATAGTGGAGTAGCAGGTATATTTTTTGATTTAACTAAAGCTTTTGATCTTGTTGATCATAAAATCTTGATACGAAAGTTAAGATATTATGGAATTTGTGGAAAAGAATTAATTCTTTTGAAAAGTTACCTTTCAAACCGTAAGCAGTTTGTTCAAGTTAACACACAAAAGAGTAATTATGGTGTGGTTGAACATGGTGTTCCACAAGGCAGTGTACTGGGGCCATTGTTGTTTACCATATATATAAATGACATAAAAAATCTTGAGCTCTCTGGAAAACTTTTTTTATATGCAGATGATATTTGTTTATTATACCCATATAAGCATGAAACTGTTGTCAAAGCTTACATGGAACGTGATGCAGCATTAATATCTGAATTTTTGAGAATAAACAAACTGTTTTTAAATGCACGTAAAACTTGTTTATTGAGATTTAAACCTTATTGTCATAGATATGACAACTTCAGTATAATTGTAGATGGTAAAGAAATTCAGGAAGAAACATCTATTAAGTATTTAGGTTTACATTTGCAGAACAATCTTTCTTGGAACATACACATTCAATGTCTAAAGACGAAAGCAGCCCAAGCAGTTGGTTTCTTATACAAATTTAAAAACAAATTTGATAGAAATACAAAATTTTTAATTTATACTTCGTTAATCCAAAGCCATTTTAATTACTTGGCTCTTTTGTATGGATATAAAAATAGTTCTGAATTAAAGTCTTTACAACGTTTACAAAACAGAGCATTAAAAGTTGTATCCTGCGTTCCCATAACACATTCAACAATATCAATTTATAAGGATATATTTAAAACAGTGTTACCAATTTATGGCATTTTCAAAATGAAACTATTAATATATGTTTTTAAGTGCTTGCACAATATTGGACATCACACTTTATTTATTTCGAGAAATCAGCATTCTTTTAATACAAGGAATAATGGCAGCTTAGCAGTTGCTAGGTGTAGACTTGAAACGACCAAACAAAGGATAGAGTACATGGGTAGTCGTGAATTTAATAATTTGCCTGAACATTTAAAAACCTTAAACAGAATTTCAACTTTTAAAACAAACTTAAAAAATTATTTATTGCAACAATTAGAACAACTTCTGATGTAAAAATTGAGTTATAATTTTTCGTTTCATTGGATATTTATTTTACTATTATTTATTTTTTTTTTTTTTAATTTTATTTAATTATATAAACTAATTGTAAGAAGAAATTTTGCCAACTTGCTTCAACAATGCCTATTAGGCGCTGAAGCACTTAATTGTAATGAATTTTTTTGATAAATAAATTTAAATATAAAAAAAAAAAAAAAAAAAAAAAAAAAAATGTCCTGTTACCCGATTACTAACATCAATTAAGCGAACTTGCCACTGTTGGCATAACGTTAGGTAATTCACAAAATTTGATGCAGTTCAAATATCCCAGCAAAACTTTAGTAATTACCTTTTTCATTATTTGCAAGCATAAAGTAATAAGTTACTTATTATTGATTACGTAATATATGATACATAAATGTAAAGTAATAATTTAAATATTTTTGAAAATCTATTTTTAGATACATTACTTTGTGTTTTTTGTAAGCAAAAAGGTAATGTATGTTTGTTTTGATAACACTAGCGAAAAAACGAAGCGCAACAATTCATTTAAGTTTAAAGCAATCAAATACCATATGCGTCGATGGCTCAGTGGGTAGAGTTCTTGGCTGGCAACCAGATTTTCCAGGTTCGATTCCCATCTTGACCACATTATTTTTAATTACAAATATTTTAAATAAAATATATGTTATATTTTTTTTTAATGAAAATTCCTCTTTTTTAAAAATCTATTTTTAGTAACCCCTTATATTATCACCACTAAAGTAATGGGTATATACATTACTTAGAGGCTCATCGCCTGTAAAATTCATCAATGAAGGAAGGTGTAAAGTAATCCATCGGCCCCTATGGCTATACATTACTTCACCCATTATTTGGTAATGTGAGGTTTTGCTGGGATCTTAAGTTCAATAAATTTAGTAAAATTTTTCTAAAAAAAAAAACTTTTAAAAAGCAACAATCCTGTTCGGGCTTAGTATTTTTAATAAACACTTCTCGTTTAAACTTAAAATAAAATATCAAAAAAAGACGTCTCCAATTGGCAAAATCTACGCATATATGTGTCCGATTGACCCTTCTTGTACCATTAGTACCTGAGATCACATTGTCCAGTAAAGTACAGGGTTACCTAAGTCCTTTCTACAGAGGGCTAGTAGTCGCTCGATCCCCCTCTGGACAGAGAAATAAATCCCTTGGCCTGGCGTTAGCCAAGAGAATTTTTTTAATAGTCAGAAAATTTCGGCCAGGAATCTCTGATTAGTTCTAGTACACAAGATTTTTCTTGCTGAAATTACAACGACAAATGATTTTTTAGAAAATTGGTCTTATTCTTAATTTAGTGAATATTTAGGAACATAGGATGTTAATATTTTTAAAAATGTTCGCCATATCATCAGCTTGATATTTGTTTGATACATTCAAAAAAAAATTGAGTCAGTAGTGGACTAAAAATAATGTAAACATCATCATACCGATTCCGCAAACTGTTTATAGATATCTCGAGTAATTCATGAAATATCCAGCATAGACATTTATCTACCTCCCAATTTTGCTCAGAAAAATTTTAAACTTTCTTTATCGATTCTCTTGGTAACGACTTACTAATAATAAGTAGACGATATGTCCTCAAGAATGACCAATGTCGGATTGGCCACCGACCACATTCATATAAATATTCTTCACACTTTAAAGACTCCAAAGATTAAACCATTCCCTTGTAAAACAGACAACTTATAGTCAAAAAGATTCAGGTCGACAAGATTTAGGTCTTCACTACCAGATTGCCAAACTAATTGTCATAAAACAATTTTGTACATTTTTTTTAAACACATATAAGTCGTTAAATAGTCTGGGGCAGAATCCACAGTCACTAATTTATATAAATCGTTGGATTAGTAGACACAGAAAAATATGTTACCAAACGAATTGAAAAGTGTATTTTGGTTGCAAAAACCAATAAATTCGAATAAATTCTGAATATATTTCATGTTGCAACCATAATTCAGTTGTATTAACCAATTTTAGTCGTAGTATCCGAATTTCAGTTAGAAACTCACAAAATTTGTCTCTGTGCAACCTTCTATGTAACAGTTTAACGCCCTAACCATTACACCACAATGCCCACAAGCCGAGTACTGGCTCTAAAACCACAATAAGTAGATGTTCGTTATGACCTTTATAATGCCGAAGTCCCAAGTCTTCTTTAGTGGTTAGAGATATAGATACCGACAACATACCCATTTTCCGCGTCAATATTTGCAGTCGATTTCGATAAAACGAAGTCTCTTCGCCTTTGAGCACTCTGATAGTTCGCACGGTCTACATGGGATCAGATCTCAGAGGGTCTACTATTCTAAAATATTCCACAGTACGATACAGAAAATTATGTGTGATCCCATGACGTAGCATCGTTCGAAAAATGTCGTCCGTTTTTCTGCCACATTTGTTTTAGACCAATAATATTGTAACATTTTTAATATTTCTCCATTAAATATTATCAACAATTAGTGACATAATGTCAGTTGTCAAAATTCTGTCAATATGTTGATTTTATATTCAATGGATTTTTGACAGTGAGGTTGTTTAAATGTGCAACAAAAGTTATTACAGTACATACCCGGTATATTGAATGAAAAAAAAAATCCAAAAATTTGCTTTTTTATCTTTGACCTCGATTTAAAAAAGTATGACATGTTAGAAGTTTTTAAAAAGTTTATCGGACACAACTAGTCGCGTTCCACTCGCACTCAAAAAGTACCACAATGTTAGCTGGTAAAATATTTTCCATTAAGTATTTTTAGTTTTTAACCAAATAGTGACGAAAACGTCCCTAAATGTATTATGACCGAAATAAAATAATTTTTTTGTTGTTATTTGAAAAGTTGTCTAACCGTTATGCAGTGAATAACAAATATATCAATAAATATTAATTAATTTATATTTCATTGACTTTGTATATACACAAATACAAATTGGTATGGAATATATAGTCTTTTTTATTTAAAATTTCTTTTTGTAAATTTAAATGTGCACATGCACATACATGGACACACCAGAATTTACATACACATGTGTATGTAAAACTATTTATTGTTTATTTATTATTTACTTGATTTACTTTTAAATTGCATTTTATACAATTTAATTAAATCACTTTTAATGCTTCTGTTGGGCTATTTGGTTTTTTTTTTTAAAGCAATTACTGATATATATTTTATTTCTTTTTACAATTTTACTTTCCCATGCATATAATTTAATTAAAAAAATTGTTTAAAGTTTTTATAAGAAAAACTAAAATTTATGCTACATACACTTTCATTGTGTATGTAGTTTTAATAGTTTAGTTGTTTCTACTTCTGGTACTGGTAGACAACATGCTTCCATATATAATGAGTGCTAAAACTTGGTTAACCACACTAACACATAAACATGTATTTAAATAGAAAAAGAGTACAACGACTACTTTACTTACTAGTAGTAGTAGCACTACAATACATACATACTTACATATTTAATGCTGCTATTTAAGCAAATATACACGCAAAATACTTATACATTTATGTGTATGTGTGAGATAGTATAGTTGTATGAATTGTTAGTTGTATTGTTATTTCATATAACACTCTACGTATGTATGTGTAAATGTTTATATTTTTTTTCATATTTTCCACAGCCACACTGGAAAAGTAGCGAGTTGTGGTATTTGTGTTTTACTGGGTCGCGTCACATTATATCTAATTGGTGTTTAGGATCTTTATGTGCTGCATAAATGTTGCACACTGAATTTTATGCATATTAATGGTATTCCACTAAAACTTTAAACATAAATTTTACATGTATAGAGAATTTATTTTCATGCATATAAGAAATATGAAATTAATTGGGGTTTTTGAAAAATATCCCGGGATATCAAAATAATATAAGACATTTTTATATTATTTTATTAATATTAATCATATATTTTATATTATGTTCTTATAGACTAACCGAGCACTATAAACGAAGTTTATTGGCTCGTTGTAGAGTAAACAGACCAGAGCCTTTGCTGGGAATCGAACTCACGACCCCTGCACTGACAAGCTAGCACACTACCAACCAGTCTACGAACGTGGCGCTGCTAAGGCATTGTTATAGAATTATTACAAAAAATAGAACGGTTCTGGGCATTTTTTAAATAAAATTTTCGGGGTTTTATACCCAGTTATGCAATTACGTTTCATATGATAGTGGAAACACGTAAAAATATACAATATTAAATTTGAGTTTTTGTATTAAGGATTCAATTCTATTCTCGATTTTCAGTCGATCCATTCTATTTCTCTTTATTAACGAAAAATAATAATCTACGAGGGGAAGTCACTAAGTCTTTATAAAATCATATAAGGACTGATAAGAATTCAAAACAAAGTATAGTTTTTGAAAAATGTCAAATTGCAAAAGACGATTGGCAAACTTTTAGGAAAATAAGTCATTCAGTTTTATTTTAATAATTGATTGTTTGATCCAACTTTTGCTCTTTATAAAAATGGATAATGGCATCAGACACATCTAATTGAAAGGCAACGCACCTATGTGTAATACGAAATCCATGGCATAACTGCACCAGTGTTTAATAATAACTACAATTGGGTAATAATCATTGATAAAATCCACGATATTGTTTTGAATGACCGACAGCTTAAGTGTGTGAACTAGTTGAGGATATGAAGCAGCTACTGGCAAGATGAGTGCCGCGTTTGCTCGAACGTAATCGAACATAAATGCAATCGTGTGACTGATTCAGTAGTTGGTTTACAGCTATTCCAACACAATGCTGATAACCGTTGATAAATCTGTGATTCATCACTATGCACCAGAAATGAGACAAGAGGCAAAGCAATGGATTTTAGCAGGTGAACGCGCCCTGAAGAAAACAAATACAGAGAAATATGCTCTTAAGGTTGTGGCAAGGATTTTTTGGGATATGCATGGTAGGTAATTCCAATCATATCCCAAAAAATCTTTGCCACAACCAATAACTACTTTAGAAAGAGAAATATTATTTATCATTATTTGGCCAATTAAGCGAAGATATCAAGAAAACAATGCACCTATTTAGCTACACAAAAGTGATCTGCCCTCAAGATAATACTCAGCCGAACACTAGTTCAGTTTTGATGACAAAAGACACCCGAGTTGAGGTTCAAATTGTAGCTAGATGCACCTTATTCTACAGATTTGGCTTCCAGCGACTTTTATCTGTTTCCAAATTTTAAAATGTGTTTCGGCGGAAAAACATTTAAGTCGAATGAGGAGGTCATCTCTGCAAGAGAAGACTATATTGAGGACCTTGAAAAATAATAGAGAATCCACCAAAAAATTGCGTTTGTCTATGTTTTTGTAAAGACTAAATTAATTACCCCCATTTTTTCTTAATATATTTACACGTTGATTTTCTTCTTAGTTAAATAAGCCGTAGAAGAGGTCGACCAGCTCATACATGGCGAAGACAAATTGAAATCGAAGTGTCAAAAATGCAAACGAGCTGGAATGAAGTAAAAAACATCGCTATGAACAGATCCAGATGGAAAGATTTTGTTGAGGCCCTATGCTCCTTATAGGAACGACGGGAACATATATATATGTTGGCAAGCTGAAAAAATGTCCATTAACAAATTAGTTTGGCCATTAACTAACTAACTAGTGATCGTGATATTCTACTGAAGATCGTTGTAAAGAACGTCAAATCATAATATGAAAACCACAATATCTCTAGCTATTAATAATTTAAATTTTCTTAACTCCTTAAAAGAAACTTTATATCCTTTTCAGTTTCATTAAAAACTTTATGCTTTTAAATAATTATGTTAAATACAAATTATTTGTATACCCTGTATTCTTGTGCACATTTTAATAGTTTTTATTATTTGCTTCCATACCATATGAGCAATGTAACCAAAATGCAACCACAATCCAAACGGACATATGTGGAAGATTAATATGTGAATATGGTTAGAAGAAAGCAAAAAAAAAGTACAAAAAAGTACAAAAACTAAAACAAAGAGAGAGAAAACTATTATAATTTGTTGCAAACAAAAATGTATGCTAAGCTCATTAATGATTATTTAAAATGACCTGATAACAAGTGTGAGATCCAAAGTGAGCGAGTACTTCAAATCGTTTTGAAAGGGGAAATTGAAGTTTATTTAAATTTTTAAAATATTATTTAATGGATTTTTAATATAAATAATATTAATTACAACGAAGAATTATTTATGTTTCGAATAATTTGGCAGGAAAATTTTAAAATTAGACAAATAATTGGTTTGTATAATTACGTTTTTAGTATAACTAATACAAATAGAAAGAAAAAGCTGAAAAATATAAAAAATATAAGAAAGTAATAAAAAGAATTAGCTATTAAGTGAATCCAAAACAATGTATAACAAATGTTACAAAATCCAGGAGAAAATATTTAATAAATAATTTAATAAAAATTTCTATAAAAACCAAACTCAGATTTTGTATGAATTTGTTAAACTAAAAACAACTTCTTATTTATTATTTATTTATTTATTTTATTTATTAATCATATAATTACAAATTTTATGTTAAAACCCTAACCGAGCACTAGCAACAAAGGCCTTCGGCTCGTTGTAGCGAAAACAGACCTGAGCCTCTGGTGGGAATTGAACCCACGACCCCCGCACTGATAAGCTAGCTACCGGGGCGCTCAAGTTACTATTGTATTTTTAGCTGAAAAATATTGTTCAAGTAAAACCAGTAAAATTTCTGCTTAAGTTCTTTTACTACAATAGTTTTTATTAAGGTTTAGAGGTTCCTTATTCCGATGATGATTAAATGATCACAAATTGGTCATATCTGGCAAAGTATTATGAATTTTGCTTAGTTTGGTTTGTCATTTCATCATGAACAAATTGTGCAAATTTATTTCGAAAATTATGGTTTAGTTCGTGATTGTTAGCGTGAGCTACACTACGTCCATTTTAAGTCCACATAATCATCCATCCGAGTGACTAATTCGAATAACTATAGACTTTAAAAAAATTAAGAGTAACGATCAATGACAACATTTTCTTCATTAAATTTTTCAAACTTTGTTAACTGACAAAATTGTTTGGCACAGAGTGCCAAAATTAACTAAACATTATGTATCATACGATATAAATTAATGGTGAGAAATTTAGGCGATTGAAGAGATGGAAGACATTAATCGTGTATAGAAATTTCAGTTTTAATCAATTACTAAATATTCTGCTAAAACTTTTGCACAATGGTGTGCAACAGCAGAATCAAAACATTTCAATTTCCACCCACTCTAATGCACGGTCCGATACGATTTGACTTTTTCGGCACCCGATATTAATGTAATCAAGACACCATAGCGTATACTTATTATTAAATTAAATATTACTAATAGGTTAATGAGGTTGGGCTAGAAAATTAAAAAAGCTAAATAAAATATTTTAAAGTCTTCACGAATTTTATTATTTATAATTTAAAAAGCATGATAACTTTTATTTACAAAATGCATTTCACTGTTCTTAAGGAACTTCGAATTAACAAATATTCGGTAGTGTGGCTAACTTTAGAAACCTAAAAATTAGTTAAATATATTTTAATTTTGCCACCTAATTTATCATGGCACTAAGCAAGTTTAAAATACAATTGAAAATTTAAAAAAAATACTATACTTCCATTCAAAGAATATTTAAGAAATGTAACTTGCTAATTTCTAAAATGCAAATTTTTATCCAGATATATAAATTTTTTTTCAACATTATCACAATATTGTTCGAAGTAGTATGTATTTAACGTCAGATCTAACATTAACCAAAATCTTTTCTTTAAGTTGGTGGGAAATGTCTTAAATAATTGTCGCAATTGACACTATTTACCATCTATAAAAAAGTATATTGAAATTAGATTCAACAATCATTTAATCCATTTCTAATTAAGTTAATTATTGCACACAAATAAAAAAAACTTTTCGGAAGAAAATTTAAAGGCAATAACAAAACGAACGAACGAACGAACAATCTGACGGAAAAAAAGAACACAGTATTATTGTGCTAATGTTTTAATCTCTAAATGCATCTTGTAGACAACATTAGACATACGTACATACTGTGTAACTAACTAAAGTACATTATACACAGACCCATATTCATTCAAACAGACACACTCAGACATGCACACAAGCATACAATGATGCAATTAAAATTGCAAACTAAACTACTAGAATAGTTTAGATGCATTTGCTAATGCTGTACGTGTATTTGTTCTTACCATTGCTGGTGTTCCCACAATATTTCTGCACTTTAGCTTTTGCACTACATTAAAGGGTTTACACGAACATATTTTTACAAAGTTAAATGCGAATTCTGGAGCTTCATTACTCAAACTAATTTAAATGATACAGATTTCATTGCCATTTAATGATAATAAAATATTTTGCATTAGAACAACTACAACAATTTTTGATGCATAAAATGTAGTATAACATAGCTTCAAATTGGAACGTTAAAAGGGAATCGATATGAAGCGAAACACAACAAACATAAACGGAATGGGGATCGAGTGAAATTGAAGCTCTAAATATTGTGAACGATATAGAATAGAAAGGGGAACGAGTGAAATTAGAAGACTAAATACTGGGAATAAAATAGAGTGAAACGAAATTTGAATTACTGAAGTGTATTATCGGTGCCGTGTAATAAAGCCATAGGCAATAAAGCCATATGGCCTTATTTCATACAGCATTGACAAATAATGCCATATAGCTTTATTTTCAACGGAGAAGTGAAATAAAGCCATTATGACATTATTGCACCTTTGATAATTTTCTGTGCAATATTTTTGTAGTGTGTTTGATTTCTGTAAATTACAAAAAAAAAAAAAAAAATACAATAAGTTCAGTTAACAAATGGAAATGTGAATCGGTTTTTTAAAAATTAACAATATATGAATGTACGTGCTATCCTTGATAATGGCATAGCCAGTCGCCAGAAAACAAAAATGGTTCAATATGTTGAAGAGCAGCAATCAACATGTAATACGGCGCGTAATTGCTGTGCCGACCGCGAAGGCGCCGCGCCGATCGCGAAGACTCCGCGCCCGAACCCTTCCAACGCCTGTACGCCATACATTTTCAACGCTTGACACAATTAATTGCATTTTACACTAGTATGGCATTATTTCCACTTCAATCGACAAACTCATATGACTTTATTTCACTCCTTCTGTGGTAATAAGGCATTATTTCCCAATGCGGTGTAAAATAAGGTCATATAGCTTTATTGCATATGGCTTTATTACACGGCACCATATTAGTGCGAATAATAAATATGTCACCCAGTAGCTGTTTTATAAAAACTGATCACTTGAAATCACTCTGATAGAGCAAACTTTTTGTTTGTTTTGCCCTATCTTGCATATTCTCCTTTATATTCGTTATTCTAAAAACGGCCTGTATCTCGAAAATTTAGCAAGATAGAGGAAATTTTTGCAAAACTCGGCATAGACACACTACGATTATACAAATAAGGTAGATACCTCGAAGCATCCCTTTTTTAAAACTATGTATTTGCGTAATAACACAAATGTTTATTTTTGCTTATATATGATCATATACTTATACGATCATATATGGTCATACATATATTGAAATATTTCTGAACATATATGATCAGATATACCCAATAAATACAAGTCCTTATGTGATATTATGTTCTAATATATGATCCCATTTTCACCTGCCTACGTAAAAGTTTAAATATCTATGAGTATTCATGATCATACAGTGGCTGATATATGAACACACAAGGGCATACATGATCGTTTGTATATGACCATATATTATCTCAAATATTACCATATATCTTTGGATCCGAAATTTAAAGGTATATGGTTATGTATAGTCTTATATGAATAATCATTACAGTGATTCGATTTCACAAGCTCCATTACTCTTCAAATATGCCATTATGGAAAAAATATGGCCTGCCAAACAAATTTCATAAACATGTTTATTTAAAAGTAGCACATCGTCATTGAAGTTTCAAAGTTGCACTTATTTGATTATTTTAAAATATTGTAAGTACACTCACAATATATTTTCCGTTACCGACTGTAGTTTATTTAAAAAGTAATACGTATAGTTTGTTTTTAAATGAAGAATCAATTGAAATTCATAGAAATATATTTTTTAACTATCTGAATCAGTCATTCAAAAACAAACTATAAAAATTTGCAGACATTCAGTAGGAGTTGATATTTTCAGTTAAATGTAAAATTTTATGTTTTCTGTTTCGAAAATTATAAATTTATCTAATTCCTTTTTGTTTTTTTTACAAAAAAAGTTTGTATATATACAAAATTATTTCAATAAAAATTACAAGAAATTTTTTAAATATACATACACACAAAGCCAATAAAAATATATACATCTGTATGTGGTGTGTTCTGTTTTGTAATTACACACAAATAAAAAGAACTTTCAATTTGAAAAACAAACCACAAAAGTAATTTTTTCTAACTTTTTGTTAGTAAAAATTTGATGGTTGTTTTAAACGACTTTCTATTGTTTTTACTTTTATCGATTATTAAACAATGATTGAAAATAAACAACAAAATAGGTTGAATATAATGAAAAATCAGTAGACCTCTTTTTGATTTTATTTTCGATTAATTTAATATGTATTTTAAGTTGTTTTTAATGAAATAATATTGTGAGTGTAGTCAAAATTGTAGCAAGCAAAATAATTCAAAACCCAAGAAGGAATTTTATAGCAAAATCTAGAAAATTCAACACTTCTCCCTAGGAGTATTTTTTGTATGGTCGTACATGTTCATATATAACCATATATTTTAGATCATATATGCTCATATATTAATATTTTAAATGTTTTTTATTTTTTTTCCTTAAAATACTACACAATGGAGTAGAGATATATTAAAAAAAATAGTTTTTTTATAAAAAACAAACCTTTAGCTCAAGAAATAAAAAAGTTATTAATAAATTTTTTTATAAAACTTTCATTTTGTTTATAATTTGTCATATTTATACTCCTGAAGATGCTATACAATGGAGTAGCGAAATATTGAAAAATAAATAATATGTTTATTAAAAAAACAAACCTTAAGCTCAAAAAAAATTAGTTATTAAAAAGAAAAAGGTTAAATAAAAGTTAACAATTATAAAAGAATAAAAATATATGATCATGTATTTAAAAAAAAGGTTCTGTTGCAATAAATGCACTATTTTTACTGAAAAAGTAAATGATTTTTTATTCTAATTATTGTTAAAAAGACCTTTTGAAAAACTAAATCAGTATCAAAATCAGTCAAAGATATATGAACATATATGAAATAAAAAAGAAAAATAGTATCATATATATTCATTCATCAATTTTAAGGTTTTTAAAGTCTATGATATATGAATATACTCGTTAATGAGTTAAAAAAAACAAAAAATATAATATCATATATGAATAATGAACTTATATGAGTACGAATTCATTACGTTACCATATATGATATTTTTATTTGCATATAAATATGATTGCATATATGTTTCCATACATGCCATATATCTTCACTTATGTTCATACATGGAATCGCATAAGCTCATACATGAAATCATCTTTGTTCATATGTTATCATTTTTGTATGGGTTTGTTAAAAAAAAATCCGTTTACAGTCTTTTGATGTAGTGCTTGCTGGCTTGCTGGCTGGCAAAAAGTGTTGGTGTAAGTCTATGTTGGTCTGTGTTTGAATACGATTATGTAGAACAGCCACATAAACGAAATTAACATACACATACATTTAAAATTTTTGCTACTACAACTTCGAAAAATAGCTGTGGCAACGCTTTGGTCTACATTTTGGTATTGGTAATATTACCAATAATAAGAAGAAGAAAAAAATACTTTATTGTGGGTAATATTTGCATTAGAGCACTTTGTATGTAGTATGGCACTATGGGACATTCCTTTATAATAATGCTTTATCTACAATGAAATTAATTTTACATCAACAAATATCATTAAAATTTGTATACATTTTTAAACACTATTTTCTGAAGAAAAGAATGGATATTTCAATTATATCATCGATTTTGGTCTGTCTATTTCATCACTATTATCCTAAAAAGTGAGTTTTCAGTCCAAAGTGCATTTAATAGAATATATCCGGCAATCATAGTACATGGTACTTTTAGGTTTAGATATTAAATTGGGAGATATTGAGAGAGTGAGAGCAAAAATTTGGTTTGGTTGCATCATCACTGCATGCGATATACATACAGTATTATACATTTATAAACAGACAGTTAAGTCGATAAATACCAAGTATAGACATTCAATTTTCCTATACGATTATGCATTGAGATAAAATTATTATGCACACGCACATAGCCACAAATGCGCATAATACATTTACATATGTATATATAGACAAATACACCAATATGTAGAACAAATCGGAGAAGTATAAGCAGTCAGTCATTGACACTTTCCTACACGGATGAACTTAAAAATTCGATTGATGCATGTATATAAACATGAGTTTGTTAAGGATAAATATACCATTCAAGGATATTCTGACCAAATCCATCGTATGTATCCACATTTATATAACCAACCAAGCATGTATCCCTTCATCTATCCATCTATCGATCGATCAGATGGATGTTAATGCTAATACACAGGCAGTTTGTATGATGATGATGTTGCATTTATGTTACTGGTACTGTTGCTATTACTTGTAACTTTTGCTGATGTTTTTGTTGCTACAGATAATCAGGACGTTGTTGCTGATGTTACTGATACAGTAAATAAACGTTTAACTCTCTGTTTGATTGTACAAAATGCATTTAAAGTGTGTGTGTGTGTGTTTTTTTTTCTGCATTTCTTGCTGCTTATTCTTACTACACATAATTTAACTATCATATCATGTTGTATTGATGATAGTCTGGAGTAAAATAATGAATACATTATAACTGTATCTTCATACCCACACGTTTACACTCACACCCACACACTTTTACATATGATTGAGGCATTTAAAGTTGTTATTCCGGTTGCAGTTTTTTTTTTTTTTGTATCTTCTTCAATTTCGTTTTTATTTTTTGCTGTTCCTTTTCTTTTATTAAAGTTTCAGTCACAGTTTAATTTGCTTGTTGCTACGGATGTTTTGTATAGTTATTTAAAGACATGTCATTTGTTGTCATACCATGTGATGTGATATCCTTGTTGCGGTCATGTATTCCTTTATCGTGTTGTATCTTTTTTCTAGCTTTTTGATTTTTTAACTGCAAAATGACAAGATAAAAAGGCAACAAAAAAGAAAACAGGATGTTACTAATAGAGTAGAGAGAAAAAAAGAAAAAAATCATCAACTACACACAGGTGTCCTCAAGGCTCGGTATGTTGCGGCTGAAATATGAGAACTAATAAAATGGATATGTTGTTAGATGACTCTTGGTAGCTCTCCAAACCAGTTTTTAATAACATCGTATATTCGTTAATATATCCAAACTTTTAGAGTTTTTAAAGCACAAATATCAAAAATTGGTAAAATAAATAATTTTTAAAAATAAAACAAGAGGAATTGATTCCAAATTTAAGCGGAAAATTTATAGATTTTTTTTTTAATTCTTCAAAACTGTAAGCTGTTGCCAAATTTGCTCAAAAGATACGGTTCAGAGAAATCTCAAAAATGGTTTTAAAACATAAGACTTTTATTTCCGGAATCAGAAGAGTCAGTGATTCAAAAATAAGTCTACAGAATTTAATAAATTTTTGATAAACCATATCGATAATTCGTTTTAGTTGATTTCACCTTTTTTTGAAAATTTTTTAAGAGTTGTTCTCCAAAACGGAATAATTTATGATTTCACTGTAGGGCATTTTAAGAACTATGAAGAGTAATGTAACAACATATACAATCAGTAGTTTCCCACTTATTTCCAACCAATCCTTGAGGACACCTGTGTATAGACGAAAAAAAAAACAATTATACTTTAAGCTATTTTGTTTACCCTTTGTATTGTTTCTTCAAAATTCTGATGAGGTTCTACACGTTTCATTGTACCACAGCTTTTAATTTTTTCAGAAGTCTGCAATGAATATGAAAAAAATAAACAAAAAAAATTGAAAATGATTAAGAAAACAACAACAAAACGTAACAGCAAACATTATTAACACTGAAAAAAAACAAGAAATATAATAGTAAAGTTACTCTGCAATAAATCGAAACGAATTATAATTACCCTAAATTGGAATTTTTAAAAACCAATTTTTTTGGAAATTGAGTTAGTTTTTGGCATATTTCAATAAATTCGCTACTTCTGTAAACAATATTTTACCAGAAATGTCATTTTATATTTAAAACTGTCAAAATTAAAAAAAAATATATGTACTTCTTTAATTTAAATTTAATTAGCAATAATATATAGGGGTGCATGTTCTATTCAATACCCTCTATGAACCAATTTTTTGAAAAATAACTTTTTGATGGAGAACTAACAAAATTTTCACAGAGATAAAATCTATTTTAGTACTTTTTTATATTCTTTTTATTTCTCTATGAACCGTAAGATATATTCTTGAACGCCATACCCTCTATCAACCACACTAAAGGTTATCGTCTTAATAAAAATGTTGTATTACCACATATATTAAATGAAGTTTTTTCCAACAACTATTTATACAACTGTACTTAACATATCAAGGACATTTAGTATGTACCGTAAAATATGCTCTTCGAATTTTAAATGAATAGCATTTACTCAATTTTGATGCGCAGATTACAAAAGAACTTAAAATTATTAGAGAGTACTTTATTTTTTTTTAATGAAATTCATTTTAAAATTTAAAAAATTAAATGTTTATTGAAAAAAAATTATTGAATAGTTTTAAATCACTTCTGTAATTTTTTAATATTCTAGTGGTGGACCAAAAATCCTTTGTCGAATAAAATGTTTGTAGGATTTATGTTTAATCACAATTTAGCCTAGTAAAGAAACAACATCTACAAGATTTGAAGCCACCAGAATATCATTACTTCTTTAATTATTTAGTTCAGATGAAATTAGAGTAATAGTAAGATATGTAGCAACATTCAATTAAAATAAAACAAGATAATTCGATATCTTGTTCTATTTTAATTCAATGGTTTTTAGTTGTTATATGTTAAAAAAAACGTTGATCCTTGAATAAAATTGCAAATTATATAATTTTTTTCTGTGCAATACCCTCTATCAGCAAAAAATTATTTGAATTTGTCAATAACAATACACTCTATCAACCATAATGCCGCGAATAACATAAAATATTATATTATTTTTTATACGTTAGATTTACTATCATATTGTAGAAAAAAAATAGATAGATTCGTAGTTTGAATGAATTTGGATATAAAGTTTTTGCCTTTTCAAAAAAAATTGTCTTTTCGTTCATAGAGGGTATTAAATATAAGTTATCCATGTTGAAACTTTAATAAAATTGCAAATTATATAATTATTTTACTGAGCAATACCATCTGTCAGAAAACAAATATTTTAACTTTTCAATTGCAATACACTTTATCAACCATAGCGCCGCGAATAACGAAAAATAGTATATTCACCCTTATTCTAGTTGTCGTCATCGACACAAGACAATATCGTCTTGGGATTTTTTTTGAAATTGGTATTCCCGTTGTCGTTATCGAAAATAATTGATAACTGTCGACAAGTATTTGGTATTCTGTAAGAAAATGTGACGACGATATTGTCTTGAAACGACTCTGATTTTGTCGACACAATTTTTAGTAACGACTTGAGGAAAAGTAATAACTGAAAAAAAAAACGGAAAAAATGGGAAGAAATATCAAATTTATTAAATGCACTTGGCCCACCGAGAATAATGTGAGATGGATGGCAGAAGGTAAAGAAAGCATGATCATATAAGGTGCATTATAAAAATATAACAAAATTTATTTATAGGTTTGGCGAGAAAATGGTAGCCAACAAAACCGAGTGTAATTCTACAGGTGGCGGAAGATTCAAGCAATTTATATTGAACCCGCTGGAGGAAGCTGTGGCAAATCTTCTACAGATTCAGAAACAGCTGAACCCTAAGTTAAAATCGTTTCCAACACTGAGCTAGTACGACCCCTGGGCTAAAAATCTTAATGTAGCTGCCAACTTTATTGTTTTGGAAATAAATGTGGACTTGATTCCGGTTTTCAAATTAGAAGCTATTGTTTCCAGTACATCTTTGAAAACTGTTTTCTTCAGCCGAAAGTAACTTTCAAACCTTTTAAAAAAATTAGAAGATTTATATTCTTTAAAGTAACAGACTTTGATTTTGGCACTCACTTGTTATCCGGCAGATTAAATATATTGGAATTCTGTATGAGAAGTCTTCTTTCCAATACTAGATTTTCTTTATTTCCTTCATCACTGGTATCAGAATTTAAATTACACATAAAAAACATTTTTTCGCAAAACCAATAAACAAAATAAATCTGCCGACTCAATTTTTAGAGATGTGTTTTTTTTAAATCGATAAACTGTCAACGTCGTTACAACACTGTTTTAGAATACCAATTTGGTGTCGAAGTGATGTCGACGTCGAAGCAAAGTGATGTTGACTCAAAAACGACGACGACATTGATAACGACAACAAGAATAAGGGTGATTTCTTATTTACGTGGGATACAGTATTCGTAATGAACAAAATATGTTGGATATAGATTGAATTATACTATAAGAATTTGGACATTAATCAGTTTTATGTCTCTTCTGAAAACATAAATTGGTTCATAGAGGGTATTGAATATAAGCTAACGACATTTAGACTCTAATAAATTTTTTTTTTACTGTGCAATACCCTCAATCAACAAAACAATTTAAATTTTCAATTGCAATCACTCTATCAACCATAGCGCCGCGAATCATGAATAATATTATATTATTTGTATACGCTGGATTCAGTAGTCATATTTAACAAATATTGTAGAAGGCTTAACAGGAAAGAAAATACTTGTTCAATCAAGTTTTTTACTTGATTCGGTCAGGCCAGATCATTAGATATTCTACTCCAGAATATGGTTTGGGTTACATTCCGCATGGTTCTAGGACAGAAAGGAACCTGATTCTTATCAATCAATACAATCTACAATTTGATTGGTGTTAGTTAATAACATATTTGATTAGGATAAAATTTTAATATGATTAATTTTGTTAATAGATTTGTAGATTGTATCAATATTCTAAATATATTTACTAAATGAATGGTTGCCTCTACTGTATGCAATTACTGAACGAATTTCATATTTAAAGTTGCTTAGAAATACTGTTTTTACAGGGTGCAACAATTTAACTTTTTTGAGGTTCACCTAGATTTTGAATTCTCTATTACATATCCTTGTTGTCCATATCCTTCTGTCGAAAATTATTAACATTTATAGTCAATGTACGCATGAGTGTTTTAAAAATCTTAAAATATAACTCATACGTAATATTCCAAAAAAAAAAAAAAATATTTTGACATACATATTTTGCATTACACTTATTTAGTGTTTCCAAATCGGTTAATCGATTAGCCGATTCCTCGATTAATCACCTCTATTTCGGTTAATGTCGAAACAAATAATTTAAAAATCAAACAATTATTCAACCCGAATAATCGATAAAAAAAAGTCGATTAACCTGTTATATTTTTAATATGAATTTTTCTTCCTAATTTTCTTAACTTTGGCAAGAATTTGATACAAATCAAATTATTTTCAAATCAACTGAATCAAAGCAAATATTATTTATGCTTTAGGAAAGATGAGAGACATTTTTATTTTTGTTTCAATTCCTTTAAAAAATAAATTTTAAATAATATAAAATTATATTTTAATGTCCACAAAATATAAATAGAGCTTTCAACATCCGAGCTGACAAAAGATCTCATCAGAACGCGAAGTTTTAGAAAAGCTAGATCCTCTAAGCAGAGATTTAACAAAAAACCCATTAAAATATATATTTTTCTCCTTAGCAATGAAACACGTGACCATGTGTATTCCTAACAAGCACTATGACGTTACTTATGTTATAAAATAATATTATAAAATTGCTTTAAATTCGAAAACTGTATTTTCTAAGAAACAGTTTCATTTAAAATTCTATGAAACAATTTATAAAAACTTAAAAATAACATGGAATTTTGTTTCTAATTTGACTTATCAACAAATGTTGATGAAGTAGGAACTTAAGTAGAATTAAGTTGTTTAGTCAAAAATATTAAAGAATTCTCTTATTTGAATTCTTAATTGCACAAACACAGATAAATCGGCGAGGACTTGTCAGGAATATGCGTTATTGAATTTTTTGAAGGCAGTTCTTGATTATGTAGGCATTTTTTATTCTGGACAGTGTCATATAAAAAAAATAAAAACCAATTTATCGACAAAATGTCCCATTTCGGTAACACACTATCTACACTGCGTTTTAAAGGGTTTGCTTCTACTGAACACATCTGACATTTTCTTTTTAAAGAGTGGTCAGATTCCTCTGAAAAAGCCCCAAGATTATAAGGCATGATTCTTTAAAAATATATCAGAACGCTTTTAATTGTCCTAAACTAACACTTCAATCAATCAATTTTCTTAATTTTTCGAATAATGACCTAATCGATTAACCGGCAGGGTCGACTAATTTAAAACACTACATTTAATACATCTAACACTAAAATACTTCAGTACCTGGTAGTTCGTTCATGTCAAAAAAATTACTGATACCTTAACATTAGCGCATTTACAAACAACAACATAAAATTAATATACTTGAAAGTGTTGGGGCTAAGAATATTAAAAGAAGTCTTGTTATAATTACTCTGTCTTTTTGTTCTATTGTATTTTGTGACACTTAACAATTCGCAAAGTGTTAAATAGTTTTATGACAATTGTCTTTTCTTCTTGGTTTTGTTGTTGCTCTTAGCTTTTTATTTGTTGCCTTAACCTCAACGGTCAATGTCTAACCATTGAAAAAAAAAAACAAAATTAAAGAACATTTTTAGAAATGAATACATTTTCTATTATTTATGTACTGGTTTTCTTTTATTTTGCCGCTGTTGTTGGGCTATTTATTATTGTCCACTTAGTTGATGACTTACTTGACGAGTATTTTATGATCATCACCTGTACCCTTTGTGTGTGTAAATTTATTATTTCTTTTTTTTATTCTTACATTTTGTTTTTTGTCGCCTTTTTTTGTTGGTCTTATTTGGTATCCTGTCATTTTTTGACCAATGTATTTTGAAGCATATAACTAAAAATAAAACAATAAGACAACAACAAAAATAAAAAAACATAAAAAATAATACAATAAAAAACCAACAACTGTCAGAATTTCATTTAGGTGTTGTTGTTCTTGTTGCTTTAGCGAATGTACATTGTCGAAGGTGTTTTTGTTTTTGTGTAGATGATGTCCTTTACTGCCCTGCAATTTAGTGTGTGTAAGTGTATTCATTTCAGTTCAGGATATTGTAGAGGAAACATTTTCTGCTACTCAAGTACACTTTTGTTTACAAGTGTTTTATATAGTTTTTGCGAATGTACAAGTATGTGTACATGTGTATGTGTGTGTGTGAATGAATATTTTGTATGCATGTAAGTGTATATATTTAACGCGCATTTAGCCAGTATTCTATACAACATACTTTCACTGGCTACATATAAACATTTAGTTCATGTGGTCCTTAGACATGAATCGCACAACAAAACAGTACATTCGTAGTCCAAGTAGTACATTAAACTGTTTGTATGTATGAAAGTATTAATGTTTACATATACACACACAGACAAACTATCTTTGTAATTAATGTTTTTTTTTGTGTGTGTTTTTATGTTGCTCTTGCTTGTTCATGTTCTTGCTATTACTATTGCTTTTTCAACATTTATTATTTAAACACAATTTGTGTGTTCAGTTGTTCATGCATCGTTTATTTGATTCTGTATAGATATGGTGTTTTATTTTGTATGTTTGTGTGATTTTCTTTTGTATTCTTTTTTTTTTGTTGCTTTATTCTTAGATTATAATATCAAAAGTGTTATTATAATCTATATTTTCACACTTTACCAATTTTATGATTTCTTTTTATTATCTCGTTTGTTCATATTTTTCTTATTAACACTATTTTTCAATACATTCTGCAAAAGATATTGAAATAGTTATGGGTTTGTTGTATGTTTAGAAGATATATTGATTGCAGTATTTTAAATTAAAAAATCTTTAATGTTTTAAGAAGATTACCTTTCTTTATGGGACACTGTGACGTATGAGTGTTATTGGATTTCAAGTTAAATAACAATTATACGCTTAGTATTCCACCATACAATTAATATGATTTTAGAAGAGCCAATTTATACGATGCAATTGATTGCGTACAATTTTCTTAATTCCCTTTTCAAAATTACTTCCAAAGTTATGTCTATTTATACGGTGACTTTAATTCCACGAAAACTCAATGTGTATGAAGCAACAAGAAAAGAATACATATGAGTGTGAAAGAGAGTAACAGAAACAAGCATGAAAAAAGAAAACCGTGCCTTTTTTGTTACCCCGCTTGCTTCTCTACCCCGTTTGCCCACAAACAAAAATTGCACGCAATAATTGCATGCAACAAAGTCACCGTCTAAATTGGCTCTAAGAACTGTAGGGTAAGGGGTTCAGAAATTAAATAAAATTAAGTAATCGTACGATGCTAACAATCAAGATGATTATTGAAAAAATACCAGCCCATTTTTTCGAGGGCACTTATATGTAACTATTTTCTTTTATTTTTATAAAAAAAAAATATCTCGTAGTTACTTACAAAATAGCGCTTAAAAGTTTGGTCATAAAAAAAATTTAATAAAAAAATTCACAGTGTACTTTTGGGTCAACACAGCAAGTAATAATGATGTTTAAAAAAATGTACTCACAACATTTCTCATAAGCTACACTTTAATTAATTTGTGTTGAAATTTACCCAACTTATAGTAGGAAACTGTACTCCTACTATAAGTTGGGTAAATTTACTCTGTGTGCGTAAATGAAAAAGTTATTTATCTAAATTTATGAACACAAAATAGGTAAAATTACATTAAAAGTGCGTAAAATTTAAATCAAATTTTAAAATTAAAGGGTAAATTTACCAAATTTTGTAAGTAAAGAAATACGATTTTTCTGTAAATGTACACATATAATTCGGAAAAATCCTAAAAAAATGCTCATATATTCTACCACGATATTGAAAATTAAACAGACCAAACATGTTTGTTTTGTAATAAAACCAATAAGTTTATTGTTTGGTAATTCACAATAAAAATAAAAACAATAAATGTTTTGTTTAGTAATTCCAAATAATTCATAAATTTAAAAAAAACTAATTAAGTTTTCTTTTTAAATTTTGAAAATTGTTTAGATTTTTTTTTTTCAATTTCAATATAAGTTAGTATATTTACAAACTTTGTGCGAAAAATTTTTATAAAGGGTGTCCCAAGAAGAACGCAATTTTTAAATCTGGCAACATTCGAAGTGTCATTGTTTGACATTCGAACAATTGTTATTGTTTGCTAGTAGAAGGTACGAGGTTAGTAAAAATGGAGCGCTACACGAATGAACAACGCATTCTCATTGTGAAATTGTTTTACCAAAATGGTAAAAGTTTTGCGGCTACAGTTCGCAAATTGCGATCAATTTGGGGTCACAATAATGCTCCAAAAGAGTCAACTGTAAAGAGATTAATGGATAAATTTACCGAAACTGGGTCTGTTAGTGATGTAAAGACAACAACGCGCCATCGACCAGGTCGATCGACCGAAAATGTCGCAGCTGTACGTGATGATGTCGCTTAAACTCCATCCACCTCAATTCGACACCGAGCTCAGCAAATTGGTGCCTAAAAATCCACTTTGCAGCGAATTTTGACGAACGATTTGCATCTTCATGCATACAAAATTCAATTGACTCAGGAACTGAAGCCAGCTGACCATGAACAGCGAAGGGAGTTCGTTAATTGGGTATTGGAGAGACAACATGAAAATGCTGATTTTGCCGATAAAATCATCTTCAGTGACGAGGCCCATTTTCATCTTGATGGCTTCGTCAATAGGCAGAATTGTCGCATTTGGGGTGAGGAAAATCCTCGAGTGATTCACGAGAAGCAAATGCATCCTCAACGTGTCACTGTGTGGTGTGGTTTTTGGGCTGGAGAAATCATTGGACCTTTTTTTTATGAAAATGAGGCAGGTCAAGCGCAAACAGTCAATGGTGTTCGGTATCGTGAAATGATAACCAGTTTTTTCTTGCCTAGAATTGAAGAAATGAATGTGGAGGGCATGTGGTTCCAACAAGACGGCGCCACATGTCATACAGCCAGAGAAACAATTCAATTGCTGCATCAGTCATTTCCCGGTCGTGTTATTTCGCATTTTGGAGATCAGAATTAGCCGCCTAGATCGTGCGATTCAACACCATTAGATTTTTTTCTTTGGGGTTTTTTGAAGTCGATGGTTTACGCGAATAAGCCGACGACGACTCAAGCCTTAAAAGAGGAAATTGGACGATGCATTAATGAAATACCGCAGCATTCATGCAAAACGGTCATTGAAAATTTCATTAAAAGATCGCGTGCATGCCAGCAAAGCCGCGGCGGCCATCTGCACGATATATTATTCCATACATAAGCTCATTCTGTCTACTTTACGATATAATAAAGTTTCACGATTTTTTTTAAATATCTGTGTTTTATTTAAAATTTAAAAATTGCGTTCTTCTTGGGACACCCTTTATAACAAAATAATACTAATTTTAGGCATAATGTGTTTAATTGTAAACAGATAGTGTCTAAAAATACTTTGTGTGTGTATTATTGTATATGAAAGTGTGCGCAAAAAAAGTTTACGCATTTGGTGTTTATATTTACCGAATTTTCGTAATATTACATAAAACTTTACCCATTTTATAGGTGTAAAATTACAAGCATTTTTTAAATTAAACAAATGAAAAAATTGTTCGATTTATTTCTAAAACATAACAACGAAAAATAGAATTGTTTTATACTGAATTATACTGTGTCCAACACAAAGTTATTCTATGAAAAAGAAAGTTACTCTATGAAATTCTATAATTATTTTCAGCAATACCAAATTTTTGAGCCATATTTTGTCTTAAAATTCGAGAAAAAATTTCAAAAAAATATAATAATAAAAAATATCGTATCGAACTATAAGTAACCTCTATATTTCAGCTCAGTAATACACATCATTCAAGTGCGAAATTCAGAAAATTGTTTTGAGTTCCGGACAGCTTACTGTTAAATGTAGCTGTCCAACTCTAAGCAAAGTTGAATTAAGGGAAAGAGCGATACCATACAAATACAATGAAGTATCCATTTTTAGCTTTAGTTAACCATTCAAAAAGTTCCAATTTGCAAAAAATTAAATTAAATACCGGGGTATATTTGGGGACCAAGTCCAACTATGGTCGGACCAAAATATATAAACTTAATTTATGGTGCCATATAACATTTACAACCAAAATTGAACCAGATATGTATGTCGAAATATCATTTAAGACTAGTTCAAAAACAACCTTTTTATGAGAAACAGTTCTTAATATTGATCGATTCTTAGCAAATTCATAAAAAGTTTGTTCTTGTATTAATATTAACCTTTTTACTAAACTTTACTGAGATATCTTTATATTTGCGATTAAAGTTAATTAAAAAAAATGTGAACCCGCCATATGCAGACTAAATCCAAATATGGTCTGATTTTCTTTAAAAAAAAGTAGACGTAATTTAAAGTTACCTATAAAATTCTCTACCAAAATTTTTACCATTTAAGCCAAATTCAGACAGAACAAATTGAATTCACGAGTTCTTCAACGCTACATATATGCCATTATAGAAAAAATATCAAAAAGAGTTTAATTTATGCTGGTAATTTTAATCAATAGATACCTACCAGTGCTTAGATATCTATTAGTCTAGGTAGGTATCTATTAGAGGTAGCAGATCACCACTGAAGTTTCAAAGTTCTATTTGTTTTATTATTATAAATTAAATAATTAAATTAAAATTAAGAAAAGTTAAATGCAATTATTATGATTGCGACACATCAAATCTAATAAATTTGTGTACCTTACGAATAACGAATTCAAATTAAATTCGTAGTAGCAAATTTCGCGAAATTCAAAAATATCCTTAAAAAAACTGTTTGATTTTGATCAAAATGTTTGGCATGATTATATGTCCACTGCAAGTCTTCTTATGTGAGGTAGGACTTTTGTTAACAGTTAAATAAAATGACTATTAACTACTATCCTTTTAAAAAATAGAAACAGTGTCAGTGACTACCGAAAGCCTTTGGTATAAGTGGGTTAGAAAAATTTGAATAAAATGGACTTTTTGATGACATCGTTTTCAGGTTATTAGGAAAATACAACAAAAAAAAATAGAGTGTTTTGAATTTTTGAAAACTGCGAATTATTTAAAACGACAAATTTTTTCACATATATGTTTCCAGAAGATTTTGATATTTTTAATAAAATAAAAAAGGTTTACTGCAGCAACCTCGTATCTCAAAAATAAGTTCTTTTCAGGAAAGATAAAAAATGTTTTTTAATTAAGTTGTGGCATTATTTTAACAATTTTTTTTTAATTTAAAATTAATGGCTTTTAAAATTTCAAAAAAGAAATATTAAAAAATGTCACACATGCTTTTTGTTTGTCATTATTATGCGTTGGGTTTAAAAATATCTAGCAATTAATATTCAGTCACGAGAGATTTTAGAAAATTTTCTATAACATAGTACACTGGAACGTATGAGTGTTATTTTATTTTAAGATAAATATGAATCATACGTTTAGTAGTCCAACAAAAAATTAATGTGATATCATAAGAAGTGCAGTAAGGCAAAGTACTCACTCGTATGTGATTTACGATGAACGGGGTTGAGTTCTATGTCCTGATACAGCGCGACCACTTACATAATAATTTAATCCATATCCATGAAAATAAACAAATTATCACTTTACGAAAGATGTATGTGCGTTTATGCATGGATTATTATGAGTTTTATTGCTTTAGATTTAAATGAAAAACCGATTTTTTTTGGAAATATCGATTTTTTTTGAAATACCGACTTTATTGAAAAAATTTTACAAAACTCTTTCTTTCTCTCTCTCTCTCTTTTTACAAGTTCTTTTAAAACTCAATGTAAAAGTTTTTGAGGCTAAAATACAAAATCACGTAAACATTAAATCACCTTTAGGGAAAGCTTTTACAAATAACTCAATTAAAGTACATGCATTGTAAAATTCCACTTATAAATGTAAATTAACTTAAACCCCTTAACAAACAAAACCATTTCATTCTTTCTAACAACATTTATATTTGTTAAACGATATTGTGTTTTATATTTATATTGTAGAGCTGTACCTGTACAACTAACTAACATAGTTATGTACATGTACAAATTTAGTGTAATCCTTAAATTAACCTATTTTAATCTTATAAATGTTTATATACTCTTACCTTTAGTTGCATGCCTTCAGTTGGATTTAATTCATCGCCACTTTGTCGTAAGCCGTTAATAAAACGAGCAAATACTGTACGTCTTTTATGCTTGTTACGGCCTTCTATAAGATAAACAATTGAAAAGAAAATCACTTAATGCCTTAATACAGAAAATGACGCAAAAAAACACAAAGAACAACAACAATAACGAACAGAAAAAAAATAAAATAAACAAAATGACAGGCAACCAGACAAATACAAACAACAATAGTTAACAAAATGCAAACGGTAGAATACACCCAGAGAATTCCATTACCTGTTGCTGAGAATTCATAAAAGAAATTTGACCGTGCTCCAGGATAACTGTGTTGCATACCGCTACTTAAATTAACTGATGATTTTGAATCTATAACACTACGTGCCATACGATTGGCCAATTCATTTTGGGCATAACTATAAATTTCATTCTCTTCTCGATTCGAAAGACAACTTGAGGGCTGCAAGCAAAAGAAAATAGCCATAATTTCTATAAACGGTACATTGTCTGATTTACTACCCACCGAATATTTTCCAGGCACATATAAAGGCTGACTATGACTTGATGGCAATATCGCTTGATTGGCTATATTGCCGGTAATCATTGCACTTACTCCCATACCAAAACTGCTGCTTGCACCACTGTTATTATTGCCACGTCTCAGTGTCCCTGTATTTCCTGTACCACTGGCAGCCATACGCATATGACGTTCTCTCCACTTTGCACTTCTGGCAAATTCAATGGCATCTAAAACATCTTCATAAGGCATATTTATTTCTTTGCTATAATGGGCAGCCAAACCTTCCAAATAGCCACGTTTTCCTTCCTATAAAAAAAATTAAAAATGATTAGTAAAATGTTTGCCACAAAAAAACACATTTGTATTTGATGTAGAGAAAAAAAGTGTTAACAGACGTATGAGTGTTATGGAACTTAAAATTGCTCATACGTACCGTAAAACGTTAAAAGAATTTTCATTTACTAAACAAGTGAAAAATTCACATTAAAATAAAGCATATATTAGCATTTTACAGATACATATATGTATGTATATATAAATATATGAGGTTTTAGGCCAACACTTTTATTGGTTACAAATTACTTCTTATTAAAAATTCCAATTAAATGGTACAATCAGTTTTTCCTTATTTTGATTATTCTTAATCATAATATATTTTAAAGCAATAATTTCATTGTCAATCGTATCAAGTCCAGTTACAAAAAAAAAAGGAAAAGTCTCCACACTGACTTCCTGCCCACACTGAATGCCACGGTCTTTTTCAAACCCATGTACGTCATTTTTACGACTTGGCTTACAATGGACTAAAACTTTGCAGAAATATTCTATATGCATTTCTGACTTGAAACTGTAAACATTTTTTTAACTTGTGGAACACAAATATTCTGATACTGGCTATTGAATTTAGAAGGTCCTTCACTCTACATACATTTATAGGGAAATATTACGGTCTTTTTGGCTCCCTTGTCCGCGGTTTTTGTGACTTTGTTCACAATGGACTTAAACTTTGCATAAATAATTTAGATGTTGAAAATGCAAATTTTGTTTAAAGATGTGGAACAAATACAGGGTGTCCGCTGGGAAGGTATACTTCTTTGTTTGTTTATAATTTTTGAATAAATGAAAGAAAATGGATCTAATATTGATAAATGTTTTATTTAATGTAGGCAATTATGTATGGAATACAATATCAGATAAATGTCCACCTCTGTTAGCCTCACAAATGCGAGTCCTTTTTAGCACATTTTTCATTACATCCTCACACATTTCACGCGGTATTTCATTAATTTCATCTCGAATATTTTCTTTGAGTTGCTCAAGCGTTTCTGGTTTGTTTGCATAAACCTTGCTTTTCAGATATCCCCACAAAAAGAAGTCCGGAGCAATCAAATCAGGCGAATCCCCATTGCTTGAAATAACCTGTTGTGGAAAGAGATCTCGCAGAAATTCCATTGTAATCCTGGCACCGTCTTGTTGATACCACATGTTAATCAAGCCCAAAGCATGCAGTTGTGGGTTAACAAGTTTTCAATCATATTACGATATCGCTCACCATTCACATTACCGTAACGCCGTTTTCATTATCAAAGAAGTAAGGTCCAATGATTCCTCCTAACCAAATTGCACACCAGACTGTCACTTTTAAAGGATGCAAAGGTGACTGATTAATAATTTGAGGGGTTTCCATTGCCCAGAACCGACCATTCTGTTTATTCACATATCCATTCAAATGAAAATGTGCCTCGTCACTCATTATGATTTTTTCATGAAACTCGGGGTTGTCATGGGCGAGCTGTAACATCCTATTGGCTTATGTACGGCAGCGTAAATGGTCTTGTGGAAGAAGCTCTTGTGTCAACTGAATCTTAAATGGAAACAAATGCAAATCCTTGTCCAAAATTGTGGCCAAAGTTGTTCTTTGAAGACCAAGCTCCTGAGCACAGCGTCGAATTGAGGTTGATGGATTGTTTTTGAACACTTTCTTGAGCAGCTGTAATATTTTCAGCCGATCTTGCAATACGTGGTTGTCCATGCTTGGGCTTATCACCTACAGACCCTCTTTCTTCGAAATCATTCACTACACGATAAATAGTGCGCTTTGTTGGCACGATGTTTCTCCCAAAAATTTCACCTTACTTTCTCATCGTCACAGTAATCGATGATTAATTTTGATAAAATGTTTTAACAATTAAAACACGTAGGTTTATCAAATATTTTTCCATAATAAATTTGACACGTGTCTACTTTACGACTGCCAAATATGAACTAAGACTAATGTTTACCAAAATGGCAGCAAAACAAAGTAGTATACCTTCCCGGCGGACACCCTGTATATTTCGATACTGGCTCTTAAATTTAGAAAATCCTGTACCTATCATGACAATGTCTTTTTGCAAAAATAGTCATCATAACACGGTGTTACAAAAAAGAATGAAGTCGAAATCCCTGGGATATCATATTATTTTTCTGGTAGGTATTGTCGAGTAGAACAAGAATCTGTATTTGAAATTTTCCAGGCACGTCAGAATTTTGAGATACGGGTAAAAAACCGGTTTTTCGGACCTCTGTGCACTTAATAACGGGTAACTCACTTGGTTCTCATGTAAAGTTCTGTACAAATAACAATCTGACTCCAAGCAAAAAAAGTTTGGCAAACTCTGTTGTCCCAATTTGCTCCACATTGCATTTACAAAATTTTACCTGCTAACTTCTAGCAAAACATCACTAGACAGAGAGCAAAAAAAACTAGAAAAATAATGTGCAAGCAATTATGCAAAAATTTAGGTTTAAAAACAAAATTAATAACTCTCTTAATTTCTAACGGATTTTTTAAAACAAAGTTGAATTTTACTCAGTAAAATTTCTGTATAAAATAATGCGTAGGAACATCATATTAAGAAATTTGTATTTTGCAAGAATTTTGGTTTGATACAATATTTAATAACTTAGTCATTTTTTAACGGATTTTAAAACCGTGAATTGCATTTTACTCTTAACTAATATGCTACTAATATAAATTATAAAGCTGTACGGTTCCCATATAAAAAAGTGCGTAAAAATATCGCCAAAGTTAAAAAATGTCGAAAGAAGTGATAAAAAAATGACTTTGGTGCAGAAATACACACATATTTTTGGATCAAACCATATAATGATACATATCATATAAGTCTCTTCTATCCAAATCCGTTTATAAAATTAAAATCGGTTGAGAACCAACTGAGTTACCCGTTATTAAGTGCATAGAGGTCCGAAAAACCGGTTTTTTACCCGTATCTCAAAATTCTGACGTGCCTGGAAAATTTCAAATACAGATTTTTGTTCTACTCGACAATACCTATCAGAAAATTAATATAATATCCCAGGGATTTTTTTTTGTAACACCGTGTAATTCTGACATCAAATTTATATAAAATTTATATAAATTCAAGCAATTTTTCTATTTTTTAAATAAAAGAAAAAAATATCAAAAACCTACATTTGGAAAAAGTACTACAACCCGGGTAGACTGGTCGACCGTAAATCAGGCATGATAATGGCACAGGGAAGAAAAGTAATTGAAAAACAAGACAAAGGGAATGAAATGAAATGTAAGGGAGGACAAGTACATATAAACCACTATATAAGGGGAACGGGTGGAAATAAAACACTGGGTAATTATAATGAAATTGAATGGAACGGCAAACGAGTGGAATCGCGAACGAGGGGATCGCACTGTAACGGGACGGGGAAAGAGTGAAATTAAGATATCCTTAGATCTGACTAGATCAGATTAGATCTGAGCAGATCTAGCGGATAATATATGGTCTGGACAGATCTGGCACTAGATCTGACTAGATCTAGCCATACAATATATCACAAATGCCATATAATATTATCAGAGCAGACAAATTTGCTTGTTTTGATGTTTTTGCTTTTTCTACTCATATTTGCTTTTTGGTTTTTTTGAATTTTGTAGTTTTTAGCTTTAAAGTAGATGTTTCTTAAGGGTTTTGAGCTTTAAATTGTTTTTTTCATATTTTTTGCCTCAAAGTGCTTTTTTTATTAAAAAAAATATTTTTTCTGCTAGCTTTGTTCTTTAAAAAAGCTTATTTTAGCTTTTTTGTCAGTATTTTTTTACTTTAAATACATTGAATTTTCATTTTCTCCATTTTTACGTTTTTCGGGAATCTTATATGTCAATGGTAATTATTTTTTCTTTTAACATATAAGTTCCTCCTTTGGCTTAAGGCCCAACTATATGTGGCCTAAGTGACTTAAGCCAAAAGTCAACAAAAGTTGAATTAAATTTTCCTAAAATTACACTACACCCATATTTAAAAAAAAAAAATTGTAATTCTGTTCGCCATTTATGTTTTAAATGATGTTACCACATGAAGTTTCTCACAAGCCGATTATTGTATGATTATTTTGTATTTCGACATGCTATTGTATTTTCATTCGCCTGAAGTAAAACACCACCTTATATTCGGAAGCGGTTACAATTTTTTTAATACTCTACCAGTTTTTCAAAAACTTTAAAGGAATTTCAATTTAAAACTCAAAATTTATTGTTAATGGTTACCTTAAAGGCACTCACGCCGCTACAGAGTTAAAGTCATTCAGTCAATCATCGAGTAAAGCATCGAGCCAATCATGTTTTTAACTTTGTGCATCCTGTATTGTTGTAGTCACTTTGGTTTATGTATGTGCCCATTTAAATCGCATTAATAAAATCCTAGAAGCCCTGCATTTTATTCTATATGATTTCAAATCATTTAAAAGAATTTTTAGATTTATTTATTGCCTTAAATTTTAGGAAATAAAAATATATTGCTTTAAAAAAAAGTTAAATACTTCTAATGTTGCTCTTCAATGATGATTAAAATGAATTTATTAAAGGATCTATTTATTTATCATGTTGGCAGAATCTATCACACACACAAACGCACACACTTCATAATCATCATCATCATCATCAGCAGCAGTAAAATTACAAACAATATTGACAACAAAACAAAAGAAAATAAAATTCAAATAAACGGATGTAATATACAAAATACCGTAAACCTATTACTCGATTTTACTACGCTGTTACTCGTACGATGTCTGTTGGTGTCTTGTATTCCAGTCACACACATTTTAAAAATGTGGTTGTGGTTAACATTTTTGTTGTCGTTGTTACTGCTGCTGTAACTTTTTTTGGACAACAGCTTACACTTTTTTTTTTTGGAACAAAAAACCACAAAGCAAAGAATGAAAGAAACATACAATTTGCAACGACCCACTCTCCTAGTTAATCCCTTAAACATCACGACATCAACACACAAATATACAGACATTACATTCATTTTTATATGTATGTATGTGTGTACCTATGAACTTCAGCATACACTTTTGGGCATATAAAATGTTAAAGTTCCAAATACGTGTGTTTGTTTGTATTGTATATGAATATATCCTATATAGCCAAATTGCTTGTGCTGAGTTTTTTTTTATTTTTTCTTCAAAGTAAATAGGCTAAAAGTTGGAAATAAGTAAAAAAAAAAGAAGCGAAAAAAACTGAAACGAATGAAAGTAAATACACACACACACATTTACACACACAACTATAAGCGAACAAATGACAATTTCAGAACTGGTGATGAGTATGTAAATACTATGAGGCAAATACAAATATAAAAAATTTAATGTTTGATATTTGTTTTATGAGTATGGCGTAAAATTTGTTGACGATTTACATAAAATTCGAAATACAAAACGGAATAAAGCAGTAGAAAATGAAAGACAAGTGATGTCAGATGCTTGGATAGATGGATGGATGAATGAATGGATGGATGAATGAATGGATGGATGGATATATGGTAATAAAGTTATTCGAATTTTGGAATCACAGGTAAGTAAGCTGGTAGATAAATTACACACATAATTATTGGTTAAGAGAAAATGACTTTTCGCAATACATATATTTCGACTATGAAATAAGCTTGTTGGGTAATAGGACTTAAAGGCTGCAACTATTTAGTGTATTTTTAAAGCCACACATTTTTCATGGTCAATCAAAATCAGTTTCAATCAAATTGTTTAAATATTTCAAGTTGCTAATTCTGTTAAGGAAACGCTTAAAATTTTAAGTTTTTCTTCACGGAACAGAGTGTTCAAAAGAGAGCTTTCGAAAATCTTATAGAAAATAAATAAATAAATGAATGAATAAATAAATAAATAAATAAATAAATAAATAAATAAAAAAAATAAATAAATCAAAATTAATGTTGTGTTTGCGGATCCTGAGCCTATTTTTGCTAAAGATTTCAAATTATGGAATATTATGATGATCATAAAGAAATAATTGATAATCGTCAGTCACGGGTCTAGGATGTAAGCGGGGTCGCTAGTTATTACTAAGATTATTTGTTATCCTCCCAAGTAGCTTGAGATGAACATGACCACAATCGGTCTAGAGGTAAAGATTATAAATTATAAAATTCATATTAGTGTCTGGTGATAAAAACATATTCTCTTTATTTTTCACCAAATGCCTCGAGGTGAAGAATATTTTATATTCACCTCAAAAAAAAATTTTTTTTTCCCCACAAAAATTGTTTTCACTTCCAAAAACATTTTTCAGAACAGACATGTTTTTCGGCACGACAATATTTTATATTTCAATTTTTTTCATTTATCTGTAAAGAAAAACTTTGAAGAGAGTATAAAAAAAAATCTTTAAACCTGAATTTATTTAATAATTTAATTAATTTT
Source organism: Eustalomyia histrio (assembly GCA_949748255.1). Taxonomy (NCBI): domain Eukaryota; kingdom Metazoa; phylum Arthropoda; class Insecta; order Diptera; family Anthomyiidae; genus Eustalomyia; species Eustalomyia histrio. Next base: position 7,754,825 of record OX456523.1, read on the forward strand.
TTTTTTAATTTAATTCTTTTCATTAATATTTTCTATTATACACTCCCAGCAAAAGCAGACATTACCAAATCACAGAAAGGGGTTCATTAGTTACCAGGCTATTTAGTCGCCAAATCAATTTTGTTTACAATGTCCTAAAAGTCAAGGGCGGTTATTACCCCCTAGCTTACAAAAAAAGTGAGAATAATGCGTTACCAGCATGGTTCCTGATAGTAAAGGAATAAGTCGTTACTCACAGTCACATCAGTGGTTCTTTTTGTAAATCAGCGAGTTAACTCCACATTTTAAAAATCAATTTATTAAATCAGATTTAAAATCATAGTTGATTAATCAATATCATTTGAATCTTTTTTAATTCAATTGAATTAAATCATTTCAAACATAATTTAATTTGCGAATTAAAACAAATTACAAAACCATCACAATTGACTTTCAAATCTCGCTTTGTTTTCTAGATATTCGACATTTTGTTAAATGGTAATTTTTTAAAATGGCAGGTATCTCGAAAACAAAGCGAGGTAGAGCGAGAGTATAAATATATTACGATAATAAATATAGACCAGGTTCGCAAGACATTCCGAGGTATCTATTTTTATAAAACAGCCACGAACGAATTGTAACAAAAAACGAAACGAATTGTAACAAAAAACCAAACCCTGTGGCTGTTTTTTAAAAATATCATAAAAACCTTTAGGTTTAAAATTATATTAATCGTGATCTAAAAAAAATATTTTAATTCGCGAATTTAATCATTTTCAAGAATCAAAATAATTATTTTTTTGATTCGAGAAGCAAATCAAAATTGATTGGATTCTTTGATTTAAAATTAAATTATTCAAATTGAATTATTTCGTTTGATTTATGGTAAATAATACAATCAGAAATATAAAACCGCGAATAAATTTGTCAAAATTTAAATCAAATTTCCTTTCAAGGAAATACGTTTTAAAAGCCTGCCCACAATAGTAAAATTATTAGTAAAACAAAATGTCATTTCACGCCATGAATTAGTGGTTACTTAGGAGTTAAAAAATAAGTGATTACTCCTGAAAATCCTAAAATTTAATTATAGTTTGGTTTAGACCCTATAATGATTTATAATTGCATTAGCTTTATGCTGGGTTGCATCTTTGCAATATTTTAGGACCTTTTTTCCTAGAAAAATGGATGGTGTGGAAATCCAACTTTCTGATGGTGCCAAGTAACATTTATTGGTGCAATTCTTGAGAGCAAGCTAATTTTCAAACACAACGTCCCAGACAGGGCGAAAAATGCAGCAATTGCTCTGTACTCCTGTAGAATTGCCATCGTGGCCGCTGGGTCTGGGCCGTTCGATTGAGTGATTGTTTGGTGGTTGGCAAATAAGTTGTCTTATCTTAAATACCCTCTGTAGGGTATAGAGAATGGTTTCTGTGGCCATTACGGGTTAAATACCTACTATACCATGGGATACATGGATACATTGGATATCATTATGTATCTTCTTCTTACATTTGATATACAGAGGAAGCTTTTGGAGAGTGACACTTATAGAAATATGACACCTAAAGCGTGAGAGAATTGTAGAGCATTCCACATTAACGTTCCTCGCTATCTTCTAGACTTAGTTTAAGATAAATTAACGATCTAATAATCCGGTATAACACTGAGAAAAGAGAGTTAGTAGACAAATTTGTATTTTTGTACTGATTTTTAGAAAAAAAAATATTATTTAGCAAATCTTTTTACAAATTAAAGAGTTTTTACAGAATATTTACAAATTTTTGTTGCTTATTTCAGAAATCATTTTAATAAAAGGGATCGGAAGTGAATATACCGACTCATGTCTAAAAATTAAAATAGCACTAAAGAGTTTTTTTAGTTCTAAAAATCAGCCCTAAAAACAATTAAAATTTGACATTAAAAGTAAAAAAAAAACTAAAATATTTTTCAAATAGACATTAAAACAAAATGATAAATTCGTTTATATTTAAAATTTTTAAGCCTTTGATTTTTTTTTTTGAATCTTGTCTTAAATCTTTTTAGAGCTCCCCGACAGGCTAGTTGGTAGCGCGCTAGCTTATCAGTGCGGGGGTCGTGCGTTCGATTCCCACCAGAGGCTCTGGTTTGTTTTTGCTACAAAGAGCCGATAGCTTTTGTTGCTAGTGCTCTGTTAGGGATTTAGGATTTAATTTATATAATATATAATGATTTATCTAGAAGTTTGTTATTTATATAGTAGCTTTGTGGTTAATTAAGGCCCTAATGGCTCGGTTATGTAAATGAAGATTAAAAAATAAATAAAATAAAAAATTTTGATGTTCGATAAAAAAAAAAAAATATATTTGAAATTTCGTACTAATAAAAATAAATATTTAGTAAATTTTTTTGCTGATTTTAGCAAACAGATTTTGATTTACAAAAAGTTTACTAAAATTTAATAGCGGCAGCTAAGATTAGCAAAAAATACCGCTGGGCTCAAGTTAACAAAATTTCCCGGCAAAACTTTTAGTTGGCATTGTAGACATTTTTTGGTGAGTGTAGGATATGTAGGAGTAGTTTTTGACCTCCGGTGTAAATATTTTCCTAAGCTCGTATGGGACTGGTAATCTTATCATGAATATCTTTAATAAAAAAGGACTCAAAATGAGATTATGAAAAACGTGTATGTCAATTTTCTTAATTATTACAATGTCATTGTACAGTGTAATAGAATATACAAATTTTTAAATTAATATAAAGTTAAAATGTTGATTAGCTTACAAAGATTTATTCCCTTCCCCAAACATATATCTTGCCTTCAGTTTATAATAGATATTTCATAGGAATGAATAAATGTTCATGGTATTGTGCGTTAAAACGTAGAGGTAGTCGAATGTTTTAAAAACAGTCGTCATCATGTAAATGAAAATTAAAATTTATTTACTTTTCAGTTTATGAAATGGTGACTATGTTGACTATAACGACTATGGTAGTAACGGTGTACGAATGAACGTATTTACTACTTTAACTGCTCAAATGATGTTCATCATATGTCGATGATGTTGTTTTAAAACTTGAGCTGAAATTATGATGAATGCGTAATATGAAGAGATTATTTTTTTTTTTTTCTTTATACAATTTATATGGTCGTATGTGTAGATAGGTTTTGTGCATGTGTGTGTATGAATGTATTTTGCATTTTTGAGCAATCTTTTTTGTTGTTTTCATTTCAGCAAAAAGAAATATATGAATGTTGTTAAATATGTCACTAGTTCAGGGACGTACAATTATTATCAACATCATCATCATTATGACTACACTGGCTAAAGACATATTTGATTGCATTGACATATTCGCATAGTGACAACAAATGTAGGATGAACATAACAGAAAATTGGTTATTAAAAATAAAAGGAAACCCACCAAACAAACTGAAGTTTACAAAAATCCTTCTACCCACTTGTTAAAAAATATGAAAACCTTAATTAAATGGTAGTTTTATATGCATAAGTTCTACCAGTTTAATGCATAACTATAAAAATATTGTTTCAATTTGGTTTTTTATTTTATCATCACTAAAATATTCATGTAAATCGTTGTTATTTTCTTTGCTGAATTTTATCAACAACAATAATAACAATATAAAGAATAAATAAAGTTTTTAACAAAATTGTTTTATTTTTTCCCCCCGTCGTTCTTCTAGTAGTTGAAGCCGCAAATTCCTTTAAGAAATATCCTTTTATTAATTTTTCTTCATATAAAAAACTTTGCTGTTGTTGTTGTATTTTTTTATCTCAACGAGTTGTTGCAACGTACACATTATACCATAATGCACTTTAAACTTTTGTCTTTTGTAAATATTGTTTTAGCTGACTTAAGAACAACTTAAGACAACGCAATGCAAAATAATAATTTCTTATAAGAATATGCGGTGAATAGAGAGTAAAACAGCTAAAGTAACAAATAACAAAAAAGTGAAAAAGTATATTTAAGATAATCACGCACGTTCGACAACTTGAAAAATAATTATATTGTTTCCTTACGTTTGTTTGTGTGTTTGCTAAAATATATGTGTGTGCAACACTAACACACAGAAGAGGAAATTAAAGAAGACAAACACAAGCACAAACACAAACACACAAATATAAAAAGAATATGCTTAGAGAAATAAATTGATAGTATTGCACTTATTTATACCGCTTGCTCGATATCAAAATATTTGAGCAAGATCTTAACAATTTTAAAGAATTTGCGATGGTACAGTAGAAAAACAATATTTGCTGATATTTTTTAAGTCTTTTACAAATTTAGCGAAACCATATTTGAATCGTTTTTGTGCAATTCGGAATTGTATATTTTAAAATGGTTTTTCTTAATCATTTCTAATTGATGGGTTATTACTCGTACAAATTTGGTTAATTTTAGTTGGAAACTTAACAGCAAAAAAGTTTGAAAGTACGATTTTTTTTGTTTTTCTTTTTCATTAAAAGGCTTACATCTCAAAAACAAAGTGAAAAGTAGAAAAATTAAGATTTTTTTTTTTTACTTATTCTGTTTTGAATATCATAGTGGATTCTTATTTAAAATAGTTTTCCCCATTTATCTAAAAAATAAAGTTTTTCCCCCAAAACGAATCGACTGTTACTGACTGACTCCTTCAACTTCGTCTAGCACAAACCTTTGAAGTTAATAAATGTAAATTTGCCTTGAAGGTTACAGTTTTAACGCAGAAATCCGCTACGATGGAATTTTTTGATATTTGACCCATAGCGGGTATAAAGTATGCGCTTCCTGCGGTATGGGCTAATTCTGTGAAGAAATACTTACATGCTCTTCTTCCGGCGTTTAGGCCAAGTTACTAAAGAAATTCACTAAAGCAACGGATATCAAAATTATCCATAAAAATTTTACAAATGGAGATAGCAAAAGAGCACCCTAATCGCCTTGTTCAAACCAATGTCATCTTTTAACATAGATAAATGACTACTAAAATTTTCAGAAATTTTAACTTGCAATGCTGAAAAGATGAAATTGTCCCTCTTGATGGATTGCCAGTTAAACGTTCTGACGAAATTGCTTTGGATAGAAACCAAAAATTTAAAATATATGTGCCCTAGAGAATTGGTTTATTCAATAGTAAGGTACATTTTAGAATTTTCGTCAGAAGCGTGTTCAAAAGGAAGGAGTTCAAAAGTGGTAAAATGACTAACAACGTGTTAAATAGGAATTCAAAAGGGAAAATCCCGTCCTTCACAGCCCGCCCAAAGCCCTTTATATAGATGCCTAAAATTTAATACATGTACTGCCCTCTTATTAACTTGGTCACTAATAAAGTAATTTCATTAAGTTTTGCCAATAATGTGATAAAAATGAGAGTTTAATAGGGGAAAAGCCTCCCCCTAACGACCTGCTCAATCTGCTTTGGCTTTAAATCTGAAATTTAAAACATGTAATGTATAAACATGTAATGTATACATATTATTCACTAATAAGACACACTTTGAGGGAAAAGAGAATATAAGCTCTGTCTAAAAGGGTAATGTCGACTCAAAATTTTACTGTTATTACGGGAAATTTTGCTGCTTTGAGCCCTGCGGTATTTTTTGCTAATCTTAGCAAGACATGTCTGCTGACGTGTAGTACAATGAAATTTGTAGAAAAAATTAGCTGCTGATACTAAATTTTAGTAAACTTTTTGTAAAGTGGAATTTAAAATCTGTTTGCTAAAATCAGCAAAAAAAAATTACTAAATATTATAAATATTAATACAAAATTTCAAAATTTTTTTATATATTTTTTTCAAAAAATATTTTATAAAAATTAAAAAACAACAAAATTAAAAACTTAAAAATTGTTTAGACATAAACGAATTTATGATATTGTTTTAATTTGGTAATTGCTGTTTTAAAAAATATTTTAGTCAATTTTTTTTTTTTACTTTTAAGATCAAATTTTGATTGTTTTTAGGGCTGATTTTTTAAATTAAAAAATCGTTTTAGTGCTATTTTTAGGGAATGTCCTATTTTTAGACATGAGTCGTTATCTTCAGTATCAGAACTTTTTTTAATCTATGCAACGTTTCAAGCTAATTTAAGTTTGTAGGTGTAAGTTTTAATTATAAATTTCCTTCAATATCCACTTTCTTAAAATTAGTATTTTTTTTTGCTAATGTAAGCAAATCGGTTTTCAAAAATTTGTAAAATGATTTCTGAAATTAGCAAAAAAAAAATGTAAATATTCTGTAAAAATTCTATGATTTGTTAAATGTAAATAGCAAAAAGATTAGCTAAATAATAATTTTTTTACTTAAAATCAGTACAAAAATAGTAAAATGGAATGGAAAACCGTTTACAAATTTTTCTACTAACTTTTTTTTCTGAGTGTACTACTTATATGGAATTTGCGGCAGGTAAAAGTGTAGTTTCAAATCTGACTATACAAACTGCTTTGGCTTTGAAAATTAAATTTTAAATATGTGTGCCCTGATGATACGGTACTACTTGAAATTTTTTCAGAAATGTGGAAAAAGGGGTGTTTAAAATACTTACCTTGCGGAAAAAGGACCTATCCCAGGACACGTCACATGACCGGTTCATTGTGATAGGGACCGGTCACGGGACCGATCACTCTAATATGGGCTTGTCCTAGGGTCAATTGTCCTCTGTGACATGTCACAGGACTGGTCTAAAAGGACAAGTCGTAACTTTTAAACCGGTCAAGTGATAGGTACTCAAGAACCGGTGCTCTTTTTATCTATCTCATGATATATTTTTTCGGAACCGTTTCAGTTTTCACCTATCCCGGCACAGGTCCCAATTCCCAACTGGCCCCTTTTTTTCCGCAGGCTAACACGGCCAAACCCCTTAAGCCAGACATATAAAATTTAAAAAATATGTTCTCTGGTGTATATGCTAAATCATATAATTTTTAGGATCTTCAATAAAAGCATGGTAAAAAGTATACCCTTGACAAATCCATACCAAACCGCTCGAGATTGGAAGATGAAGTTTGTCATTTAGGCTGCTATAGGCTGTAGGTTTCACGTTAGGCGTATTTATCCGCTAAGACGGAATTTTTGGATATTCTTACAAGTAAAGGCAAAGTCATGGTGGTCTGCTCGTACTTTTTATGTTCCAAAGTTCAAATTTAAAAGTTGTGTTTCATGCAGTACGGACTAATTCATCGAGAAGGTAGAAAATTGAAGGAAAAAGCTGCTGGAATATGTGCTGCTTTTCGAATTTTCGCCAGGAAAGTGGAAAAAATGAAGCATTAAAGTGGAAAAGAATTCCCCACAATGGCGTGCATAAAACGCTTTGGCTAGAGACCTGAAATTTAAAATTTGTGTTCACTCGAGTAGGACATAATTCACAGATTAGTGAAAATGGATGTTTCGCTTTTGCAAGAAATCTAAAATTTAATATATATCGATGGCTTAATATAAAAAAGGCCCTAACTCGATTTTTTGTTACTTGACAGATACAAAAAAAGTTTTAATGCAATTTTTAATAAAAAGAGCAACACATTTTTGGAAATTGCATTAAAACCTTTTTATTAATCTAAAATTTTACGAATTTTTTTAAGTTTTTTCCTTATCCTATCAAGTAACAAAAAATCGAGTTAGGTCCTTTTTATCGTCGTCGTGTTTCATTAGTCTCATCTAAGAGAGCAATAGCTAGGGGATTTATGTGGTTGTTAAGTATTTGCAGATAATTATCGCTGAACCTTTGGATTTCCTGTTTAACCGTAGGCATTTTTAGATCTTTACAAATAGCTTTGTTAGTGACAAACCACGACGCATTAGTGATAAGTCTTAGGGTTTTGGACTGATATCTTTCTAGGATATCAATGTTGGATTTGCTCGCTGTTCCCCATAATTGAGTTCCATATGACCAAACCGATTTCAGGATAGCTTTATATATTCTAAACTTGTTTAAATTTTATTCTGATTTGGTTCCCAGAAGCCAGTATAATCCTCGAGTTTTTATTTTTAAATGCGTTTGTTTGGCTTTAATATGTGGTTTTCACGTCAGTCTCTTATCAAGTGTCATTCCTAAATATTTAACAGTATTGTCTCTTGGTATTGCCTCTCCATAGATAGTTACTGTAAAGCAATCACCTTTTTTTAATGCAAAGGTTATACATATGTCTCGATTTATCTGTATTTACTTTTATATTCCACTTGGTTAACCATTTTTCAAGACAATAAATTTCGTTCTGAACATATAACGGTGCCTCAGTTGGACTGTTGCTTGTTGCAGTAATAGCTGTGTCTGGCATATCCGCAGTGAAAATATTGTACAGGATTGGAATATATTCATTCTGAAATGATCATAAGAGTTTTCTAACCTCGAAATGTGTTTTCTAGTTTTTTTTATGAGCTAAAATTTAGACTGTAAAACTAACAAAAAAAAAAGAGTTTACTACCCTATACTTTTTCCCAATTTTTCCAAGTGTACTTGTATAGAAATTTTTTCTGTTTTCAGTCACATAAAACCAGCAACACATTTTAATTGAATCTACTTAGCACACATCTACAAAAAATACATGCATACTTGAATGTAGACAAACATACATCAACAGTATCATACATCTGAACGCATAACAAGTACATTCATATGGAAGGATTACAGCTGAAGCAAAATAAAAAAAAAATAAAAAAACAATTTTATCCTTTGAATGGTGAGAAAAAGTTGACAGCAAATAAGTTAAAATATATATAAAGAAGAAATAAAAAAACGTTATTTTTCCCATTTTCGTCAACATAATCTACCGGTCATTGACACATGTTGAAGTAAAGCTTGTATATTTGTCTAACCTAAATTATATACACTTCAAATTGCTTAGATTAGTGTGATTTAATGGAAGATGTGATGCAATGTGATGGAACAATATGATAAAGCCTTTGATTTTGGTATTACTTCATATTTTTCTTGAAGTAAAATGGATTAAAAGAAGAAGCAAAGATATACCAGCACTTATTCAAAATTAAGAGCAAGATTAACATTGTGCAATATAGTGTGCACATATCTTATATTTTTATTTTGTTATAAAATATTCTTGGTTTTTTTAATGTTGTAAACAATTTTGTTAAGGAAGGAAGAATTATAATTTACTTTATTCAAACTAACAACGGGAGACTGATTTCTCTGAGCCTAACTTATCGTTAACAAGTCGGAGGATTAACCAAATGATAATTTGAAAAAAGTGGTATAATTTCGTTTTCGTCATATTTAAGGAAAATAGGAATCGGGGGTGATGGTATTCTTCACAGCCGACATAAACTTAAGCCCGAAGTTCGGCTTGTTGTGCGCTATCATGTAGGTTCAAATTTTACTAAGAATCGCAACATTGCTTTACCTCAAACACTCGCCATTTTTCCCAGGCTTGCTACCGGCTGACTGCAGTCCAGATACAATGAGAAAAGCTTACGTTTCAAGCTAGTTTCAAAGTATTCAAGTTAATTAAATAATATTTATTTAAAATAAAAATAATTTTGTGACTACACTTAAAATAGTTTGTAAGTTAAAATAACAGAAAATTCCATTTACAAGAAATGATATTTTTTTTAAAAACCGGTCTACTTACTTTTCATTTTAATAGAATGGCTTTTGTTATTTATTTTTAAACAAGAAACAAATGATTAATCAGTTAAAATATATGTTTAAATTTTACCTACAAATTCCTTAAAAAAGAAATGATGGTATAATTTCTTTTTTAATTGTTTCCGTTTATGTATTTTTTGTTTGTTTTTTAATATATAAAATATATGTATATGTATGCCTATAGACCAGTGATCGGCACTCATAGCACTAAGGTGCCGAACACAATTGGAAATTTACACGTACACTACACGAATGTCAACAAATCTCAAAGCTAAGAGCACAAAAAATACAATTATTTCATTCAGTAGTACGCTAACTTGCAACAGAGCAAGTATATGCCGCTTTATTGAAGAAATAAAGTACACTCTAAAAATTTGTTTTTTTTTCATTATACACTCACAATATATTTTCCGTTACCGACTGTAGCTTATTTAAAAAGTAATACGTAAAGTTTGTTTTTAAATTAAGAATCAATTGAAATTCATAGAAATATATTTTTTAACTATTTGAATCAGTCATTCAAAAAAACAAAGTATAAAAATGTACAGACATTCAGTAGGAGTTGATATTTTCAGTTAAATGTAAAATTTTATGTTTTCTGCTTCAAAAAATAGAAATTCAAACAATTCCTTTTTGTTTTTTTACCAAAATAGTTTGTATATATACAAAATTATTTCAATAAAAATTACAAGAAATTATTCAAATATACATACACACAAAGCCAATAAAAATATATACATCTGCATGTGTTGTATTCTGTTTTGTAATTACATACAAATAAAAAAAACTTTCAATTTGAAAAACAAACCACAAAAGTAGTTTTTTCTAACTATTTTCCAGTAAAAATTTGATGGTTATTTTAAACGACTTTCTATTGTTTTTACTTTTGTCGATTATTAAACAATGATTAAAAATAAACAACAAAATGGGTTGAATATTATGGAAAATCAGTACTCCTCTTTTTGATTGTATTTTCGATTAATTTAATATTTATTTTAAGTTGTTTTTAACGAAACAATATTGTGAGTTTAGGTTTATTTATTGTAGGTATTTATTTTGTTTTTCGTTTACATTTTAATTAAAAAATTTGAAACGTTGAGTGGAAAGAATTTTTTTTATTTCCTTTAAATATATTAAATGCGGCAGAGTGGACTGTATGCAATCAAAAAATTATTATTTTATTATTATGAAATATTTTTTTTTAATAGAGAAAACAAAAACATGAACTATTTTAATTCAATGAATACGAATATTCTCTTATCAATTAATTCATTTATTGATCTATTCATTCATTCATTTATCTAGAGAAATAAAATAATTTCTTACGGTGTAAAACACCAATAATAATTTTGTTATAAACAAAAAATTTTAATAAAAAACAAATTGGATTTTTTTTAATATTTTTTTGTACAATAAAACAGACAGAAAACAAAATTTAAATTTGAAATAACTGTTACGGACACAAATAAAAAATTTTTTATTAAATTTCAAACAAATGAAAAAAATAAATAAATAAAACTGAAAATAAATCGGTAAATGACAGTAAGTCATTTCAAACAAATGTATAAAAAAGTTAATATAGATATTTCTTTGAAAAATAAATATATGTTCCGTAATATTTAAATGGAATGGAAAACTTTTTTATTAAACTACAAAAGTAATCTTAATAATATTCTGGGTGTAGGAATTTTTCCCGAGTTAAATTCTCCGCTTTTGAACATTTCGGCTTAGGTTTAATCTTTTAACTTTGTACAAAAGATGGACATTTGAGTATAAAAATAAAAACTTATTATTTTGCAAAAGGTGATTTTTTTGCTTTAGTATTTTAGTTTTAATTTTTTTAGAGTAATAAAAGATTCGTGAGATGTGGCAATGCAAAAAATGCTCTGTAAGGTTTGCCATTTTACAGTGAATAGACTAACATTACTGAAATTTATTATCAATATTCGTGACGTGTGCAAAATGTTTGTATCGAAAAATTTTCTCCAGCGACAAAGCTCATTTAAGTATCAATGGGTACGTCAACAAACAGAATTGCTGAATTTGGTGTAATGAGTAGCCAGAGGGAGCTCGATAGCTGCTAATACACCCTGCTTGGTGCGGTTTGTGGGCCAGCGGCATCATTGGACCGTACTTCTTCAAGAATGAAGAAAATTCTAACGTTAAAGTCAATGAAGCAATGTACCGTGTGAATATTACCGAATTTTTTTGCGCAAAATGAAAGATTTGGACATGATTGACATGTGGGTTCAACAAGACGGTGCCGTATGCTACACAGCAGGCGATACCATGAACCTATTGAGGGCAATTTATCTCACGTTTTGCAGCAGTCCATTGGCCGACAATATCATGCGATGTGTGAAGCCTCTCGTGTACAGGGACAACCCAACCACAATTCCGGCCCAGAAAGACAACATTACATTGAGCACCTACGGCGTAGCTACGGCCAACATTTACATGAAATAATCGTTAATAAGTAAATTGCAGGCATTCATTTATGGCCCCAAATAAATATTTCATTCACTTTGGCAAATTTTCTTTGTTTTTCCCACTTTTCAAAACCCAAACAATTAAAAAATCACCAGTTAGAATAGATAAAAGTAAGAAAGATTTAAAGTTTATTCCTACAAAAAATTTTGTGGCTCTGGATTTTATTTATTTTTTTTTTAGTTTTTCGTATTTAATTCGGCCATTCTATTGGATTATTTTGCTGAAAATTTCACTAGCGGTTGCCCAAGATGAAAAAATTTACCTTATTATTGTACTAAAATTCAGTTCATCAACTGTATGTAATTTACCAAAATCTGACCAATCGGAGCAAGAATTTTTTAAATATGTAAAATCAAAAATATGATCAAATTTATTCGGTTTTCATTCAGAATGTAAATAATGGCCAACTTTTATTGATTTATAATCTCAAGGTTGCCATATGAAAATTTAAAAAAAAATGGACGATATCCAAAATATATTTTAAATATATTCTAAAAATTGGTTAGTTCATATAGATCAAAATTTCTTATTGTTTTTAATAAAGATTTGTCCTCAAAATTACACAAAATGTCCACCGTTATAGCAGGCTTCGATTGTATAACAATTTCTAGCAATTATATTTACGATATGTTTTCACATTTTAAAGAAATCCAACGACAAGATGAATTAATATGTTAAGTTGTACATAAATTTAAATATTTAATTTTTTTAATTCAAATTTATCTATTGCAGCCACCGTTTTTGGTTCTATCCATTCATGACTTTATAATAAAGTACTTAAAAATATAGTTACTATAATCATACAACCGTTAATGTAACTGTGTACAAATGTTAATACATGTATCTACTTTTTATCTGTATATTAAAATATACAAGTTATACATACTTATGTATAATGTGCTTGTATGTGGAATATGTTGCACGTATTTTTACCACAAATCCACAAATCCCAACGAGTATTGACATAATTTTACAATACAAAGTCCATAAACACATACACGGCCATTGTATGCATATATGTGTGTGTGTGTGTTTGTGTTACATAAACTCTGAAGCACATTAAAAATTTTTCGTAAACTATCGAAAAAGATTATCGTTTACACTTTTGCAACCCCATTACCCTAAAGTGTAGTATAGTAAATATGTAATGGACGAACCAACCAAGTGAACATACATACACATATAAACCGAATGGAACGGAACATAACGTACTACTGCTGCCGTTTGTTGGTTGGTTCGTTGGTCACTTGGCATACACAGCAATAAATTTATCACACTCAAACTTAAAATGAACCAAAACCTTCGAAAAAAAGTGAGAAGAGCAGTAAAAAAATATAAATTGTAACGGAAATAATCTAGAGGGAATTTATAGAGGAAGCGACACATGGCACGATCACGTTGTCACACGAGTACGAAAAGTAGAGAACAAATTTTATAAAATAAATAAAAAACTTTCCATGCCAAAAGGGGTTTAAGTGAAAATTTATTACATTATTATTAACTAAACCAAAGAAGGAGAAAAAAAGTTAACAAACGGAAAGCACTACTAAATAGTTTGTTGTTTGTGTTGTTGTACAACATTAAACTCACAAAAGTTCATTTGTTTTACTGTTACAATTTGGCCAGTCACATAATAATTATGTGTGTGTGTGTGTAATCAGAGGATTTTTATTCTTTTTCATCTTGCTCAAATCTTTCTCATTTTATTTGTTCATGAACTCGGGAAGGAGCATATGAACACGATTTACTTGTTTAATGTGGGAAAATTTTAGAACACTTACAACGTTCGATATTTTTCAACTAATTTTTTAATTTTATTTTAACACATTTTCTCCCCTCACGGCACAAGCAAATGCTTTTCATTTACTCGTTCAAGTTTTAAAAAACACTACAGAGAGTTGAAGGAAACGAAGCTTCTCTATGAAAGTAATAACTCTCTGGTGTAATTGAATATAAACTCTTTAAGTAAATGTCATGCAATAGATTTGTTTTTAACTTACCGGCGTTGAATAAGGATGAGCCGTTAAACGTATACCATCTGCCTCTAAATGTCTTTTAATCACAGATTCTAATTCTTTCATTGTTGTTGGTATATCACATTCAGCGGCTAAAATTTCATTACTACTACTCAATGCTTTAGGATCATTGATCATAACATAAACCAGAGCGGCGCCCTTCTCTCTCAGCGTACGTACACTTTTCAATAGTTTACTACGATGCTGAGCATTATCCACACCAATCGCATCTAAATCAATTTCACCAATTTGCTTACATATCTCCAATTCATCATAGCCATTTTCCATAAAGCTTTCCCCATATTGTTGCAAACCTAAAGCTCTTAACCACTCACAAACAATATTGTTATGTGGCATATTTTCATATCACGTAATATGAGGAGGCGGTGCAAAATCTAGCGGAGCAAAGCTAACTTTTGGCACTTTCAGAGCTGATTTCAATTTCGTACTTGTTGTGTTGGTCGATGATGATGCAGACGATGAGGCTGTGGAATTTGTGGGTGTTGCTACATTGATTGAGGCAGATGCTGCAGCCGAAATGTTACTTATAAGTGGCGTAGCATTTGCGCTTGAATGGGCTACTTGAGCTGTTGGACAGTTTGTTAATGCTGTTGCCTTCATAGCATCTAATATTGATTGTTCGTTTTTGGTGGTAAATGGAAAATATAGTACTGAAAGTAAAAAGAAATTTGTTTAAGATATAAAATCAAAAAAATAAATTTATTGTAAGTTACACTTAAAAAAGTTTGTAAGTTAAAATAACTGAAAATATCCTTTAAAAGAAATGATATTTCATTTAAAAACCGGTCTACTTAATTTTCATTTAAATTAAATGCCATTTGTTATTTATTTTTAAATGTTGATTAATCAACTGACACATCCGTAAGAAACAAATGATATAATAAGTTAAAATAAATGTCAAAATTTAACCAACCAATTCTTAAAAAATAACTGTTTTTTTCATTTATTTGAAATTATTTCCGTTTTTGTATTTTTTGTTTTTTTTTTAATATACTCGTACAATACAAAATGTATGTATGCATATGAAGCTATTATCACTTTTTGTGTGAATGTTTTTGTGTATGCATGTGTGTTTATGAAGTTCTTGTAATTTGTATTGAAAAATTTTGTATATATACAACCAATTTAAATAAAAAAACAAATTGAAATTATTTGAAAATTTTTTTTGAAACAGACAGCAAACAAAATTTAAATTTGTAATAACTGTTACGGACAGAAATAAACAACAAGTTTCCGTTTTGTGGGTTAATTTTGATTAAATTTCAAACAAATGAAAAAAATAAATGAAACTGAAAAAAAATGGTAAATGATAGTAAATTATTTCGAATAAATGTATAAAAAAGTTAATATAGATATTTCTTTGAAAAATAAATGTATGTTCCTTTATTTTTAAATGAAACGGAAAACTTTTTTATTAAACTACAAACAGTTAACTACATAATATTCTGAGTGTATTAATAAATAATTTAATAGATTTTGGAAATGAAATATTTATAGATTAAAATTATAAACAAGTATCTTCAGTCCATATACAAATGGGGCTCGGAATAACAAATCCACATAAAATATTTTTTCTTTAACAGCACTTCACAGTTGTATATGGAAAACAAGTGTCAGCATTTAACTCAGTCTTACCTAATTTTTAATACCCTCCACCAGAGTTAATAAATAAGCATTTCAATTGGGTCCAAAAAAATACTAATTTTTCAATGCAGCACAATTTTAACTTTTGATTCCTAAAATCAATTTTCAAATTTTATTTAAATTTTGACGAATTAATACGCGAATTAATTTTGTGATTGAATTATTTACTATCATAATTCAATCTTTATCTTATTAGAAGAATCGAATTGATTTAAAAAATTCTTTTTAAAAATCAATCGAAATAATTTAATTTTAAATCAAACAATCAAATTTATTTTGATTTGATTCGCGTGTCAAAAAAAGAATTATTTTGATTCTCGAATATGATTTGATTCGCGAATTAAAATGATTTTTGTAAATCACGATTAATTTAATTTTATACTCTAAGGGTTTCATGTAATTTTTATTAAATAGCCTGCTCGGGATGTCTTTACGATCTGAACCATTTTTACAATCGCAGTACATTAATACTCCACTAGAGCAAAAGTTTTGCCGGTATCTCGCTTAGTTTTCGAGATACCGGTAATTTTAGAAGATCACCATTTTACAAAATGGCGAATATGTAGAAAACTAAGCGAGAATTTTAATGTTTTTTTAGTTTGTTTAATTCGCAAATCAAATCAATCTTTTTTTAATTCGCGAATTCAAAAACGAATTATGTTTGAAATGATTTGATTGAATTGAATCAAAAAAGATTTAAATGAAATTGATAAAACAATTATCATTTTAAATCTGATTTAATAATTTATTTATAAAATATTGAATCAACTCACTGATTTACAAAAAGAATTATTTTTTCGCGAATTAATTCTATAAAGATTTATCTTTTTCAAGGCCTGTCCACATATCTACCATCTAATAGAAATTAAACGTTTTAAAAGATGAAACGGCAACAAAATACTTTTATAATTGCAGCACAAAAAGTACCAAATTACCAAATTTATTATTCCCGAAAAATTTACTTCCTAAAGAAACAGATTTTATAAGAAATTGTTTACAAAACAGATATCATACAAATTGTATCATAAAAAGTACTATAGTACTATCTTTCACATCCCTGCCCTTCACAATGTTTTTGTTATAAATAATAATAAAAAATGTGAAAAAACATTATGGAGGTGAAAAAATAATTTTGAGGTCACAAAAAAGTTGAGATGAAAAAAATTGTTTGTGTCGAAAAATTTTTTGTAGCGAAATATTTTGTATGTGAATATATTCTTCAACTATAGGCGCCTGAAAAAAAAATATAAGGAAATATTTTATTTACCAGACTCGTCTATATAGTTGCACGAAAGAGCACCAATTTGTATACATAGAAGAAAAGGTACCTACATATTTTCACTCACTATCAACACCAAATTATGATAAATTTTTTATAAGAAAAACCCTCCTGATTATAAGCAATTACTCTTGGGAAAATTCTTAAATTAGTTATTTTCCCCCAACTTGAGTTATTTTAACATACAGTTGTATGTAGCAAATGACAGTGTACCATAAACACCACAGTACATATGATTAACATTGATATGTATACAAGTAAATATTTATGTATGACAAATTATTTTAGGCAAGAAGGGAAATCAATTTAAGATCATAATTTAAATGTAATAAAGTTTTCGTACATTTGTAAATGTACTCAAATTTATTATTTAAATCAAAAATATCCTTAGGACATACTTTACTCATAGACAAACACACAAAAAACGAACACATTTAGGCAAGTAGAGAAAATAATAATAATATAATAGTTTAACACCATAATACAGTGTATAAATCTACTACACATATAGGGACAATAATATCACGGTGCTACAAAATATAATAAATTTTAGATTGTGAATCTGACTAAGTAGATCACATAAAAATTTGCAGAGATTTTAATACATCCTTGAAATCTATACTTATTGTTAAAAAAAAAAAAAAAACAAATACTTATTTAAGTAAGTACGATAATTTTTGTTAGATTTTTATTGAATATTGGTTTTCAACCCGAAATTCGGTAAAGATACACTTTTCAATACGGTTGGCACATTATTAATCTGCGTCTACATATTGATAAATTTTAACAATGGGAATTATTGGATTTCACACAAATCTTCACCCAATAATATATCGACTGATGCAATTTAATATAATTATGTACCATATATAGTTTTATATCGTAACTTATACAAGGTGGCCCAAAATTATCGAAGAGGTTTAATGTCCTTATAACTTTTTTTATAATTTTTTTTTTATTTCTTTTCATTATTTTGTAAAGAAGAATTGGGGAATTTAAAATGGAACAGTACACAACCGTCTGGGGCCGACGACGAACGCTGCACACAAAAAAGAATAATGAACGGGTACAGGAGAGTATTCGGGAAGATGGAGAAACATCAACCAGGACACGTTCGACACCACTTGGCCCCTCACGAGGGTCGCTGCAGAGAATTTTGTATACAATAAGAATGTTTCCATACAAAATTTAACTTGTCCAAGAATTGAAATTGTCAGATTACCAGCAACGACTTGATTACGGACTTTATTTTTGGCAAAAAGCAGAAGAAAACCGCTCCAGACTGTTTCCTTTGTGGTTATTTGAAAGGAAAAGGCTATATTAATAAGCCTAGAACCATCCATCAATTTAAAAACACGAATATTCAAAGCAGAAAATCGCGAGATATAATTTTTCAAAAATAAATTAAAAATATTATCCATTAATATACTGTATTTAAACAAGGATAATAATAATAATGATGTCTTAAATAAAAAATACCCTTTGGTAATTTTGGGCCACCCTGTATTATCTAATATTACTTATATGCCGTATATGGATAAACATGTTAATATATTAATTTATATTAAATAATACTTATTTCTATAAAATTTAATTAATTGAATATAATTAGATGAGACCAAAACTCCGATCTAGTCAAATAATAATACACTCAGAATATTATGTAGAGTTAACTGTTTGTAGTTTAATAAAAAAGTTTTCCGTTCCATTTAAAAATAAAGGAAGATACATTTATTTTTCAAAGAAATATCTATATTAACTTTTTTATACATTTATTCGAAATAATTTACTATCATTTACCGATTTTTTCAGTTTCATTTATTTTTTTATTTGTTTGAAATTTACCCACAAAACGGAAACTTGTGGTTTATTTGTGTCCGTAATAGTTATTACAAATTTAAATTTTGTTTGCTGTCTGTTTCAAAAAAAAAATATTCAAAAAATTTCAATTTGTTTTTTTATTTAAATTGGTTGTATATATACAAAATTTTTCAATACAAATTACTAGAACTTCATAAACACACATACATACACAAATACATTCACACAAAAAGTGTTTATAGCTTTATATGCATACATACATTTTGTATTGTACGAGTATATTAAAAAAAAAACAAAAAATACAAAAACGGAAATAATTTCAAATATATGAAAAAACATTTATTTTTTAAGGATTGGTAGGTAAAATTTTGACATTTATTTTAACTGATTATATCATTTGTTTCTTACGGATGTGTCAGTTGATTAATCAACATTTAAAAATAAATAACAAATGAAATTTAATTTAAATGAAAATTAAGTAGACCGGTTTTTAAATGAAATATCATATCTTTTAAATGATATTTTCAGTTATTTTAACTTACAAACTTTTTTAAGTGTATATATTTTTATAACTAATTTCATATAATTGTATTTTATTTAATTCAAATATACAGAGTCAACTTCAGTATCTAATTGGATCTGATTCAAAAATTGTTTTAAACGTGTTTATAAAAAAGTTATAACTTATAAAAATTGATCGCTCTTTCAGCATAAATTAGATATATTACAAAAATTAAAATTGATATAAAATGTTTCCACACAATTTTCTTAAAAATGCTTAAGTTGAAAAATTTAAAATAACTTGAAAATTGATTAACAAGGAAAGTGTCCAAACCTAAACACTTCACTGTCTCATTTTTTTAGTCACCTAGCAGATCGATGGGCTTAAAAGGGGAAAACAAATTCAGAAATTTTTTAATA
Organism: Eustalomyia histrio; assembly: GCA_949748255.1. Classification (NCBI taxonomy): domain Eukaryota; kingdom Metazoa; phylum Arthropoda; class Insecta; order Diptera; family Anthomyiidae; genus Eustalomyia; species Eustalomyia histrio. Next base: position 7,774,579 of record OX456523.1, read on the forward strand.
CTTTGGTAAGGTTGTCAAGTTGTTCCAAAAGCACAAAAAATGGGATCCTCGAAAAATTTGTGAAAATCCGAAGAAAAGAAGATGAGAGTTATTTAATAAGAAACAAAATCTGTGAATTTAGAAGCCAAATTTTACCGCAATTTTTGACCACATTAAATTCAAAAAAGTACAAAAAAAACAACAAGCTCAAATAGAACAAGATAGCCCAAAGCAGACACCGCTCGATTTTAGGCTTTTTTCTGTCACATTTCCATTAACATCGCAGTGGTTAGATTGAGGTAATTTGATTTTGAAAAAATTGGTTTTTAACCAAAAAAAAATTAAAATTTTGAGAGTATAATTTCTTAAAATCCCACGAAAAATTTAGTAATAGCAGTTCATTGATTTTTTCATTACCAGTAATGACCTACCCCTGGCCACTCCATTACTTCTTATGTGTATATAATGAGTTAGTAATAATGTGATATACAGCTCCTTGCACACTGCATTACTTTCAAAGTGAAAATAATGAGTTACTAGTAATGTGTTTTGGCTTATTATTTGGCAGTTAAAATCTAGTTCTTTGTTTTGATATTAATTTTTTTTAATTATTAACAAAAACCAGTTATTGTTGCCTTTGCTATAATCATTTTTTTTAATCTTACCATTAACTAGTTATTTTATTCCCTACTCGTAAGCTTGGATGCAACTAGATACCTCTAATGATATCCCTGTGTTAAAATAATAAGCTTATCAGGCACACTTCAATTAGTTGCTGCTCGTTCTAAAATGGATCTAAACATATGTATGTACCATACAACTGTACCACCTTACAGGCAAAAAAAGGGCGCTGTATTTCTTGGAACATAAAGTATTTTTTCAATGCAATTTCGAAATTTTTTATTTTTGCTAAAAGTTTATATTTCGCAGTTGCTTCGAGCTCTAATTTTCTGGCATTAGGATGGAAGGAACTGAGATCTGCTGAGTAAATACTAGAGGAGAATTCTTGAGGTCAAAACATTAGTCTCCTCGAGACAAAAATATCGATATATCACTCCAAGATTCGACTGTAAATGCCAAAGATATAACGAATAATTAAACAGGCGACCCCTACATTCGGCAAATTTTTTTTTTTTCAATTGTCTTTCAAAAATAATTTAGATTCGAAGTTTTACGGCGGACTTTTTTCTCGTACGGTCTAGTATACTACCTACACTTATCGTATATTTTAACTGCAGCACTGTGTATTTAATGATAATATTGGTGGGGGTAGAGGTAGTTGTTGTTGTTGTTGAATTAACTAATACAATTGTACATAAGATCTTATACATAAATAAACATACATTTGCACTTTGTGCAAGATAAATATCTATTTACATATGTATGAATGAATACATGGGTGATTGTGTATGTAAATATGCGTATGTGTATTAACACAAACTGTAGACTTTTAGTTCTACATTAAAACATAATAAACGACCTAAGAATATATATAAAAAATAAAATATGTGTATTATTTGTTTGTATTTGTGTAATATAGTACATGTGTTGCGTATTGTACGTGTAATGAACATGACAATGAACTTATTAACAACAACCACAAATACATACATACTTAGGTATATGCATATGTGATACATACATACATGAAAAAGATAAAGATTAAACACAAAATACAATTAATATGTATATTGTATGAACTCAATACACTCTTGTAAATATTTCTAATGTTTTATTTTAAGTCTTAACTCTGAATTTGAAACATTAGTACAAAACATATGTAGGTTTTATATTTTATAAGTTAAAGTATAAATGAAAGTGGGTGCATTTGTAAGAAATTAGAATGGCAAAAATTAAGCGACAAAATTACTCAATTTTGTCACAATTTTTTTTTATGTTATTAACAAAATTTTGCCCGTTATGTAATTTTATGACTGATATAAAAAAAAATTATTTGAATTTCAACAATTTATTCATTCTAAACAATATGACGAATTACTTTTTTAAATTTCTTTTCAATGATAATTTCACACATTCAAATTAAATTTTGTTTTCATTGTGATTTTATTTTACACATTTTTAGTTACTTATCAATTACACATCGCATCTATGTCTGTGTTAAAAAACCACTTTAAGTGACAGATATACTTTGGATCAAAATAACAAAAGAATATGTTATTACTAAATGTTTTCCTGATGATACATACCAAATCTAAAATCTCTTCTAAATAGTCAAACTCTTACAAATACAACAAGTACAAATACTAACACATATACAATTATACAAAAAATAAAAATTCCATTGTGTAAGTGGTAAGCTGATAAATCGACCTATATGGATGCTCATGTTCCCAACATTAGAAGGACATACCAAAATACAAAACACAATAAAACAACACAACAACAGTTAGCCCAACATACTAAACAACATTTTAGACATTTTTGTGGTCATTTAAGTCAAAAAAGGGAGAGTTTAAGGATAGACGATAGCTATGGTAAAGATTATGTAAAACAATAGGATTTTTCTTCTTAATATTTTTTAAGGATAAAAGGGCGTTGTATTTTTTGTTTTTTTGTTTTCTCACTAGAAGGTTAAATATTTAAATATGTATTTTAATATTTTTTCATTTTGATCTAAACCAAATTTATTTTACAAACAAACACACATAGAAACCCTGATACATAAGTATTTTGGCTAAAATTGACTTACTGAGGTCAAAGAAATTCTTAAACAATTTTAAGATACAACACGCACACATATTTACAAAAAAGAAAACAAACCAAATGACATTAGACCAAAAATTCATATATAGGAGTACATACATACATACATACAAACATCAACAAATGAATGTAAAGTATGTACTTACTCATACATACTTAAGGAGTAAACAATTTTAGCTTGTAAACATTATAAAAGATTTAGTATGTATTTAAGGTTTTGAAATATTATGTAAATTTTACTAAACATTTGTTTTAGATGAAATACACATACATACATATATGTATACCATGTGTGCATTTGTATGTTTGTTAGGTTAATAGACATTAAATAACAAATATGCATGTATATTAGAATTACATACATATGTGGCATTCCCTACTATTTGCGTCGCTATGTGGCAAAAAATTATATCGGCTTAATGTGAAATTTACAGTATTTATTTATATGAGATAAATAAAATTTATTTATATGAGATAAAAAAACTTTTTAAATTTTTCCAAAATGCGGGCGAATGGGTCGTAGTTAAATATTGAAAATTTGACAGAGGTTTTAATTTTTTTTTTTTAATTATTTAAAAAAAATTTTTGAATTTCAAGTAAACTTGTAAACTTAAATTCAAACTGTTTCTTAGATAAAAATTCATGTATTTAAAAAAAAAACATAGATTCTAAAAAATTCTTAGATTCACTTTTTATCATGAAAAGTATTTAGATTTAAGAACTTTTCTGGTAAAAATATTTTTAAGTTCTAAAAAAATTTTCTAATAGAAAAATTCTGAGACTATCTTAAAAAAATCTTAACAATGTCTTAAGAATTTAAGAATTTTTGTATTAGAAAAAGTATGTATTAAAAAAGTCCTTAAAATTTAAATTAGTATTTTTCTTTTAAAAACTCGATGGAATCAAAGAAGTTTTCTTACAAAAGTCCTTGTTATTTTTTCTTTAGAAAAACATTTCTAAATTTTAAGAACTTTTTCTTAGTTTCGAAAAATAATATAATTGTAGGGATCATATTATTGTAAAATTATGGCAATTTTATTTTCATAATATGATTTCTATATGATTGTACGACTATGGTTGGCACAATCATAATCCCATATTTATATGATGCCCTTCGAATATAATTGATTGCCCCAATCATGTTTTTTCTCTACGTGAAGTGTTACAAAAAAAATTTAATTTTGTTAGTGCAAAAACTTTAAATTATCCGCCCCCCCCAAAGAAAAGGCTGGATCCGCTACTGAGATACATCAATATTTGATTGACCCTCCTTGTACCATTGGAACCTAAGATCCTTCCTTCCAAGGGCCAGTAGTCGCACCAATCCCTCACTGGGCAAATAAATAAATATCTTGTTATAGCGTGGGCCACCAGAATTTTTCCAATAAACAAAAAATTTCGACGTCTCCACAACCTGATATTCTCCTTTAATGTATTCCATGGGCACCCCACAAAAAAGGTTCAGAGCCGATGAAGGGTTGACTGGCCCTACAGGCACCACGCCATTTCGTTGCCCCCATGCCCCTCATGGCCAGAGAGAGCCTGAATGTACTCCATTACCAGTCTAGATAACATCTCGTAGGCCATGAGAGCCCTCTTGATTTTGAGAATGTGGATAAGAGACTAACTGTTCGCCATCGCACATGAAGCGAATATTTGTCCATAAGAATAGCGCGCTAAAACCCGGGCCGAAAAACGCCCGTACCTTCGTCCATATTTGCCGGTTTCGAGCCATCGGAGACCGATTGATTCACATGTTCCTATCAAATAACAAACAGTATCAAAATTTCCGACGAGAACCTGTTAGCTAACATCCTGTCCACGACCCTTGAGATCGGGTCATCATAAAGATCTCGGCGATCCTCATTTGAACCATTAGGCCGCCTCATTTTATTCTACTGAATTCCCCAAGTTAAGTCGACCCCAAAATGGCCGCCTACATTAACAAAATATGCATACAATGTTTGTAAAAGCAATTGCAAATATATCTCTGTTTAGGTGAAAAAATACATATATTAAAATTTTTTACTGGATACATATGAATAGTAACCAAACAAATAAAATACTTGAGAACCTACTTCAAATATGCGTATGGCAGTTTCTAAGCAACTATATAATTGCCTGTAAGCATATTCAAAAATGTCTTTTTTCTGCGTGTGGCGTCCCTAGGATACTTTCCGCTAGCTCCCGTAATACCAATACGCGCTTGCCGATAGATCCTCTTGAGAGTATACCTTGCTTTTAATTGGTCGGGATAGCCGCATAGCTGATCATAGGTCTAACAATAGTATTGAATGGCCTCTATATCATCCGCGGTCTCAGACCCCATTTCCTTTAAAAGAGCCTTTAGCAGGCATAGAATGCCCTGATGATCATTCCAGGTGAGGGATTTGTCAAGAGTTACCTTGTGCGAGTAGCCTATTGTCGTGTCTCCTACAACTATCATGGAAAGATTAACCTTCCTCTATTCGTAAATGGTATCAGTATGGTCTTCGATGGGTTGAGAGGTAAGCCCTTTTCCTACTACCACAAAAGAGCAAAGTTTAATGCTTGCTGCATACGCTCTGAAATTGTCATGTTATCCCATCCGACGATCGGGTTAGATCATTAATAAACTATATCGATAATATTTTGTATTAAACTGCCGTTTAGAAGGCAGTAAAACTGTATAATACAGAATATATCGCTAAATGGAATAAATCAAAGTGGACTATAACCGAAAAGTACAGAGCTGTAAATATGAAATTGACACGACATACATTTTTGTATTTAGCTAGATATTTTTGGCATCAAGTGCCTCATATGTGCGTATGTATATATGTATAAACATTTAAATTATATACTTAAATATGTACATATGAAGTTAGTTGCAAATGCCTAATGTTTTTGTGGTATTTATGCCACATTAGATAATGTTTAAAAACTAATTTGAATTCTTCAGATTTGTTAAGTAAAAAGAACTTAACAATAGAAGTGTGATGTTTAAAACCTGAACAGCTTAAAAATTAAATATAACAAATTTCTTTAATTTTATATAAGAATTTAATTTTAAAAACTCTTAAATAACACTAGTTTAACTTTATTTATTGCAAGTGAAAAATATGTCTACCGCAAAACGAAAAAAAATCCAATTTCTTTTATTTGGTTGTATGTTTTTTAAAATTTGTTGCTCATTTTCTAGGCCATTTTTTACTTTATTGTCTTTTCTTTTTCAAGCATTGCTTATACAATTTTTTTGGGGCATATTTTTCTTTATACTTTCCGGCGGCTTTGAAGTTGGTTTTTATTATTCTATATTTAATAGTTGAATAAAATGTAGAAAAAAAATCAAAGAATACTTTATACCTAAACATTTTTCAATGAAATCTATTGTTAAGCAAACTTAAAGTGAATATTGATTGTTTAAATTACTTGCACAGAGAAAAAATTATAGTTAAATCAACTATTATATCACATTTAAATTAACAACTTACTTTTATAAATTAAGTATGAATCTCTTTAAATTACAAATGATTCTAGTACAAATAAACTGTATCATGTTTAAATAAATATTTCAACATCATAGATTTTTGTTCACGCATTTTAGAAAGAAGTAGAAACAGTATAAAATTAAAAATGAAAATAATTTATTTATTTTTATTTTTCTCAATCTCTTTTCCGCTCTAAATTCAACTCTAACTTCGTTATTGTTCACATCACAAAATTCTTAAATGAAAATGAAAAATACACATATATCTTCTACATTTGGAACGGAATTATATTAATTTTCACAGAACTTATTCGCGCACTGCAAAGTACCGCTTTTTCTCTTCAAAGGATTTTTTTTAAACTTTGGCAATAAGTTAGAATTTTTAAACAAAACGATGACACTCGAATTCATTTAAAGTTTTGTTTAAAACATTTTGGTTTAAAAATAATAAGAAAATAAATATTTACTACTAGTTCGAAACTACCAAAAATTTTCTCTGTGTGTCTTGTCTAAAAAATCACTCTAAGCCAATATGGAATAAGAAAGAGGCCTCCAAAAATCCAATTTAAATAATTCACTTTAACAATCCCCTATTAAAGGGTTAATAAACTCCAGCAAGTACGTGATCTACATATATTCAACATTATAATTATATTCATATTACACTTACACTTATGCTTTGCCAGAGTAAACATTTTATTATAAAAAAGTGTTATAAAAGCAAATATGCATCCATCCATCCATCTATACCTCCATCCATCCACCTGCCTATAGAGTATAACACTATTATTATTAATTAATTTTTAAAATAACTCATTTCGCAACAATAACAAAATAAATGAGAAAAAACAACAATAACAACAGTAATTAATTATAAAAAATTAATGAAAATTTTTAAACAAAAACAATTGTCACATAATTTTCTGTCTAGACATGGAAAATTTAGTATTTTCAATTAACTTTATATTTTTAGGCGAACATGTTTGTAGCAGTTTATGTTGTTTTTACAAACGGCATTGAAACAATGCAACCCTTTTCTGCAACAGTGGAACCTTTATTGAAATTACTGTTAAAATAAATGAAAGTGCAATAAATGGATTCAAAGCTTTTGTGAGTTTTAAATTGACCTGGGTAGGTTCAATTATTTTTTAAACTATTATGGCGAATTTAGATAGATTATAAGGGTTGTGTACCATAACGAAGTACACTATCACTCGAAGACCTTTTGGAAAAAGAATAAAGAAAAGACAGGTAAAGATATATTATAGTTTGAGGTGACTCCGAAACCGCTGCCCAGCCTGCTTATCCCCCTGACAAAACCCAATAGTCTGCCTAGATCAAATCTAGCCACATCACCCTGTTCATCTTAGTCTCAAACCCTGTAATCTAGATCAGTTGCACAAAATGTGCTTTTTTGTCTCTATGTCCTCAATATCCTCGCATAACCTACAAAAGTCCTGTGTGCATCTTTCCCATTTACCAATGGACATTCCAATAGAGCAGACCTAAGACTCCTCCTATCCAATCCAATTAGTATTTTGGTTGCTTTAGCATCCAACTTTGGCCATATAGCCCTAATACCCTGCAATCCGTCCTACTACTTCAGGACTGATTAGCTGTCATGGAATATTTCGGAGATCAATCCACAATCCCTGTATATAAGGTCTAGATCCAAACCCTGTCTGGCCAGCTATCGGCTATCTCATTTCCTTGAATGTTACAGTGCACTGAAAGACGCTTCAAAGGCCTAAGTGCTGCCTACAGATCCATCTATGACGTTTGCCCTTATCAACTCTGGGGCCCTCCAGATCGTTAGGATCTCTGCCTGGAAGACACTGCACTCATCCGGGAGCTTGTATGACACCTTAATGTCACCATCCACTATGTAAACTCCGGCCGCAGTGCCAGATTCCATCTTGGAGCCATCCGTAAAAACTTCACACCCTTCAAACAGCTTTCCATACCCAGTTCACCCGTACCTACTTGGAAATACAATTGGTAGTGTAACTCCGAAGTCTAAAGTCGTTACCCTATGGTCCGAGATGGCAGTGGGGATTATATCGTGACCAATTATACCTACTTCGTACACAATCCTATTGTAACCTATCCGCGTAGTTTTTAAAAGGGAAGACTCAAAGAGCCTAAATAAATTCCACATTCCTATCAATCGGTAGAAAATCTAGGATTATATCTAAAGCCGCCTGAGGTGTGCGAGTTAAAAATGCGACAAAAAGCTGCCAAAAAAATACAGAATATATTATATGAATATTTTAAATATATTCTGGTCATATTTGATAATTTATTTTGGTTTATTTTTAATCTAATTTTTTTCCCATAAACTAACACTTAGTGGATGTTTCGGATTTATTCCTATAATGGGCTGTGAGATCCACTCTATAGTTAATTAAAACAGAAAAACGCCTCGTTGCCACGATTAATCCGTAAGGTTTGATACCCCTCTGCCATTGATAAGCACCAACGCCCTTCTTTGAACAAGTTCAAAATGTCCAAAATAAGCTTTAAAGCTCCATTAGAGTTGTATACCATTTTCAGTCGAAATTAGGTGATATACATAGTACGGAGATAAACTATAAACTATGCTATAAAAACATAAATTTTCATGTCCAAAACATCAAGAGTAACAGATTTCTCAGTGTTAATACCAACCATATATACACACAGAAAATTCTATTCGAATTCTATTAATGAGATCTACATAAAAGTTTATTGTTAATAAAAATACTTAAAATTTAAATTTTTTTATCAAAATAGAAAAATTTAATTATAAACAGAAAATACATTAAAATAAACGAAACACTGTCAAATCATCCTAAATATTGGTTTTTCTCATTAATATTTAAATCAATATTATCTTTTACATTTAAACAAAAATATGTTCGGAAAATCCAATAAAATTATTACTATATCTTAAATATTAGTATTTCTAATCAATTTTAGTATAATGACAAATATGTTCACTCTAATAAATTTCTGTTGAAATTTACCCAACTTATAGTAGGAAACTGTTCTCCTACTATAAATTGGGTAAATTTACTGGGTGTGCGTAAACGAAAAAAAAAGTACACACATTATGCGAAAGTTGGTACACACATAATGGGTAATTTTACATTGAAAGTGCTTAAAAATTAAATGAAAAAAAAGCAATTCAAAAATTTACTAAAATTGTGCGTAAAAAACCTATTTGAAGAGTAAATATACGCATTAAAAGCCTAAAAATGCATTTCTATATGCGTAATTATATAAAAAAAACTGCGTATATTTACCAACGCATGGTTTAAATTAAACTGCAGAAAAATATATATATTTTTTTTTTTTTTTGAAAGAATAAATTTATTTCATGTATGTTTTAAAACTAATATATTATAAATATAATACATAATATATTCTGAATGGTTATGTGCGTCATGAAGGTCATCTTGAATTTAAATTCACAAATATTATATTTATAAATTATTGAATAGTTAATTTTCGTTTTTAGCTCATTTTATTTTTTAATACTTTCCAATTTCCAAATCTCAAAATATTTATTGCCATTTAAAGTTAGTATATTTACAAAATGTGTGTGTAAAATTTTAATTTAACAAAATAATACTAATTTTAGGCACAAAGTGTTTAATTTTAAGCACATTATGTCTTAAAATACTTCTTGTGTGTATTATTGAATATGAAAGTGTGTACAAAACATTTTTAGACATTTTTTGTTTATTTTTACCGAATTTTCGTAATAATACATAAAACTTTACCCATTTTATTGTAGTACATTTACAAACTTTTTTTAGGGTGTTATCAACATTAGTGCAATCAACCATTAATAATAGTCTTAGGATTATGAATTGAAATCATACAAATAGACAACATTGAATTTTTTTATTCATATTTGCTATTTTTTATTTTTCAGTCTTAATTAAATTAAAGTAAATTTTTCTTAAGATTCGTGATTGTGTTATTGCTTTTTTCTAATAAAAATAAATATTTGTTCTTTAATAAAAAAAGATTGTTTTTCACAACTTTTTGCTAGATTTGTCTTTCCTTAACATTTTACTTTTGCTTTTTCACTAATATTTGTTTGCTTTAAATACATTGAATTTTGTTTTTTTTTTTAAGAAAGCAATTAACTATTACAATAAAAATTCAAAATATCTGAATAAATTCCGATAATTGCACAATATTAAAAGTTAATAAAATGTGATTATACCGGAACTACAAAAATTCGGTTGTAACTTCGAATCTATTTTCTGTGTGTACACATAAATAACTTTTTATATATTCGGAAAGCTAAATTACTTATCTTTCCAAAGCCGTACCAAAATACACTCCGATTTTAATGAAATTTGGATAGAAAAAGAAAATCTAAGAACAACCTGTCTCAGTTTTTCGGTCAATTTGGAGACCTAGGGGGTAAAATAGGAGGAATAAATTCGGACGTGTTTTTGGGTAGCATGTCGTAAAAGTTAGAAATTCTGTATAAAATCTGCATTAAAATAATATATTGCGCATGTTTTAGCATTGGGTTGTCAAGTTGTTTTAAAAAGCACTTAAAAAGGACATCGCGAAAAATTCGTTTAAATTCACAACAACAAAAGAAAAATACGTGACGGCTGAAATTTATTACGGACATGTGAATATTAAACCTATAAATATGTATGCATATTTCAAAACTCGATTTAAAACTAAATTAAAACTTCTTTAGTCTGCGAAATCTTAGAAAAGTGTATTTCTAAACAATAACTTTAGATTTTGGGGATATATTATTTACGTATGACTGTATTGCATAAACAACTGTTACAATTGCACATGGTGCCTGAGACAGAGGAATGTTTTGCAGGCATTATGTCGTCATAATAAACAACAACAACAATAAAAACAGCAAAAATAACAACAACAGTGCAATATAGAGCTTTAATGCTTTTTGCATTTTATAAAAGAAAACAAAGACATTTGAATATGTTGTGAATTACCTTCCTGCTGCTTTGGTTTTGCTTGTTGCCTTTGCCTTTGCCAGTCTCAATGCTTGTGGGCTGGCTGGATGGCTGGATGGCTGGATGGCTGCTTACTGCCTGTTTAATGCAAGTGCCATGTAAAGTGCATATTCAAAACTGCAGCAGCGCGTTGTAGTAAAGAGTCCGTGTGCATTCATAACAATTTGTACAAGTTATGTACTACAAACAGAGAAATATGGAGAAGAAGTTGTATATCCAGCAACATTTAAATGCACTACATACATATATGTAACATAGATATAAATGTAAAATATTCTTAGAATTGTGCAACCGATACGACCCAAGGGACTACAATTCAACATGAAACAACCCCATTAACAAGAAACAACGAAATTCGCATACAAACAACACCCAGTCAGTCGGTGTGACAGGCAGACAGATAGACAGTCATTCAGACAGGCTGTGTTTAGCTTAAATTTATATACAATAATTGTAGTACGTAACTGTGATGATTTTATGCACTTAGACTGATGTCTATCAAGAAATCGTAGTTGTATTACGACGATTTGCCGTCGGCACGCATTTCCAATGTCGTCGTCAGTTGCTTTTGTAACGTCATTACCGTTACAAATAACAAAGTACTTGTTGAGACATTTAACTTTACGTACCTACACACGTACACTTAAAACACTCATACACATTTATATTCATTCACAGTTACAGTTTACTACACACTTTGGCCAAGGTTGTCGAGCATTGAATGTCATTTACATTAAAGTTTTATTCATTTTTTTTTCTTGTTCTCTCTTTGGAGTTGCGTAAAATTAATAGAGTTTTTAATTAAAGAAATGATTTAATTTATTATTAAAATCTTGTTCATTTTCTTTGTGGTAAAAGCTTTTTAATGGTTTTTCTTTTGTATTGTGTTAAAAGTTTAAAAATATGTTTCATAATAAGAAGAAGAAAATCTGTTTTCATGTTAAAACGGAAATACGAGTATATAAAAGAACGCAGTAAGATAATTGTCATATCAAAAATTTTTATGATTTTAAAAATTGGCTAAAATATGCATGCTTAAGGAAGCATGATACATATGAACATTTTGTTCGAAACAATTTTGTTTTTTGTTTTATTTTCATTCATACTCCACTTAAGGCCATTTCCCAAATATATGACATACATAGTTAAAGGCATTTGACATAAAAACAAAAATTTGGCATCACTTTGCAAAATGATTTGTTTGTCATGTGACTGTATATGATTTGTGTGAGTTCACAATTGATAAAAAAAAAAATACAATTGCAAAATTGTTTAGATGTTTTTGAGCTAAATATGAATGCAATAAAAATCTACAGTGTTTTAATTTCTTTTGCATCACTCTTTAAAGAAAAAAAACTAGTAGAGTTGTGTGCTTGATGAAGTAACTAGTTCAAATGAATGATTTACTTAATTGAACAATATACACTACTAGTTCAACTTTATTCGGTATTTTCGTGCAATCGTTCATTTCGTTCTTTGTATTCATAAATAAATTTTGCCTCATTTAAATTAAATTTTTAAAAGGTACAAAATTTAAAAAAAAAAATATATATAATCTTGTTCTAAATTTTGAAAAAATAATCAAACTTCATTATTGCACAATGTAGTTTGTGACATTCTCATAGATGAAATATTTACTGCTGCGACAAACGTATCTGATGCGAGAAGTTTTCGCATCGAGAAATTCATGGTCACTCAACTTTATACAGGGTGACTTAATACCTTTCACACCTTTCTTATTACGAGAGCGGATCAATAAGTCCGTGACTTTTCGAACTTCCCTCGTAGTTATATGAAATGCAACACTACTCCTATCAAGTACCACCTGTTAATAGTCTACTGTCAAATTTTTAGCAAGTTCCGTCATTTATTTTGCGTTTAACAGCTGTTCAAAACATACAACCTCGTGGCTTTTTTTCAAAAATGAAAAAAGTGAATTTCGAGTGCTCATTAAACATTATTTTTTTTCTGCGAAAACACCGTCAATCAAAGCTTGATAACTACTACGGGGACTTTGCACCATCGATTTCAATGGTAAAAAAGTGGTTTACTGACTTTCGTTGTGGCCTTACAAGCACGGAAGATGCCAAACGTTATGGACGCCCAGTTGAGGTCTCTACACCCAAAACAATAGAAAAAAAATTCACGATATGGTGTTGGCCGATCAAAGATTGAATGTGAGATAGACTGTGAAAGCCATAGACATCTCACATGGCTCAGTGGTTTCAATTTTGAACGATCACTTGGGTATGAGAAAGCTTTCCGCAAGATGGCTGCTGCGTTTGCTCACAATCGACCACCAACTGAATCGTGTGACAGCTTAGTTTCCATGGTAAAAATCCATGAAGTCTACTACGAATTTCCCCCTTATTCGCCTTATTTTCCGGATTTGACCCCCACTAACTATTTCCTATTACCAAACCTAAAGAAATTAATTAAACAAGTGCCTATTTTATGGAACTCGAAAAATCCTGCTGTTAAACTTATAGTAACTGACGGAACTTGCTCAAAATTTGACAGTAGTATATTAACAGGTGGTACTTGATGATAGCAGTATATAACTACGAGGAATGTTCGAAAAGTTACGGAATTATTGATTTGCCCTCGTAGATAGAGAAATTACATGAATACAGCACCTTATTATCTCCAATAGATTAATATATATTTAATCGAATGAGACTCACCCTATAGAAAACAGAAAAAGGTTGCATTTTACATGTTTTTTGCGAAGAATTTATCGACGCGAGAAATACAGAAACAAGGTGCTGATGGAGGTATTCCAAATTTAACAGGTAAAAAAAAAGGAATAAAAAAACATTGTCGAGGTGAAACAATTTTTTTGAGGTGAAAAAAATATTCGTGGTGAAAAAATGTTAAGGTGAAAAAAGTTTGAGGTGAATATACAATATTATTTACCTCCAGGCATCTGGTAAAAAAAATCAAACAAAATGGTTTATTCATCAGACGCTAACATGAAATTGTAATACTGAAATGCATAAATTTGAATGGAAAATTTAAAAGAGTACCTTCATTTGATGCATAACGTTTTTACCGCTATACCGACTATATTTTAAACAGTATATACTCGTAATTCAATTTTGAATAAAACGTTGACGTTGCATGCTTTGAATAATGGCACAAAATATAAGACAAAGTTAAAAAATGTTCTGGCCCACAACTTAACTCTAATTAAGGTTTTAAAAAAATTAAAATGTTCAACATATTCTACATATTTATTACAATTTCTACGACAACGTTATTTAAATACTAATTCTAATGGATTTCAAAAAAATCAACATATATTTTGTAATCCTAAAAACTCGTGTGAAAGTTGTTAAATTGTAAGCCTCTATGTAACTAATTTATAAAATAAATATAAAATCAATCAATTTAAAATAAAATACTTTAAAAACTTAGTTCGAGGTCAATTTTGCCAACACAAAAAAAAACACAATGCAGTTAATAAATGAGTTTGTATTTTGCAAACTTACAATGTCGTTATAAATGAAATATGCACAAAATCCCTAACAAAAATACAATTACTCAACCCATACATATGATACCAAAAATTTGGGTGAACTAAAAATACTTACATAGGAAAAACAGATTTATGGCGATAACGAAGTTTCTTGCCAACTTTATAGTTTATTAGCTCCAGACGAAATATTAAGTTGTCGAAATCAAATGTATTCCTGGGTCAATTGAAATATAAAGTTCCAAACGAAATTATGTTGTATTAACCGAATTTCGTCGACACAAACAAGTAAATAAAGGGCTTCAATCGATTCATATAGTTGACAATATATTTAGTCGTTAAAATGAATCTATTTTCTCTGTGACGTATAACTGCACAGAGGGAATTTTATTGAATGAAAAATTATTTAATCTTTTAGTAAAGTAATGAAACGGTTTTTTCACAAAATGAATGAAAATTTTCCTAAAATTAATGAAAAGCTTCATAGTTTTTATGAAACTAATTGTTTAATAAAACTTTTTTATTGACTGTATGAAACATTTTATATATACAATGATATTTTTCATAAAATTTTATGAAAACTTCCATTAATTTAATGAAAAGTTGTAATGGACATATATTGGTACCAAGTTGGAACAAAGGACCGTAAACATCCATTAATATGATGCAACTAAATCTTCCAGTGTATCAACACATGTCTGCAAATAACAACAAACATAACTTTCTATAAAATAAGCATCAATACAAGCATAAAAAATCTACACACACACACACACACACAAATGCCCGGTTTACAAATACAATAACCCCTTACAGTTTTTTATATATGTAGTACATGTTCTACTGCTAACATACGAGTACAACTACTAATTCAATACATACCGTATAAAATGGTAATTTGTGTTTTAATCCGTTTGGTAGACAATCCTTTCTGTCGTAATCCGTTATAGTATGCGATGGCATGCGTAAATTATTGTATAAATTATTGAAACACTCTAATAACAAATGAGAACAACAAACAACATGCAGTATTAATTACAACTAATGCGATTTGTAAAACATATACGAACTATGAATGTACGAGTATGTATACAAAAGACGAGTAAATTCTATGTATTTATGTATGAACGTATGTACTTGTTTTATTATTATTATTAGTATGTTTGGTTTTTTTAAATGCTTAGTGGGTTAATTGATAAGTCATTTGATGACCAAGAAAATTCAATTAGAATTTTGAAGCTCAAAATTGAGAAAAGAAGGTATTTATTTGAGATTCTTCTGTAAATAAAATCAAACAAAATAATATAAGGTTTTACAGAATTTTGTATACCCTTCGTTACATATTAAAAATTAAATTAAATTTAGAAAAAAACTGTCGAGGAGAAAAAATGTCTGTGGTGAAAAACGATTTTGGATTGGAAAAAAATTTGTGGTAAAAGAAAATTAGGGTTGAATCTGGTGAAAATATATTTTTTTCAACAGATTCTAATTTAAAATTTTACTAAAATATATAAATTTGTATTAAAAATTAAAAAACACCTTCACATTTTCCTTATAACTTTTTTTTACCGTTCGACCGATTCTAAGCAATTGCAATACCAAATTTCTCGAGTGGATAACAAACAATCTGGGTAAAAACAGATAACCCTGATTTCTTCAATGAGAAACATCTCTTATAAATTAATAAGATTCTAAAATCTTTTTGTCAAAAAATCAATCAGATTTAAAGGAATTCTTGTATTAGAAGAACGTTCGGATTATGTGAAATTCTTTCTTTTGAAAAAAGAAAAACACTTATACTCAAAACACTGTATTCGATAGAAATTTCCCTTGGGTTGTGAGGACTGTTTTTGTAGAAAACCCTATCACCTTTTGGGAAAAATCCTCCTATGGAATAAAAAAGTCTTCATACAGGTGCTTTAAAATATTTCCTATGAAAAAAACTTTTTATTTGTCGGAAATTTTTTTTAGAAAAATTGTCAGATATCGTTAGATTGCCTAGAAATTTTCTAAAAGTAAAACTTTATATTTAAAGTACTTATTTAAAGAAAGAAGATAACGTTTTTATTGAAAGTTTTAGGAAGAAAAATTGTCAGATATCCTTAGATTGCCTAGAAATTTTCTAAAAGTAAAACTTTATATTTAAAGTACTTATTTAAAGAAAGAAGATAACGTTTTTATTGAAAGTTTAAGGGAGTTACCATACTGCTGCAGTGTATTGTTATATAGACTTCATGAGAGACTTTGTTGAACAAAGTGTATGCGGTGACCGGGAATTTAAAAAAAATTTCCGATACACTTTGAAAAAAATGCTGTGTTGGGAATATAATGTTGCTGGTAATATATTGGGATGTTAAATTAAAAATCAGCGTTTCACACAAGAGGCCGCCACTAGTATATAAACCAATATTTAAGTTTCCAATGTCTTGCCGCTAAAACTTATTGTGAATAAAAGCCTTTGGCAACTTGTGCCATTTGAATAAAACGTAAACAGCAATACTAAATATTGTCTTGAACATGTCGAATTTCCTACCATATAAAGTGAAGCAAAATTCGGTCGAAGACGATTTTGAGCTAGAAGGCAATGAACGACCGGGTCAACCCTAAAAGATTGAAAATATTGAAACCAACCGTTTCACGACTTGTCAGAATCATTGGAAGTCAATGAGCTGATACTCAGCAAATGGTAAGTCGTACCCTGCCCGTCGTATTCTTCAGAAATCGTTCCTTCCGAGTACTTCTTGTTCCGGTCGATGATAGAAGTAGTTCACTTCACATGAATAATGCAAACAACGGGTCAACGATTGTATTGTCTCAAAAGAGGAGTTGTTCTCCCGGGCTGGTATCCGAAAAAAATGCGGAATTTTTGGCAAATCTTGGGCGTTTATTGTGAAATATTCTGAGGCGGCTGAGGCAAAACTTTCCAAGCATTATTTTCTATATAGTTTTTAACCGATCTTGCAAAATGTAGCCGAACGTTGTCAATGGGCGTTTTACGGCCATTTGTCGCTTTAAACGAATCAATTATACTCGGTACAGGTCCCCTGTGATCTTCTGACCTGATTTCAGCAGCTCATAACAGACGGGACACTTCCAGTCCCACCAAATACAGGACTTTGGGGTTGATTTCGTAATGGATCTATTTTTTATCACAAGTAATTATTCGATGCAAAAAAACATGCATTTTTTTATGAAAACAAAAAAATACTTCTGTTTATGTAGTTCAAGCAGTATTTTGGCTCCAACTCGTATCATACCCAATTCCCTTGCTTTTGGATGAATCCTGCGGCTTGCTGAGTGACTCCTAATGAATGATTTCGCAAGTTCTTTTTGCCTAAATTCAACTTAAAACTTTTTCGGCTGACCTGAATGGCCTTTGTCTTTCGTGTCAAAATCGCAACTTCTGAACCTCATAAACTATCTCGTTAAAATCGATGTAACACATTCAGGATAAGCTTCGGTGAGCAATCAATATTAGAGTGAGAATAATTGAATGATATTACCCTCCCAGATACCATATAAGTTATTAAAGACACAAACCATGTGTAAAAGAAAGGCCTTCTGTTGTGAATTAATATTTACCTGTAAACATTTTTAAAAATGTCTTTTTTTCTGAGTGTAGATAAATATAAAAAAACACAATAATCAATTGACACATAATCTAACTACTGACGAGTACTTAGATAGAACGAAACTGCGGCAGTCTGGTTATTCCGGTAACAAAAATCTAATATTAAATACTATTGTCTATATAATGGTTACAAACACTTTATTCAAAATTAATTTATCTTTTTCGAGGCCCGTATGGCCTCCAAACTTTCCCAGGACCTGGTTTGTATCTTATTCAGACTTACATAAAATATGCAGATGGTCACATGAAAATAATCTTTCCATCAACGCTTCAAAAACACAGGCACTTAAGATTTACAAGGACGACCGCTTAACTGAACTTCAACATATTTATATGGAAACTGCACACGTCAAATATGTTAGAACAGTTAAGAATCTCGGATTTATGATAAACTCCTTTCTCAATTGTGGAGACCATATCGACTACACTATAATGAAGATATATAAAATACTAAGAAAACTTTGGTATTCATCCTCCTACGTACCTTGTGATACGAAATTAAAATTGGTTAAAACTCTAATTGTACCCTTTATTACCTATGGGGCTAATGTATATGGTAATCTTAACGCAATGTCGAAGAGTAAATTGCAAATTGTTAATAATAATTGCGCAAGATATATTTTCAATAAAAGGAAATTCGATCGAATATTCCAATACTCTTTGCAGATTTTGGGGTGTAGTTTATCATCATACTTAAACATTCGAAACGTTATTTTTTTACACAAAATTTTTCACACACGTCAACCACACTATTTATACAATAAGTTGACAATTGTAAATTCTACACGCACGTGCAACATTATTTTACCTGATTTTACATATCTCTCCTCTTCTAGAATGTTTTTTGTCAGTGCTGTAAACCTTTGGAATAGCTTACCACATAATCTAAAAACCGATTCGCGTGTGTTGTTTTTTAAAAGGGCAGTTATAAAACATTATAAAACATTACAATAGATTGTTTAATTTTTAATGTTTTTTTTTTGTGTTTGATATTAAATTTCTTTTGATTTTTAAATATTTTATTATTTTTTTATTAAATTATTTTCCTTTGTTAAAATTTTATAGCAATGTTTTATTAGTTTTAGTTCTAAAAATATATCTTATATAAAATTTACAAGGTCTGAGATACTGTTTAGAGACTTAAAGTCTTATTTGTACCAAAATTATATTGAAATAAATAAAAAATAAAATAAAATGTATTGATAATGTGATGGAGCAAAAGTTTTGCCCGTATTATTTGACCTTGCTTAGTTTTCGAGATATGGTTCATTTTTTAAAAAAATGTCTCAATTTTTAAATACATAGATATGACATTTTCATTATGTTAAAGGTGAGATTTTCATCGGTTTTGCTTTACCTCCTTTAGTTTTCAAGGAATGGATTAGTAAGAAATGGAAGTGGAAGAAATGATGTCGTCTAAACATTAACAATTATTCAGCTGGTTTAAATTGTAAAAAATTATCATAGTTTTTATTTTATATTTTAGGAATGTTCATAAACCAATTAATTAGAATTTTCGATTGATGATCAAGGCACATTAAAGTATAATTTTTAACTAACGATGAAAGACAATTTTTTTTTTACCTTAGAATATTTCAATTACTTCAATATGTAAGTCTGGAAACCGAAACTATCGTCCTTTGACATCGATATATGTGGACGTTTATTTTTCGCTCTGCAGAAAATCTATTTTTATTTTGTCGAATATTTGTCTAAATTAGTGTTTCAAAATTATTATTTTAAATGAACTGCATAGTTTTTTGTAAAAAGTTTGCTATTCGGGAAATCTTTTGCCTTACAAAGTAAAATTTGGGAATAGCAATATGTATAAACGGAAATGATAAAAACAACTAATGACGTAAAATTATCTAACGAAAAGTACAAAAATTAATATGTATATAAATATATTTAAAGTAGAATTTCCCTAGTAAAAAGTAAAAATTCAAAGAATAGGTTGCAGAACAGCTTATATTGTATTACCATAGGATTCCTTGGTAAAATTACCTGTTTAAAAAAATTTTGGCTGTTAGAATGCTATGACTTGATTTATTTTATAAGCATTCTGATGGCTTCATTTACTTTTAATTTATCAAATTGTTAAAAATAATATCTATATTTTTATAGGATTTTCACACACAAAATCAAACAAAAACGTTTTTTTAAAAATAAATTAAAAAGTTTTTTTATAGTAAGTTCCCTTGTCTTTGAAAAATATTTTATTGGCACACTTTGAACTTTTATATTGATAACACTTATACCCTAAACTAAAACAGTTATTTCCCATATGAACTAACTAAGGATAATGACCTTTACCAAAGGTCAATCAGATAAGTTAACAATTAACCCACGTAATTGCATACAAGTATATTTAAGTGTATAAATTTTTAAATCATCATACATAGTTTATTAGTTACAATATATAGGCGGTTGTTGTTTTTGCTGATGTTGTTGTAATTTTACAGTTTGTTTAACAAATAAAAACTTACAACGCACTCATACACACAAATGCCAGGGAAAAAACAAATTCATACCAAACATTGAAGTTTCAAGTACATACATTATAAATTAATACCGAAAGGATTATAATTCATTTATAAGAGAAAAAAAATAGAGAATAAGAGAGAAAGAAAAACAAAATTTCTGTATAACTATGTAGGCACGCAACTAAATACGCGCTATAAAAATATGTGCGTGTCAGTTAAGGAAACACCAAAAATCATTATACGAATTAATCCTTTTGATTTATAAATGTTGTACGCATATCACCATTATCCACCATCCACCATCACTAGCAATACAATAGGAATCATTAAAACACTATATGAGGGGCAAATGTATGCGTAGAATGAATGACAAATACTCCCACATTGTTATTGTATTGTATTGTATTGCATTTTTTAGCGGTAAAATTGATGGATTACATCAACAAAGACCTTTTTAAACACTTTCATTTAGGTGTCAAACGGAAACGGATGTACACACGCGGCGACCAAAAGAACAGGCACTAAATGACCGGCCGCCAAAAAGAAACTAGTTTACATTAGTTTAGATTTGTTTCATTTGTTTGTTTATTTTTTTTTTTCCATTTTTAGCTTTTCTTGTTTTAAATCGAAACAATAACATAAAAACTGAACCATTACCGAACACACACAAAACAAAAAAAAAGCACAAAATTTGAATAGAACTTTTTAAACTAAACGGCGTTTAATGTTTGAACACAATTTCCACACAGTTTTTACACACACACACAAACTTTATGGAGTTTGCAAAAAAAATATATATAAATTGCAAAATTGGAGCACAAATGTTAGGCCACAAGTGGGCAAACAAACGAACCGTTTCACCTGCAATCACACGACGACTGGCTCCACAAATAATGCAAAAACTCTTTCCAAAGACAACTTTGAGGTTGATTACATAGTCTAACTAACTACAAAAGCAAGCAAGCAAGAGCTAACCTGGTTTGGACACACGGTCACACGGCTGTTATGTGCTTGTTATCCTTTTAGGGCTACGTGTTTTACAAAAACAAAAAGTTGCCTCGATTTTTTTCTCGTTTGTTGTTTTTATTTAATTTTTTTTTCTCGTTTAACTCTTAGCATGTTTGTTTAGCAAAAAAAAAAACAGAAATAGCAGAAGAAAAAACTTGAAACACGAATTGTTAATACTTTCCGCACAAACCAAAAAACCCAACCAAAGTATGCAATGCACGCCAGCAAACTGTGTAGCAAGCTGACAAACACCAGCTCGAACCTACTGCTGGTGTAAATGCATAACATGCTGGCAAATGCAAGAAAAAAAAGCATGAAGAAATAAAAAATATATATAAAAAAAAAAACACACACACACACACCACCCATACAATCATATATTTTCACTTACAGCCATGTATGTATGTATGACGGTAGGTTGTTGGTTGGCTACTACTACTGCGTTCAACGTGCATTTTTAGTACATCACAGTGTTTATGGTGGTGGTAGTGTGTAGTATAATCACTACGACGCAGCTAACTGCAAGTGTAAATGATACCACAAGGCTTACAACAAACAGACTATATGGCAAAAACAAAAAAAAAAAAAACACACAACAAACAGTAAAAACGAATAAAATGAAACGTTGTCGTCAACAACACAGCCTTACCAATA
This sequence comes from Eustalomyia histrio, assembly GCA_949748255.1. Lineage (NCBI taxonomy): Eukaryota > Metazoa > Arthropoda > Insecta > Diptera > Anthomyiidae > Eustalomyia > Eustalomyia histrio. The sequence continues at coordinate 7,797,002 of OX456523.1, forward strand.
TGAGAGTAATATGTCTACCAAAAGCCTAAGCAAATCATACAAACCACATACATAAAATGTCTCACAAGGAAAGTATTCTAAGCTGAACTCATCTGACATGTATGAGATTTGGAAAAAAGGAAATCTACTAACAACTTGTCTTTCATCCCCCTGAGAAAAATGCAATTCTTAGGTTTTTTTTGTTTGTTCGGCAGCACGACCAAAACTTACGAACTTCGAAATAAAAACTGCAAATTGATAATTTCAAAAGGACAAGATTAATATACATAATGGCTATGTTTTAGTACACGATTGCCATGTTGTTCCAAAAAGAACCAAAAATAATAACGAATAACAAAAAGAGAAAGATTCTTGGCCGCTTAAATTAAAGTAATTGCTGAATATGTCTCCATATAAAGTACACATAAACAGATAAACAGGGACCTTGAATTAATAATGAGCATTTTTTTAATGTTCAAGTACTATTCAATGTATTTTCCATCTCTGCCACAAAGTTTTGCCCTCTGGCAATTTTCGGATACCAGCTCGTAATAACGACTTGTTTTTTTATGCAATCATTGACCCATTGTTTGCTTTGTTCTTATGAAGTATGCATTTGCTAGGGCAGGCCATGTATCATCGACCGAAACAAGTAGTAGACGGAAGGAGCAAAGTCTGGAGAATACGGCGGGTGGGGTAGGACTTACCATTTCAGCGTTTTCAAGTTTTCAAGGACTTGAAACATGTGACCGAGTGTTATCGTCCTACAAAAACATTGCATTCGGTTAGAGCAACTCGTATTAGATCACTCTGCACCAAATACAGAGCATAAATTTAATGCCGTGAATATTCGGCTTCGCGAAGCATGTTGATGGCTGTTCGGGCAAAACCCATGAATTTTTGCGCTTGGGTTTGTCATAATGAATCCATTTTCCATCGCCAGTCTCAATGCGTTGCAAAAAACACTTCCAATTTTGGCGTTCGAGGAGCTGGTCACAAGCTACGATTTACGATGTAGTTGGGTTGAGTAGTCTGTATCTCCAGCACCGCGACAAAGTAGATCTATTGTGCACCCTCTAGTATTTTCTTCAGTTGTTCTCCAGTGCAGCCTTGAGTAGCAATACAATGTTCTTCACTTCCAGTTTCTTGTATTGTTCCTCTATGATATCAGGTCTGCCAATTGTGATAAATCGTAGATATGCAAAGGCAGGACGTTTAGTCATTACATGCTTCATGGTCTCCTCATCTTCCATAAAATATCTGCATGTCGTATTTCGATCATGCCCCATTTTGTTTAGGATGTAATTACATGGATAGTGTCTTGTGAGTGCTTCGCATAGGAGTCTTAGATTTGGTCTGTTCATCTGAAGGACTTCTCTGTTCCTCTTTTCATTGTATGATAAGAACTTCTTCGAATGTTTCAGTGCTTTCTTTTTGTTCCAATATTCAATGGATTTCGTCTTGATCAAATTTGATAAAATATCACAAGCTAAAAATACCATTTATACGTCGCGCGGCTTTAAATTGTATGGCACCTTATTTCTTTGCTTTTGAGTCAATCCCATGGCTTTTAGACATTTGCTGACTGTCGACTCATCCACTCCCAATGATTCTAACAACTACTGAGGAGTTTTTCATTCATCCACATTGAGAAATGATCCCAATTCTTCGTCTTTAAACTTGTTGGGTTGACCTAGCCTTTCCTTGTCTTTGAGCACAAAATCACCTCTTTTGAAGCGACCTAACCACCTCCACTAAGATTCGGCCGAGGGTCGCACTTTTCTTCATACTAAAGTAATGAACAAGAACTCCCCGCACTTTATCTGATACGAAATTCGACATATTCGAGGTAATATTTAGAGATATTGTTTACGTTTCAACCAAACGACACAAGCTGCCAAAGGCGCTCATTCACAATAGGTTTTAGCGGCGAAGACATTGGGCTCTGGAATATCGGTTCACATTATAGTGGTGTCTAATATTTCCCACAACAAATTTTTCATACAAATTTAGACAAAATTTCATATGAAAAATTACTCAATTTTTTTAGACGATAATTCAAAGTTTTTAGTTTAAATTGAGTAAATAAAAATTGGGTAATTTTTCAAAAAAAAAAAATCATGTAAACTATTAAAATTATTATTATTAAATTACCCAAATTTTTCAGGCGATAATTCTAAATTCTGGGTTTAATTGCGTAAAATCGAATAATGAAAAATCACCCAAAAGTTATATAAAAAAATGGCGCTTTCATTTGTTAATTTTTTTGCTAAGTGCATTTTTCTAAATTTATTGATAATATTAAAAGCAAAGTTGGCAAGTGAAATGCATAACGGTATTTGCATCGATATTTTTTTCGGGTATTGGTTTTGGTATTTCATTCGTATCGGTATAACATCGATATCGTTACGTACCGGATGTATTAAAAAGTTACATTTTCACAATAAATTATTTGTTTTTGTAAAATTTTTGGATTCAATGAAAGTTTGTTGAAACTCGTTTATTGAAAATTTTTATAAAATAATTGTTCATTCATTATTCAAGAAAACTACATATGTAAAGTTTACTAGAAAATTTCATAAAACTCGTCCGATTAAATTCTCTCTGTGTATAAATACACAACATTGTAAATTTAAATTAAAAATTGATAATCGTACGTTAAGTTAGCAATTCTAATTTTTATTGAAAAACGAACAAGTTTAATTAATTTTCAATTTTAGATGTTTTATATTAAAAAAAATTATTTCATTGTTAAGAATGTAAAAATCTAATTTTTTAAAAATCGATTCAATACCGGTACGATACAGTTATTAAGGGAAAAGGTTTTGGAAACCGATATTTTTTGAAATCAAGAGATTCGGTATAGGTTTCGATTATCAGTGTGAAAGGGGTTTGAGACGGGTAACGGTATTTGTCACAGCTTTAAATTTTCTTAATTACAAAAAACAACATATTTATCAATCTATATTGGCTCAAAAAATCCCTTGATAATTGAATGGTATCACAAGTCTCTCAACAGCTCGCACACTCGGAGAAACAATGTTTAAGGGCATCATGTGAATACGATATTTTCATAGTATGATAATAATATGATCCTAAGTGATCAAAATAAAATCATAATATGATCCTAAATAATCACAATCAGCGATGGAAAACATGGTACAATTGTATTTTTTCTGGTACATTTTTACCTTGGTTGGTACCATGATACTACCGCGGCTCATTTAGTACAATTTAAAATTTTTTAAAATTTTCAACATATAACTTGATAAAATAACCTAACATAAAGTCGACTTTTTTTAAAAGCAACTTTAAATTAAAAACCTGTTTTTATTTATTCAGCTACTATAGTAAAAAATTAAGTCAGTTTCAAGTTGAACCGGCTCTAAATTGGTGTCCCATCAAATGTTCCAAATGTTTGCATACACATTGTACTAAAATATTCGATAGTGGCAACATTGAAAAGCTGATTTTAAATTACCTCTCAAAACCAAAAAAGAAAAAAGTGTATTATTGTTAAAACGCTATCAAATGCCTTTAAATTTTTTATAGCAAATCATGAAAAAGTTAAAAAAATTTGGTACCGTAAGGATCGAAAATGTACAATTTGTTTGTCTGGTTAGTACAATAACAGACAACATATTTCCCATCCCTGATCACAATAGCGTAATTGATCATAAAATCATCCTCAGTTTGCATAATATGATCAGTTAGGATCATAATGCGATAATTATAATAATACTAATAATAGCCTCTTATTGCCAAGTATTTATAACATGATGCCAAAACATATATTTTTTAGTGCCCCGGTAGGCTAGTTGGTAGCGTGCTAGCTCCTCAGTGCGGGGGTCGTTGGTTCGATTCCCACCAGAGTAATTCCTCTGTTTACGCTACAAAGAGCCGATAGCCTTCATTGCTAGTGCTCGCTTAGGGTATTAGGATATAACATAATTTGTAATTATCTGATTATTATAAATGAATAAAATAAGTATATATAGTTTTTTAATATGAAAGCCTTTTTGATTTAGTGTTTTTTTTAAACAAAATTTATATTTGGGTAATTTTTTTGTTTATTGTTGGTAAAAACAGGTTTTTAAATTTAGGTTAATTATTTGTTTTATTTCTGGGCAATTTTCCATTTTTTTTTTTGGTGACTACGTATTCTGCTTTTTGGGTGATTTTCTTATTTCTATTTATTTATCATTTTTGTTTAGTTAATTTTATCTACAGCTTTCTACAACTACCCAAGTCTCATCAAAATCGGAGTGTTCACTTAAAGTACTTTCCTTGTAAGTATTTTAGAGATATTACAAGGCAAAACTTATAAAATATACCTACATCGTTGAGCCCTAGAGAGAGGGAGAGTTAAGGACAGACAGTACAGATTGGACAGACTTTTTTTAAGGAATCCTTACAAATATGACAAACATACTCATTTATACATATTCACCTTCACACGGTACTGTCACTAACATGGTTCTTGTTTTTTTAATATTTTCGTTTGCAATCAACCAGTCAGTCATGCCACACAACTGGTTTAGGATCTAGTGGCAAATAACACAAGAAAAAGTATAAGCCATAATATAAAAATAAAAACACTGAAAAAAGTTACAGCAAATGAAGTACTCATCATTATTTCGAATAAACCATTATACTACACGATATAAAAATAAAGGCACTAAAATTTATATACTCGTAATTGTTTTTTAATGCGCCACAATACACATATGTTGGATACATGTCATTCGTTTGCATTTACATTTATAGGATGGTATTACTAAAAAGACAATACATTTTGGAGATGCAATTCGGATTGAACATCGGACAACATAAGTAATATATCGTAGTGACAACAGGTTGTCATGGTGGCACAGATCAATGATCAATAAAGAACAAAGAGGAAGAAAAATCTTAAACTTAACCCACATTACGAATTAAGTCATATTCTGGGAAATGATAACCAAATAAATGTTCATGCATATAAGACTTTCCTAATCCTGATCCAACTCCCTTAGGCAAACAAACAAAAGTTTTTCAAAAATTTCCTGCGCAATATTTACTGAAATTTAAAATAGGGAGGGACGTAGCTGTAAAGGAAAAAATCTGTTCTTAATAGAATTTCTCTCTGCACTTACGAGATTTTCTATTATCATTAAGCTTATTAAAACCAGCTGCCTAATCTCAAAATAACCAAAGTTTAGTGCCCCAAGCCATAGTAATTAATAAAAATCTATATATAGTATACAAACCATATTTTGCCCAGAGGGCTTGGTTCTTGAATATTTGAATAAATAAATAAAATAAAAAACATATCAAGTGTACGAATTTTTAAAACCGATCGATGAGCGGGACCGGTCAAGGATTCTCCGAGTTTTAGGGTTCGTCAAACAGCCCTATTTTTGGATACATATAACTAATTTTGCAAAGCAACGTATTACTTCGTAATATCATTAGAAATATATTTTATATTGAAGCCAACATGAAAAATTGATTTTTTGGCCCTAAAAAAGGAAAAACATCGTTTTTTCTATGGCAATCTACAAAAAAAATAACAAAATTTGTATGACAGCGCCATCTAGCGTGAGTTTTAGGTAAAAATAAATATCAAAAATGGATTCCTCGATAATAAAAATAAATAACCATTATTTTATAAATTTTTTTGGGATTTTTTCTTGTTAGACAGCATTTCAAAATCAAAAACTTCAAAAGCATGTAAAAAAATCTCGCACTAAACTAAAAAAACTCTTAAGAGTTTTGTTATGGAAAATGTTAACTTTCATTTGCTTTTGGTTTCATCCCATTCCAATTCGGAAAGTTCGATTTTTTATTACTGTGTTATCTACTGTAGTTAGAAAATTTTGTAAACATTGTTTTCGATAGATTTTCTTCAATATTTAAAAAAAAAACAAATTTAAAAAAATTATAAAATATTTTTATTTTTTTAAAGGGGACGATTTCCAAAAAAAAAAGAATAGAAATCGCGCGTTTTTTTCCAAAAATTAAATGAATCTATAGGGAGTTAGATTTCATGGATCTTGAGAATATTTCCATAGTTTTTATGTACATATATACGGTCTTTATTTGTATTGTAGTAGTTCGCGAACATACCTGTATTTGTGCGTATATGGTGTAACATATATGGGGAAATATTTAAAAGGTTAAGTTGGAAATCGGAAGGGGGAAGAAATGGAATGGAAAGGCCACGAGTGGAATCAAAACACCAGACAAGAAAATCGAAATGGAATGAAACGAGCAACGAGTGGAATCAAAATATAAGACAAAGGAATCGAAATGAAATGAAACGGGGAACGAGTGAAATTGGTACACTAGACAGGGTAAATATACATAATGGAATGGGCAACAAGTACAATTAAGATACTAGACAAAAATATTTTTAAAAGATTTTTACAAGTATAAAACGCAATAGTTGTTGGCATCACTGAATACGACGATAACATTAGATTTTTAAAATATTTAGTTGTTGCTTGGGTGGATTTTTTATGTACAACTTGTTTTCTGTTTAACTGCCTTACTAAATAATATAAGGGACCGGATAATATCAAAACACTCTTTCCATTGGTCCTGTACTTATCTACAGGATTACGATTTTATTCAATTAACTAATTATATTGAATATCTATATAGATTCGAAAATATCGGAATTTCTCACTAGCACCAATTGTAAGTTGTACCCAAGAAAATGCAACCCATGACCAGCTAAATGTTAAGAGTAAAATATAACAGGAGTCAAATACTGTCATTTTCTTTTATATTTCTGTCAATAATATTATTAAATTAGTTAATTAAATTCAAGTTTTATAAATGGTTAGTGTTTTATCATTTTTTAAAATCTACAATATTATACAATTAGTTATTTCAAGTAAGTGCAATTTAGCAGAAGGTAACTGAAGGTCTCGATTAGGTGTTTTACATTTTGTTTAATGTGCCCCTACACCATTGTCGATTAGTGTAAACAAACAGACACAAACAACACAGCAAAGGATAATGCTACAAATAAACGAAAAAAAACAGATTAAAAAACAACGATTAAAAAATATTAAAACATTAACACAACATGAAAAAATAGACCATCATCAACAACATCATTTTGCTGCTGTTGTATGCACACATTTGAGTATGCAACATCCTTAAATAACGTCTGCAGTCAGCGTTTTATTTTTATGTTTTTTTTTAACGAATATGCAGTGATGCTGCATCACAACTCACCTACACATATTCATTTAAACCGGCTCATCAGCAGACTCATTCATTATTTCACAGAGCTTTGAAAACAAAAATTGTGTTGTATTTTTTTGCTTTTGTTGTTGTATACATTGCACACGTTGAATTCACGTTCTTGGTGTTGTTGCTGTTGTTGTTGTTGTTGTTGTTGTTGCTGCTGATGATGTTCACTAAGCAACACGCCACATACTACAAAAATATTTATGTTGTTGTTTTCTGTTGTTCTTGTTTTTTTCAACTAGGACTCACTTTGTTTTTTTGCTTTTGAAAAAGAAGCAGAATATGAGTTGAGTACAACAACAAAATTACAAAAATACAAAAAGAATTTTTAAATTTTTTTTTGGGCTCAGTAAACAATAACAACTACGACAACAACAGCATCAACATCAGCAACTACGACAACAATAGCAAGGATTTTGACGACAGCAAACAACAACAACAACAACAACAAATATTGCATGAAGATGTTTCTTTAAAGGACCATGTTTTTGTTGTTGTTGTTGATTGCGCTACTATACACACAAAAAGAGAAAAAAAATTAAGAACGAGAAGAAGAACAAGAGGAAGATGTTGATGCTGATGGCGACAAATATAAAAACGACACGTATGCAACGAAACCGCAAATAAAAGTCAAAAACATGATATTTTTTTCACTTACAAACATGAATGCATCATAGGCTGTCCCGATAAATTGCTTCCTAGTTAATTTGTTAAAGTAATAGCAATCAAACTATGCGTATTATGGGCAGACCTTGAACAAGATAAACCTTTATTGAATTAATTCGCGAAAAAAATAATTATTTTTTTTATAAATCAATTTATTTAATCAGATTTAAAATCATAATTGATTAATCAATTTCATTTATTTAAATCATTTTTGATTCAATTGAATCAAATCATTTCAAACATAATTAATTTTTGATTTGATTTGATTTGCGAATTTAAACAAAATAAAAAACATTTAAAATAGTTGTCTTTTAAAATGGCAGGTATCTGGAAAACTTGGAGAGATACAATTTTTGCTTTACCAGAGTAGTAATATACTGATATAATAAAAATTAGGACAGGTCCGGAAGATATGTCGAGGTATCTATTTTTATAAAACAGCCACAGGGCTACCCATTTTTATACGAACGGAATGGAACAGGAAACGAAATTTGTATTATAAAATTTCCATGAAACTCTTCGGGTTTATAATTAAATTAATCGTGATTTAACAAAAAAACATCCATTCGCGAATCAAATCATATTCGAGAATCACAATAATTATTTTTTGATTCGCGAATCACATAAAAATTGATTTGATTCTTAAATTTAAAATTGAATTATTTCGTTTGATATATTAAAATAATTATTTAAACAACTTGATTCTTCTTATAAGATAAAGGTTAAATCATGGTAGTAAATAATTCAACCAGAAAAATGAATTCACGAATTAATGCGTCAAAATTAAAATCAGATTTGAAAATTGATTTAAGGAATCATTTTTTTAAAGGTCTGATTACGGGAAAAATAAGCATAAAATTTATTTAGTGTTATTTTTAATTAGATATCGGTATAAGTTTATTTTATAAAAAGCAAATATTTAATTTTTCGCAAAATATGAAGAAATCAAAAGTTTGACTCTTATGAGCTCGTTATAAGAAAACCTTTAAAAAAAATTTCATGGTGTAACTTTAGTCTAGCATTATGTTTTTTAGATGAGAATTTATTTTTTATGTTTACTTCTTTTTTCCATATTTATTAAATTAATACACATTGTTTAAGTGCTCTTACAAAAAATTTTTTTTATCGGGACACCCTAATACGTATGTATATATCCAAGAAGGTCTGTTAGCTTTGATAGCACTACATTGTTTGGTTTTAGAATTTTTATGTATTCCACAATAACGATTTGTGTTTTTGTGAAAACAAAATTGTAACACAGATGTCCATCTTACTTATTCCATTCGGTGTATCCATGTCGTTTTGATTTCAATGAAAGTTCATGTTTGTATTTAATGGATGTGGTCAAGGTGAAATTTTAAACTTTTAGGTCAAATAAAATGTTAATAAAATCTTATATATTTTATATATTTGAGGCAAAATTATATGAACCGTTCCACTTTTAAGATAAAAATTCCTAAGACATCATAAATGTTGTCGAAGCCGATAAAATTTTATTCGTTGAACAACATTTTTAATTTTTGTGAAAAATATACATAATTACATAATGGATGGAATTAATTACAATCTGGGCCAAAATGTATCATCGAGAAATGCTATAACCAAAGGCTATGGATAGACTATAGAATGCGCAGAGTTAAAAAGCAAATTATAAAGGCACCAAGCCGAAGAGCCACCGAGCAAAGTTCAGAGATTCGAGTTGAAAAACTAGAATGGAGCCAAAAAGGCATCAAGTCAAGTTCATATAATATCAGCCACGTTGGCTTGGTGGCTTTTTGGCTCTGAACTTGTCGCGGTGACTTTATAGCGTTATGATTGACTTTAGGTCGTTAACTCTGCACATCCTATTGCTAATCTTGCTATACCTTTGCAAATGACGGCAAATGTAAGTTTTGTTTTAATATTTTTGATGTCAACAGATACAGAATACACATCGACAAGACATGGAACGTTTTACTCTTTACAGAACGCGGAATATTTGTGACTATTTTCCGATAGAGAATTTTTTGCTCAAATTGATCATTAACGACGAGACTTAATTTATCTAAGCCGATACTTAAAGAAATGAAATTTTCACTTCTGGTGCACTGAGAATCCACGTATCATTTATGAACAGCCATAACATGGTGCGCCAATTACGCCAGAGGTATCATCACACTTTATTTTTACAAGAACGCCGTGGTTAACAAGTAGATTAAACCACTCCAGACATTTTTCTTTGGGGTTTTTGAAGGCACGAGTCTATGTGAACAAACCGCAGTCTGGGAAAATTCTCAAACGAAATATCCGAAAACAGTGCGAAGTTCTTTCCAGAACTATGAAAAGCGCGGTAAAAAGAGCCTGACCGATATAACCTTTAAAAATTAATTTTAAAAAACTTAAAGGTCCAAAAAAAAATTAAAAAAGGTAAATTATATATACGAGGGTGGATCAATAAGTCCGTGACTTTTTGAATGAAACACAGTTTTTTTTGCAGAAAACAAATTTTTTTTCAACATAATCTCCTTTTAGCTCTATACACTTAGTCCAACGTTTCTCCAATTTTTGTATCTCTTGCAAAAATAGGATTTTTCGAGGTCCGAAAAATTGGCATTTTTTGATCAATAATTTCAACGTTAGATCTCTTTCCACCGAGCCATTTCTTTAGGTTTGAAAATAGGAAATAGTCACTGGGGGCTAAATCCGGAGAATATGCCGGATGAGGTACCAATTCGTAATCCAATTTATGGAGTTTTGCCATTGAGACTACACACGTGTGCACCCGTGCATTATCTTGATGAGTGTAATGGATCCATGTTTCATCCACAGTTACAAAATGCCGCAAAAACTCATTCGAATTGCGGTTAAACAACTCCAAACAATCCTTTGAAGTTGTCACACTATTACGTTTATGCTCAATTGAGAGCAAACGCGGCACCCATCTTACAGACAGCTTTCTTAAATCCTTCTGATCATTTAAAAAGAAACCACACTGCCATATTAAATGCCTATGGCATCAACAATCTCACGCACTTTTACTCTTAGATCGGCCAACACCATATCGGTGATTTTTTCGACATTTTCGGGTGTATTGACCTCCATTGGCCGTCCAGAACGAAAGTCAGTAAACCACTTTTTTACCATTTAAATCGATTTTGCAGAGTCTCCATTGTATATATCAAACTTTTCCTTGGTTTGATTGGCGGTTTTTTTCGCAAAAAAATAATGTTTAATGAGCAATCGAAATTCACTTTTTTCCATTTTTAAAAAAATCCACGAGGTTCTATGTTTTGAATAGCTGTTAAACGCAAAGTAAATGACGGAACTTGCTCAAAATTTGACAGTAGTCTATTAACAGGTTGTACTTGATAGGATCAGTGTTACATTTCATATAACTACGAAGGAAGTTCGAAAAGTCACGGACTTATTGATCCGCGCTCGTAATTTATAGGAGAATGCTTTTGGCCACCCTGTATAACAAATTTTACTAATTTTGACATGATGCCTGTTAATATTTCCATTTACTTTTGTTTTTTTTTTTTCTTTCCAAGTAAATGAGAAAATTTAGAATCACACTTTTCTAAAAGATTATTTATTAGTAAAGTAAAGATTTAATAAGTGAGGATTTCATACTTTTCCTAAAGAATGACGGCCTTAGAGATATTTTTATGAAATTGTTACTCAAGATTAAAATTGCTTTTCTCTGGGTGCAGAATAAAATTTATGGTATAATTGAAGAATTTTTATTTTTGTTGTACCATATTTTTTCTTTCGACTAAATTAGATTTAGCATAAGGTTTGTTTCCAAAGACGATTATTCACTAAAAAAACAGGTCTGTAGATACACCAGAAAAATTAGGTAATTTAACAGAACATTCTTCTGTTGTCCATCTTAACCTTCAAACTGATATTCGAAATGAAATTTATGCGAAGCATTCGTTTGGTTATCTACACTGATAGAATTTTATGCGTATTAATGAATTTGTTGATTAATCAAATGATTTTCTTCATTGCAAATTAGCCAAAAATGGAATTCATTAAACCAATGAAACATTCATTGGGTTTTAAAAACATTATTATTTTTTAATGAATGGACCCTTATAAATTTTGTTCGTTTAACGTAAAATTCCATTGGCCCAAGGACAAACCAAATTTAATTTGTATAGAGTCGGTTCAAATTCCCACAATCCTCCCATAGAAATATCCTCTCTAAATTGGACTTAAGTAGTATTTAGACAACACAAAATCAAGACATCCGGTTGGCATTTGAGTTGGGAATATTATATGGGAACATAAACCTTGCCACCCATTTTGAAAAAACTCGAACCATACAAGGACCTAGCCCCCCACATAATCCTTCCTCCTTGCTACTGTTTGGGCCACAAAAAATGAAAATACTTCTCAGAACTTATACCGCTTCATAAAGCCGGCATGCCGGACTTAAATTGTTTTCCTAGGCCTTTTGGCGTAAATGGAAACGCCAAATCAAGTTGTGACATATGATTTCCCTCTAACCCTTTTCGATCAATTCCAGCAATTTATTGTTAATATTAATGAATTTTTATATTAGAACATATTAAACATTTCTGCACCGTACCATGTGTGTGGTTTCATAGTGAAATTAATTGTCGATCTGTATAAATCTCATGTGAGATGTTTTTCGTTTGGTTCAAGTCTAGGAATATTTTCCTAATGAAAAATTATAATTTTTTTTCTGTAACGATCTTAAGATTTTAAGCTCGTTTCTTAAAGTAGACCCAATTTAATTGTTAATACAGCTTTAAGGCAAATTTAACTTGTGATTAAACTCTTTGCATACCACAAAATTGTGCTTACTTTCTGATAATCTCTACTTGTACTTGCAATAATTTTTTGTAAAACAAAAATTAAGACTTATTTTACATCTATTAAACCAATATAAAGCATTTACAAATTTTTACTTTAAAACCATAAATACTTTATGCTAAAGTTTTTTAATCCTTTATCAACATAGTTAACAACAAAGTTAAAAACACAGACACACACACACATACACAAAACAGAAAAAAGAAAGCAGCACTGTCCTTATTACTTTATCAATAATCTGGGAATCCAAAGAAATCTTACAAAGAAAGAAAAAATTTAAAAATAACATAAAGTATCACATACTCATACATGTAAGGAACACAATCAATCCATAGGTTTTAAATTACAAAACATGCACAAGAATTAAGAGTAATAAAACCGCAACCCTGTATCAAACTACGTAAGAGTACAAAAATAAAAGTAGAAAAAATAAATTAAACCAAAGAATTTGTCTTAATACCCCCCATAAACTCTTTAGTAAAAAAACACACACACACAATTAATGACAATAACAAGTAAAGTTGATTAGAATTTTGCTCACAAATATTACAAATATACATACTAAACATATCCCTCGATTAACGCAAATCTGATTGTAACATTACTTTACTTTTACACAGTCTTTTTTTATAAATTTAAATGTAACAAATTTCAAAAAAAAAACAATTAATATTAAAAAATATATAAAAAAAATGTTACTCGTATTTTCGTATTTAATGTGTACATCGAGGTACAGATATGTATTTACGTATCATTACATATTTATATCATGTACGTAAAGATTGAATGTACAGATTCAAGCTTCAAAGAACAAATTCTTTTTGCAATAGGTCAATCGATGTAATCGAGATGTTGTTTCGGGTTTCTTACATGTTCCTACTATTTCTAAAAATCTATTATTATATTTTTTCGTAATGTACATCATTTTAATTACACACACACACACACACACACAAATTTTTCGTCAATCCGTCGAATATTATCGAAGTTATATGCTCATTTGTAATAACGTAATAACGTGGCAGAGTAAAGTGCTTTTGAAACTTTAAACCCGTTTTTCTCAAAACTGAGTTTTTTAATGTCGATGAATAAGATTTCTCGGAAACCACTAAACCGATCAGTTTCAAATTTTAACAAAAACTTTTTAAATATATTTTCCATTTTATAAACAATTTAAGTCCTAATTTTTTTATAAATCCGCGATTTTGCCAAAAACAAATTTATTTTGCTTATTCCTTCGATCAACTACAAGATAATACATTCACAGCAAAAAACAAATAAGCAAAAGCAGAGAAATAGCAGTGATTTTGATTCCGGTGCTGTGAAAATTTTGATCGGGACCAATAATTTTTACACAGGTGTGTAATAGGAAGCAAGTTTTCCTTGCTTGCCTTTTCATGGCATCTAAAGTAGTTCTTATGGTTAAGGGAAAAATAAGATCTTTTGATATTCCCAAATGGGGCAATCAGTTATTGGGCGTTAGCCTCATTTTCCCAGTGTCCCCTTAGCGTTTACCAGCGAATTTAACTGACACATTTGTTGTATCCCATATAAAAAATTTCAGTTTGATTGTTGGTCGAGCCTTATTATTTATTTTATTTTATTCGAAAATCGAAGTTAAAAATTAAAATAAATCAATTTGTTTCAAAATAACCAAAGTTTCGTTTTGAATATCAAATTTATATGAAAATATTTTTGGTAACGTTTAACTTTTGTTTTTAATATAAGTTACCCATCATAGCTTTGAATAGAGATAAATTTCATTCAAAATTAAATTTTTTTAAGTTATCAAAAATAACTGCTTTGGAAGAGGAAAATATAACTAAATAATACACTCAGAATATTATGTAGTTAACTGTTTGAAGTTTAATAAAAATGTTTTCCGTTCCATTTAAAAATAAAGGAAAATACATTTATTTTTCAAAGAAATATTTATATTAACTTTTTTATACATTTATTCGAAATAATTTACTATCATTTACCGATTTTTTTCAGTTTCATTTATTTTTTTCATTTGTTTGAAATTTAATAAAAAATGACCCACAAAACGGAAACTTGTGGTTTATTTGTGTCCGTAACAGTTATTACAAATTTAAATTTTGTTTTCTGTCCGTTTCAAAAAAAAATATTCAAAAAATTTCAATTTGTTTTTTTATTTAAATCGGTTGTATATATACAAAATTTTTCAATACAAATTACAAGAACTTCATAAACACACATACATACACAAATACATTCACACAAAAAGTGTTTATAGCTTCATGTGCATACATAAATTTTGTATTGTACGAGTATATTAAAAAAAAAAAAAAAAAAATACAAAAACGGAAATAATTTCAAATAAATGAAAAAAACATTTATTTTTTAAGGATTGGTAGGTAAAATTTTGACATTTATTTTAACTGATTATATCATTTGTTTCTTACGGATGTGTCAGTTGATTAATCAACATTTAAAAATAAATAACAAATGACATTTAATTTAAATGAAAATTAAGTAGACCGGTTTTTAAATGAAATATCATTTCTTTTAAATAATATTTTCAGTTATTTTAACTTACAAACTTTTTTAAGTGTACTTTCGAATCAATGAAAACTTGATTTCTTAAAATTAACTTTCATTTATTTTTGCTGTGTTATATAAACGAAACATTTATTTTGCTTTTAAACGATACAGTCCGGAGATATTGTGTTCACCGCAAAAAGACTTTTTTTAGAGGTGCTCCCGGGCATTAGCTATAGCAGCATAATATATACACAAATTTTTTATTTAATAAATTAAAAATCTTTTTAGAAAAATTCCTGGAATATCGATGTTTTTGGGTCTCTTTCCTGACCGCAAATAATCCCTTAATCCGAAATTTTTAACTTATATTTAAAATATTTCTAACAGTATCAGTTATGGGCCCAATTATGACAATGGTGTATTAAAATTAAATACTTTCACAATTTAACACTTTAAGCTGAAAGTCCATACCACGCGTTTACGCGTCAACGCTTTGTACGCGTCAACGCTTTAAACGCTTTACTGAAATTCAAGTTACATACGACGCTTTTAACGCTTTTGTTTTGATCAGCTTTAGCGTAAATTGGGTGAATAAAATAAATTTAAAATAAAGAACTTCGTGATTTTTTACAGCTTCAATTAGTTTTTCCTCCATTGTGTAGTTTTTAAAATAAAAATAACCTATCAAAATCAGCTGATCCGTTCGTACGCTGCTTATGACGCTTACAAAAGTAGAAAGTAGACCTACTTTACGCGTAATACGCGTCAAGGCATTCTACGCTTTGATACTATGCAACTTGCAGCATACAATTACACTGATTCTACTTTTTTGACAACCGCGTATGACTCGAAGAAGCGTAGCATGCGTGGTATGGACTTTCAGCTTTATTACTTGACAGTGATGGCCTTTAAGCATTTGTGCGTATCGTTGGTCTAAAATATTTGTATTTTATCACATTATGTATTTCACTCTTTTGAGGTTCTGCTAAGTAAAAATCCAAATTTTAGTATAGAAAATAGTGTTTATTTGTATTCAGAACTGATAGAAATGAATTCAAATTTTTTGGGTAAAGAGAAATTATGCAAGTAAATATAAATTTGTCTTCGATAGACCCAGCAACCATTTGGTAATATCATATCATTACCAATACCACAAACAGTAAGTTTATGAACCAAAGTGCATGGTAATGAAAGATTTTGCTGGGAATTGATAGACTTCATACAAAACACTACTAAAACAAACTTCACTTACAGTAGGAATAATAATTAAGAATCTTAAAATTAGATTATTTCATGCATTATTAATGTACTATTGTTAAAATTACATACGTGTCTTATCTAGGTCATCATTATTGGTAAACTGGTAAAATGGTAAACAATTTGATTAACTAACCATAGTCACTGTCATATATGTATGTATACACTTGGACGACAGGTGAATGAATGTTGTAGTAAAGTGTAGGATGAATGTTGTTTCAACATGACAGAAAACAATCGTTTAGATACATACAACATCAAAAACTCTTAATGAAATGAATATAAAATTGTTCATTGTCTGTTTGTCATGTTAATATTTGTGCATGTGTGTGTGTGTGTGCGTTGTTATGTGCCATGGTGTGAGTGTATGTATGTGAAAGTTTGTGTGAGAAAGTGAGGGATAGCTGTCTGCAATGTATTCTCAAGAAGCACCACTTAAATGGCTTCCTCTGTGAGCTATTAACAAAAGCTCTTAAAGTCTACAAAGTAAAACAAAAAAATAAAAAAATAAAAAAAAAATAAAACAAAAAATACGGCTACACTTTTATGTTAGAAGAATCTAAAGACTTTTTTTTTTTTGTTATATGAATATATGTAATTGTATGTTTTTGTATTTTGAATATATTAAGGGTATTCAGTTTTTAAAATTTTACATTTAATCGTATAAACACATGTTTATGATTTAATTATAAATGTTAAATGTTTGACATAACAACTATTGTAACATATTCCAGTATAATACGATATTCAAAAGAGTAAAAAAAAATATTTTGTTTGGCATAATCGTCTCAAATTTTTATGTAAAAATTATATTTAGAAAATAATATTTTACTATCATATTTGCTAAAACTTTAATGTAATTTTAATTTTAAAATTAATTTCTCAATAATTACATTAATATCAAGAGTTTCGATTTACAGCTGTAGAGGAAGTAGGGGATCAATTAAATTAAAGACCTAAGCTTTGCAAAATATTATTAATTTTAAGCAAGTTTATATTTTTTTTATTTTTCTTTTAGGATAATTTTGATCATGACAGCACTTAAAGGTTGATTTTCAAATATAAGAATAAAATATTTTTTTTTTAAACATTGCGAAATAATATAAAATTATAATTTTTATGGGAACATTTAGAACAAAGCAGCATTTGAGGGCTAGTTTTCAATACCAAAGAATTTAGTTACAGCTCTTTGATACTAATGAAAAGTACAGAAATTTTCTGTTAAAACTAAATTATTGTCAAAAAGAACGACGGTCGAAATTCGCAAATTCGTAACGTGACATTACAAAACTGCATTAAAAATGGTGCCCGAGCTGGGTCCCTGCTCAAAAAACGCATCTAGTGGAAAAACTGATGACTCAACCACCATCGAACTTAGAGCATGTAGCATAGACATGTTTCAGAGTGCTGGAAACACATTTGCAAGTAGATTCACTTTGCTGGATCTACCCCCTTTGAAAGGGTAAATTGATAGAAGTATGCCGGGAGAATGACATCGCAACGGAGGGCGCAACGGTTGCCCAACTGCGGCGACAACTGAGCAAATCCGTTTGTAATTTGCTGCGAGCCTTAGAGGAAGAATTACTCGAGGAGGAACGAAAACCGATTGACTCTAAGACCCCACCAGAAATAACTGTTAATTCGGCAAAAAAAAAACGTCGACACACGAATAACGCCCAGTAGACTCCGATGCGGAAGTAATGAACATAATCCATAGACGGGATTTAAAATACGACGGAGGAGGCAATTTAATGGAGTTCATTGAACGATTAGAAGAGCTCGCGGAATGTTATGCGTTTACGCAGACAAGGTTGCTCTTTTCCTTGCTGGTAATACTAAAGAGACGTGCACTAATATCGTTTCGAACCGAAGCTTTTTAAAGTTCGGTAAAAGTTACCTTCGGATCGTAAGATCGAAACTCGCATGGTGCAACAATAATTTTTTTGGAAAAAACAATGTTTTTTTTACAAAGTAAGGAGGGAATGTAACGTGACATTACAAAACTGTTTTACAAGTTGACATATAAGGACTACTATAGTGTAATTAATGTGTAATAAATTTATGTATATCACTCATACGTAAACCATGGTGTTCACGAAATTGAAATTGACATATCTTTTAACCCAATTTATGGTCCGAGAAAATTTTGCTGGTCGTAGCCGGGACTAAGGACGAACTTTGGATAAAATTTACAATATTTGCTAAAGCCGAGGTTTTTACTTTACTTTTAATTTGAATAAAAGGTGAGTTTTCTTTTCATTTTATTGACAAAAATTGTTTAAAGCAGAAGATTATTATATGTGAACACTTGAACTTATATATTTTTATTTAAAATTATACCTTTGTACTTTAAGTCCAGAAATTTAATATAAAAGTACAAAAATTTAAGTCAGTCATATGCTACCCAGGCATGATTTATGGTCTCATATGATATTCACAACCCAAATTTTAACCACTATTTTACGGTTTTGTGTGTTTTAATACTATTTGACCCACCCGTAGGAAAAAATCAGATCTCATTAGATGTTATTGTACCAGAGCTAAGATCTCAAAATTGAGGACAATTTTAAGATCTAATTAAATCAGATAAAAATCTGAGCTGATCTGGCGCGTCATTGCCAATCAGGTCTAATTTTCTCTGGACAAATATTAACTATATAATAGAGCAATGGGAAATGGGAGTTAGGTCTTTATATAGACCGATTCTAACAATATTGCATTTAAAATAGTTTGTAATTTAAAATAACAGAAAATACCACTTACATGAAATGATACTTCATTTAAAAAACGGTCTACTTACTTTTAATTTAAATCAAATTGTTTTTTGTTACTTATTTTTAAATGTTGTTTAAACAAATGACACATTCGTAAGAAACAAATGATTAATCAGCAATTCCGTTAAAATAACTGATTTATTCATTTTTTGAAACTGTTTCCGTTTTTGTATTTTTTTCTCTGTTTCTTAATCTACAAAATTGGAGTTTTTTGAATTTTTTATTTTTTTTGAAACAGACAGCAAACAAAATTTAACGTAAGCAAATGAATCACAAATTTCCGTATGGGAGGTAAATTTTTATTAACTTTCAAACAAATGAAAAAAAAAATAAATGAAACTAAAAAATAATCGGTAAATGACAGTGAATTATTTTGAACAAATGTATAAAAAAGTAAAAAAAAAAATATTTCTTTAAAAAAATTAATGAATGTTTCTTTATTTTTAACTGAATTGAGAACTTTTTTATTAATCTTCACACAGTTAGCTACATACTATTCATCTTTAACTCTAGGATAGATAATTAAAAACTGAACCGATTACTTCTAAAAACTCAATTCCTGCCGCAATAATTAATTCTCTTTAGTGGATTTAAATTTTTTAAAATTTTAGAGGATTTAAATTTTTCAATGAAACTCTTTTTCATTAATAGATAGTACACTCAGAAAACAGGATCCCGCCAAAATTCGAACCCGAGATCATCTGTTTGAAAATTAATTGTAGCCAAACTACTTCTTAGCATCACTTTTAGAGCAATAATGCTTTAGAAGCAATCTGAAGGAATTTTTAGAATGTGGAAGCAAAAGAAACCACTTTTTATGCTTAAATTATGGGAATATCCTTAATATTTGTTTGTTAGCAAAACGTATTCGATTGCAACAGTAGTAGCAGCAGCAACACATGCGCCATTATGCAATTGAAATTCTTTTTTTATTTTTTGTTTTTATTTTTAATTTTTTTGTTAGTACAATTTTTGTTGTTTTTCTTTTTCATTTGTTTTTCTTTTTGTTGTACATAAGCTTGTCTACATATAAATGTTGATTTTTGTTGTTGTTGTTTTTGTTGTTTAACTCTTCAACACGGTTTTTTGTATGAGTGTGTGTGTGTGTGTGTGTTTGTAAATGATTTCTTCTTTTTTCTCAATTTAAGCTGTGAAATGTCATTAAACCTTTTGCTGCATGTACAACATCATGTAAAATGTGTCTCTGTATGTAAATAAGTTTAATTGTATGTGTGCATGTGCATGTGCACACATATAACCCTATTTAACCCCATATGCAGTAGAATCTTCCACATATGTACATAGTATATATTAATTTTAATTTGCCACTACCGCTTTTAAAAAAAATTGTAGAAGCTGAACAAAGTACCACAAACCCATTGTGGCAACGTATATAATTAACTTGCAACACCAGTCTGGTAAAGGCATCTAAATTTTAACCTTCCATCTCCTCTGCTGCGAATATTATTTCTGGCTTTTTTTTATTTCCAGTTTGGGACCTGGCAAGGAATAAAATATAAAATAAAAAACTATAATCATTTTTTGTTGCCACTTGAAGTGACGCACCATCAACTCATTAAAATGAAAAGGTGTCTAAAGTGTCACGTGATATCCATCCAACCAAACGCCTGTTACCTTATTAAACAAACAGAACTATGAACAGAATAAAGACTGATAGACAGACAGACAAACAAGTAGCAAGTAAGCAAAAACAAGCAAGCAAACAAACAAACAAGATAAAATGACAGCAGAATGAAGAAAGCAACAAAAACACAAAATAAAGCTCAGGATACGGCAAAGACTACGACGACACCACAATAAGTCTTGTCAACAAGAATATATAAGCCAGACAACGTTCTACCAATAACATCAGCACTCACACTCCGTCATACACATGCACTTTGTATGTGTGTGTTTGTGTGTATGTGCATATAAATGCGTGCATATTTGATGACGTCTGCCCTATGTGATTAAACAGTTGCATTTTAACATTGTATACACACTTTTACACACACACACACACCTTTCCCACCCACCCAAAGCCACAGACAAATTCCTCTCTATGGCAGACGTTAACAAGTGCACTTTAATATAACCCTGAATTGTATAAACTCAAATTCAACAAACAAAAAAAAAATGCTGGAAATTGAGTTGAAGAATATGCTATATAAGAAGAAAACGTGTCACAGATGCTGACACGAATACATGAATGAATGCAGTCATTATGGGACAAGAAATTGATGCCAACAAAAATTCTCTACAATTATAAAAATCACAAAAGTGGAAAAAATTGTAAAAGGAAAACGCAGTAATCAAAAAATTAAAAAAGAAAGAAACTTTAAAAATTAAAAAAAAAATTTAATTATCACTAAAAAGTCCCTATGATCGAGAAAATTTATACCAGGAAAATTCAAAATTCATACCAGGAAAAAAAAGATTCAAATCACTAAAAAACAAGTAATAAAACTAATAGCAATAAAAACTTTTAAAAAAGAAAGCTTACCAAATTTATGTACACTCAGAAAAAAAAGTTAGTAGAAAATTTTGTAAACGGTTTTCAATCCCACTTTACTATTTTTGTACTGATTTTTAGTAAAAAAATTATTATTTAGCAAATCTGTTTGCTATTTACATTTTACAAATTACATAGTTTTTACAGAATATTTACAAATTTTGGAATACCGATTTGCTAAAATAAGCAAACAAAATTACTCATTTTAAAAAAGTGGATATTGAGGGTAATGTTATTTCTAATTAAAACTTACACCTTACAAACTAAAACTGCCTTAAAATGTTACATAGTTTAAGAAAGGGATCGGAAGTGAATATACCAACTCATTTCTGAAAATAGGACATTTACTTAAAATAGCACTAAAAAGTTTTTTAAGTCTTAAAAATCAGCTCTAAAAACAATTAAAATTTGACCTTAAAAGTAAAAAAAATTTACTAAAATAATTTTCAAAACAGAAATTACCAAATAAAAACAAAATGAATAATTCGTTTATGTGTTAACTATTTTTAAGATTTTTAAGCCTTTAATTTTGTTTTTAATTTTGTGTAAAATATTTTGGAATAAAAAAAAAATAAAATAAAAAAAATTTGA
The DNA here is from genome assembly GCA_949748255.1 of Eustalomyia histrio. Lineage (NCBI taxonomy): Eukaryota > Metazoa > Arthropoda > Insecta > Diptera > Anthomyiidae > Eustalomyia > Eustalomyia histrio. Next base: position 7,819,352 of record OX456523.1, read on the forward strand.
TGCTCGAAAAAAAATTTTAAATTGCTAAATAATATTTAGCAATAAAAATAATATAAATAATATTTAGCAATTTTTTTTTTTTGCTCATTATATCAAACAGATTTTAAATTCCACTTTACAAAAAGTAAGATGAGCAAAAAATACCGCTGGGCTCAAATAAGCAAAATTTCCCGTAATAACAGCAAAATGTTTAGTTGCCATTACAGACATTTTTGTGAGTGTAGAGATAAAAAGAAAAAAAGGTTTTTGAACGTGAAAACTATTTTTGGAGAAGAAATAAATGTCTTTAGGTAAAAAAGAGTTTTTGAGGTGAACAAAATTTTGTGGTGAATATAAAATGTAATTCACCTTTGGTGAAAAATATGAGATAATGTTTTCTTCACTAGACGCTAATATAAAATTACACTGAAATACACAGATTTGTATGGAAAAAAATGTAGTACTGGCAAACGGCTGTTTTCCCCTCTAATGCCCTACATGGTGGGAAGCACTCAAAGGTATATATATCAACTTTTATTTGGAAAGTTGTTTTCCAGCACTGTTTTCACCAATATTACATCCATTCAGTAGTATTGGGATTTTTTTTTTAATATTTTATTACAATATATTTTATTTGTTTAAACAAAAAATATTTATGCAAGAGCCTAAGGATGACCAGCATTGCAGTTTTTTAATTTTTTTCTTTATAAAATTTTTGCAGAATTAATTGAATTTTAGGGTATTTGTAATGCATGAAATTTTTTTGAATTAGAGATAACAAACAATCTATTTGAAACCGAGCATACCCGCTAGCGTTTTTATGTCGTGATTGCCAGGCTTACATGGCAAGATCGGCTTGGAATTACATAAGGATAATAAATATATATAATATGCTTTATAGGGTCTTTCGATGTTTCACAATGTGGAGGGTATAAAAATCACTCATTTGGGGATATGTCTATAAAATAATTGTATTATACTAGTGCGTATCATTAATATGTTTTATTAAATTTTATAATATCACTCATACGCAAATATCAAATATATAATATCGCTCTACAGCAGTGCTGTTCATTTGATGGGACAATTGTCCCCAGCTCAACTCATAATGTATTCTTACGCTCTTGCTTTTAGTCGTCACTGAAACAGCAAAAAGTATATATTTTTCTATAGAGTATTTTTCCCGCTCTACCAGAAATTCAACATGGTACAGAGTTCAGTGGCAACATTTTTAAATGAGAGGGCAACATAATCAAAGTTGCAAAAGTGTTGAAAAACATTAAATTTGGTGTATGCAGTGCTGCCACATAAACAGTGTGATTTTTGATCCCAGTTTTTGGGATTCTTAACTGTTACCAGTTTTTTCATGAAAACAATTTTTTTCAAATTATTGCATTTTTTATAGGTTTTTAGTTATATGTTGCAACAATTAATAGCATATGTATTCTCTTTATTATATATTTTTGCCATAGAAATGGGAAATAATGGATATGAATAGACATAGTTGGTAAATGTGTGTGTACATACTTTAATACTTTTCATGTCGCAGTGTTATGTTTGAATTCGTAACTATTTTTTAACACAATTGCAAATTTTTGTTGTATTTTTTTACTTTATTAGACATGTCTTATTTTAGTAAAAATAAATAATATATTGAACAAATATTTATTTTTATATGAAAAATCTGAAAAAATACATGAATAAAATAAAAAAAAAAATTTTTATGAAATAATCTGAAAAATCTCTGGCATCCCAAAAAACGGCAAAAAAATAGTTAAAATTGGTTATATGGCAGCACCGCTAAACACTACTAAAAGTTGCCGACCAAAACTCACCTTTGTTGCCGCCAAACTATGTTCGTGTTCTAAGAGAGTACTTAAAAGTTCGTGAGAGAGACACATACTCTATAGAAAATTATATACTTTTTGGAAACAGCGACGAGTGAACATGTGTAGCGGATGTGTATGCTAATTTTTTTTAAAACCACTGAAAAAAATTAATAGCAATGTACGAAAAATATTTTGTGATACTACAAGATCTATAAAAATCTTTAATAGACTTAATAAAAAAACACATTTTTTTAAAAGAAAAGTTGAAATGTTTTAAAAAATTCAAGTCCGATCGTTTATTCATTTATTCCGATCAAATGTATTTGTTTTTCCTTCCGAAAATTGCATTTTTTTAACAGAATAACATAAGAAATCCAACATATTAAAGATATTTTATTAATATGTAAATATAATGAAATATTTAATATTGATTAAAAAATCTTCAACTTTTTGTTTTTATGCAATAAAAAAAGACATCCTAATGTATATATGTATTTCTTTTTTTCCTTTCAAAAATTAAATTTTTGTTTCATTTTTATTTATTTAAAACAGTTTTACACAAAATATAAAAAGTTTCATATTTTCAATAAACAAATAAATTATTCATTTAGATACTAGCACTGCTATTAACCCATTGAACATTTCTTACAGTGCAATTCTCATTTTCTCACAAACACAACTACATTTTTATATTTGAACAGCACTGCTCTACAGGCTTGCCAAGTTAACACAATATATACAGATTTTTCAAAAGCCTTTGACAAAGTGTCTCATGGCTGTATTCTTGCTAAATTATATAATATGGGGTTTCATTCTAAGTTTTTAAGTTGGATTAAATCATATTTATCTAATAGGGTCTGTAGAGTTAGCATAGAAGGCTACCTTTCTGATACATACGTTCAAACTTCCGGTGTACCCCAAGGTAGTATCTTGGGTCCACTTATATTTAATTTATTCATTAACGATATCTTGTCTTGTTTTTCTAAAGAAAAATTTCATTTATATGCTGATAACTTAAAAATATTTTATAAAATTGATTCAAATCATGCTGATTTGAATTATCTTCTTGTATGGTGTAATTTAAATAAGCTTCCTTTGAATCTTAATGAATGTCTCCATATTTCATTTTTTAGGTCTTTAAATCCTATCCAAAGCTCTTTTAATGTTTGTGATCATATTTTAAAACCTGTGGGTTCAACTGTCGATCTGGGTGTTGTTTTCGACTCAAAAAATGTCCTTTAATCAGTATATCGTAGACTTTCCCAGCAAAAAAATTGTAGTCATTATGTGACTATAACTTCTTTCATTGCTTTCTAAACTTCTGTTGACATTCTTTTATGATTTTTTGGTGTTATTCTAAGGCACTTCCAAAAGAATTCATGTGTTCATATTTCAAATGTAGTGATCTGGATATAAACCCGATGCATATCTTAAAGAATCACTCTTCATTACTTCTAAAGCATAAGTTATAGTATATCGTAAATTTTTTTTTTAATCTAAAACATTTATTCAAATTGAAAAAATAGTTCTGATGAACTTTTTTAATTTTTTTACTAAATCATTTTTTATATTTTAGTTTAAAATTTTATGAGGGTTAGAATTTATGCAGTTTTGCAGTTTTTATAAAAGTTTTGAAATATCAAGAAAAACAAATTTTGTTAACTTTTAATTGAAACTAGCTGGCCTGTCATTTGCACTTTTTCAGCCTTAAATATTTATGACGACGCAATCTGTGCATTTATAATTTATCACTACACCATTTTTATCAAAATAATTTTAAAATTGTGTAAAAATTATTTCAAATTGCCCAAAAATGTTTTAAAATTGTGCAAAAATTATTTAAAATTGTTCAAAAATATTTAAATTGTCTAAAAATGTTTCCAAAATGAACAACCAGTTTTTAAATTATCCAAAAATATTTTAAAATTTGTCTAGAAATTCATTAAAATTTTTGAAAAATGTTTCAAAAATGTTTTTTCACTAATGCAGAATTATTTATTTGTTTTAATAAAGAGTTTTTCTGCATTCTTATGAATTAAATTTTCATTAAAGCTTAAATACTACAAAGTATATGAACATTTTCCACTCATGCATCAGAATACCTAATCATTGTATTATCATTGCTTCCTTAGAGTAAAGTATGAGTAATGCTAGTAGCTACATTCGAATACTTCCATCCTATGACACGCTAATGTTAAATTCATCGATGAAACCATTAGAAAAGAAGTGATGCCTTTGCCATAGTAATGATGCTTTTATTGCTTCTTTGGCAGCTTCATTTTTGCTGGGTTATTGTTCCAAAAGCATATTCTATGCTAGCTTTCTTGAAGAGAAATTGTGCTGATCTAATTTAGAGTATGCTGCTATAATTTGGGCTCCACATTGTGGTATTTATATATCACGTATTGAGAGAGTGCACAGAAAATTTGTTAAGCTTGCAATCTCATCGTTTAGGTTTGTTGATCCTATACCCTTTCTTAGATCTAAGGGCTTATGAATTGCTTTAGAAACCCTAGGCTTTCGTAGGTTGTTGACATCGGCTTTATTTGTTTTTGATATTATTACTGGTGTTATTGATTGTTCAGAGTTGCTTTCTCTTATTTTCTTTTATGTTCCGCCTAGAAGTCTTAGGACTTGTTACATTTTTTAAGTACCACTACATCGTACAAAATATGGACTTAATATTATTTTTACTCGCACGTTTATTCAACTAAATGAAATTAATTATAATCTAAAAATGCGTTTAAAACCACAAATAGAGTTTTGTACATCTAACACTTTATTAAAACAGTATTTGTATTCTATTTTGATGGAATTAGGTTTATAATTAGATTAGGGAATAATAATAATTTAATATTTATATTTAATTATTTTATTTATTTGTTTTGTATATATATTTTTTTTTTTTTTTGATTTTTAATTATAATAAATATAAAACATTATAGTCTGTAAGAAATTTTTGTTATCCATTGACTGAATAAATGAAATGAAATAGTGTTTAAAAAATTGATAGTTGTGCTAGTTTTTTACCTTTTTTTTCCAAAAAGAAACATTGATTTTGTTTTTTGAACAAGGCTTTTGAGATTTAAGAAACTTTGTGTCTTAAAGGGGAAGGACATTAGAAGGGAATTTTTAAAATTTTATATTGTTTTTTTTTTTTTTTTTGGAAGACACTTTGAAAAATTTTAGTTTTTAATTATTTTCCTTTTTTGAAATAGACAAAATATGAATCTAAAGCAATTCTTAAGGTTTAAACTTTAAAAATACAATTTTTTAATTTTAAAAAATTTTTAAATTTCGTTTCATAGCGAAACCTGGTTTAACTTACTTAAGCTTATTCTGTGTCTATCTTTAAAGCCAAATTAATTGTCTAATGCCTAGGGTAGACCGATTTTAATATTTTATTTATTTTTTTTAATGGCCAAACAAACTTGTAATTTTTTTCTAAAAAAAAGTTTTGAAAAAGTAATTTTGCTTGTGGGCCTAAATTCCAGAAAAGTGTTATTAAACCAATTAAAAGTCCTCACATTCAGGGATATTTTTTGTATAGAAAAATTCACAGATCTCTGCAATTGTTGCCTTAAATAAGACATGCAACTTTGATAAGGTAGTTTTCTTATAGAAATCACACAATCTGCCAGAAATTTTCTAAAGAAAAATCAGCCGATTCTAATGATTTAAAATAATTCTATGTAATCTGTAAATTTTTGTGTAATTTTGTCAGCTATCATGAGTAATTTTAAATTTACCTTGTTGGAACACTGTGTCCCATAGTGATGTTAGATGACTACATGATTGAATGAATGCATTCATTATATTTCAGTCAACACATTCTACATCTTCTTCGTCTGCATTTGATTGTGTATGTGTGTCATGAAATTTAAATTATACAATGTTGCGTATACGCAATACAGCCACTTTTCTGATTATTTTTCATAACATGTTTTATTGTGTGTGTGTGGGTGTATGTATGTGTGTATGTATGTGTTGGTGTGGCCTCGTGCATAAGTTGTATGTGTAAAAGTATTACTCGTTTATTATTCTAAACAACAACAATTACTTTTTATGCATTCATTCATTCGTGTTAAGATTATACGCGATTTATTCTACTTGAATATATAAAGAGACCACTTGTTTTCTTTTTAATTTTCCTCCTTTTTTATGAACATGTCATGCTTTTCTTTTTTTTTATTTATTTATTCTTTCATTCATTCATACAATCTCTGTCATTCATACCCACACACATCTTTATTATTTTTGTGCTTATTCATCCATGTAATTGTGTGCATAAGCATATGTGTAATAGTGTGTGTGTGTGTGCGTATATATTTCTTGCTAAGTGTGTGTGTGTATAACTTGACATGCATTTGTGCGTGTTATAAGCGTAGATTTGTTAACAAAGTGTCAACTTTATCAAGTGAATTGACTTCAATTCATAATTTCTCATGTTTTGCTGCCTATTAACATTTTTGCTTTGCTTTATTTTTTGTTCCTTCCTTTCTTTCTTTAAGTATTTTGTGTGCTATTGTTCTCTGCCTATAAAGGGTTTATGTTTGTATGTAAACAGGAATTATGGGAAAAGTGTAAAAATATTGATGGTGTTATAATCTTTTTGATTACAAGTTTTTTTAATGTTGATTTTATGCAATATTAACTTTGTGTAAATGATATAATCAATCAAGTAATTATTAGCAATACACTCAAAACAATTATTAACAATTATCGATATCTATATCTAATGATATATTTGTTAAATATTGCGAAGGTATTTTTACTTAATACAACCTTTATACCAAATCCTAAATAAGTATTTTTGAATTTCAAATTCCATACAAATTGTAAGTCGAAATCAATTGTCCTATTAAAAAAGTAAATTTTTTAAAAAGTTTTTCCTCTTTCCATCTTGGAATTTGAGTTTCTCTAAAAATACATCTGTTTCAGCATTCGAATATCGATATTTATAAAAAAAAAAACCTATTTTTGTCTATAGGAAAGGTTACCCATCAATTCTTGGCTTATGTTAAAATCTATGATTTTTTTTTTTTAAATAAAATAACAATTTTATGCCCTACACCCCTACGGGGTCAGGGTGTAATGAATTTGTGCTGGTGTCTGTAACTACTAGGGCATTCATTTAATCGACTTTTCATTTTAATCGATTGATCAAATTAAATTTTAAAATTAATATAATATACAATTTTTTGGTTGTTTTGATAACTTCAATTAAAAAGGGAACAAAAACAGTTCAGTAACACTTTTAAAACTCATAAACTCAGGTTATTATGTAGGTAACTGTTTATAGTTTAATAAAAAAAAGTTTTCAGTTTCATATTTATTTTAATTTTTCTTTTCATTTGTTCAAATTGATTTTCTGCCATTTACCGATTTTTTTAGTTTCATTTATTTCTTTTATTTGTTTGGAGTTACGTAAATCGTAAGCACTCGTAAATTTAACGACTTTTTATTGTAATCAAAAACACATTTATTTATGAATTTTTCTTTGATTTATTACATTTTAACTAATAAATAGACATTGAAGAACAAAAATTATGAAAATATGATATGAAATTATTTGTTGTCATCGCACCATATACAGCAACGTGCTCGGTGTTCGACGCAGAAGGCTCGTTTGCAGTGTTTACAATATAGCGTCGTCATTCTACGTTTTTTAGCTGGACATATAAAACAAATGGTTGTTTTTACCACTCTATCGCTATTTCGCTTGTTTGCATAGCAATAAAAAACTTTTTTGGCTCACAACACAACTTCTCACTTCAAAAAAAAAGGGGTACACTGACCTTCAATACAATAAATTGCTTAAGGTGCTGCCAGCATCCAATTTTAATTTTTGAATCGTAAATTTTACGACTGCTTATGATTCTAGGGTTAATAAAAATAAAAAAACAAAACAAAAATATAAAAAAACCCAAAAAATTTTAGTTATTTTTACGGAATTGATAGATAACATTTATTTTTAACTGACTTCTCATTTGCTTTTACTGATATGTCAGTTGTTTAAACAATTAAAAAATAAAAACCATTTGATTTAAATGAAAAGTAAGTAAACCGGTTTTTTGATAAAATATCATTTCTTTTAAATGATATTTTCTTACAAACTATTATAAATGTTTATGAAAGAGGTTGAGAACTTTTATTTAAAATGAAACACATAATGACTTACGAAATGAATTATTTTAAGTTTAATAGCTTATTATTTGGTATTTAGTATTAATAAAGAATTTTGGACACATGTGTACCGCAAGCATCTTTTTTAAAGCGCATTCGGCGTTGCCTAATGATTATTCAAATAATCTTGAACAAAAAAATTTCCTTTATAAAAAACTACTTCTATATGACAGTTTGTACGTATTGCAAATGTGGTGCAATAGACAAAATTACGTCATTTACAGTCTAACAAACATAAAAATTTTCATTACTCTTGCTCATAAATTGGTCCATACAAGATATTGAATTTTAATGGTGACGATTATGTATTTAAAAAATTAATTGCTATTAAATATACTTTTAATTGGAATAAAAAGTTTTTTTTTTATTTTCGTAAGTTATGTTTTATTTTAAATAAAAGTTCTCAACCTCAAAAAAAAACAAACTTTATTTAAAGATTTTCCTCCCTGCTCATGAAATACGAACCGTCCCGGTATTTGGAGGTTTTCCAAAATTTGAACAAAATTATACTTGGTGTAGGGTATCAAATATTCGGCATGGCGGGCTTTAATCTTTTGACAAGAGTTGTTTTGAGTCGTTTTGATGTACACAGCCTGTCCTGCATCCTGCGTCCTAATTCGTCCCATATATGCTCAATAACATTAAGATCGGGACTTTGAGCAGGTGTTTTGATCACCTTCGGACAATTATACAGCAACCAATTCTTTACATCAAGTGCTGAATGTTTCGTGTCGTTATCCTGATAGAATTGGAAGTTACTTTCAATACCTAGATTCCTGACACTTTCTTTCAAATTGGTCTTCTAAATATTTAAATAAATATGCTTGTTCATTATTCCATCAATAAAATGCAAGTTGCCAACTCCTGAAGCTGCCATGCGCCCCCAAACCATTACCGCTCCACCACCATGTTTGACTGTTTTACTTAAATTTTTGCCTTCTAGCTCTTTGTTTGGTTTGCGCCATACTTTACCCCTTCCATCACATCCAAATAAATTAAATTTACTTTCATCAGTAAATAGCACCTAAAACTTCATGTTTAAAATAGTGAAATTGTTATTTTTGTCCATACTTACAGTGCTCCAAAAATCAAAACCCTTATCCATATATTGACGAGCAAATATAAGTCGGTCATTTTGGTTTTTCTTGCTAATCAGGGGCTTCTTTCTTGCAACTCGGCCATGAAAGTCATTTTTTCGAAGAAGTCTTCTTATTGTTTCTGGGTTAACCTCCGTTCCAGATGCTTCTTTAACCATTGCAGTCAATTTTGGTGCAGATATAAAGGGATTTTTCTTCACTTCTCTTAAAACCATACTCTCATCCTTGGAGGATAGTGTTTTTGGTTTGGGTTCACGTTGTTTGTTTGCAATCAATCCATTTTCCCTATATCTGGATATAATATCATGCACCGTTGATTTGATTTTTTTTTAACTAATTTCGATATTTCGCGTTCAGATTTTCCTTCTAAATGCTGTTCAATAACTATCTTTCGTTCTTCCAGTGTGGACTGCCTAATATTACGCGGCATTTTACAAAATACTCTAATAAACTTCACTGAAGGACTGATAAGATAACTCTAAACCATAATTTTGAAAATAAATACAGAAAATGCAAAAATAACGGTATATTTACCGATTACATTGCAGAAAACATTGCTTGCCCGACTTTCAATGTGAGGCTGAAAAGTGACTTTTTCTCAGTTTAGGCTTCATGTACATTTTATAACGGCACTTGGAATTCATATTTGTTGTTGTTTTTAAATAAAAGGGTTTTTGTGATAAAACAGAAAAAAGTGAGATGTATTTCTTTCATAAAAACATAGATATTGTGACTAGAAATAATTTCACGCGTCTGCCCGACTTTAAATGTGAGTGACTGTAGATAATAATGGCACATATTTAAAAAAAAAAAAATATAAGCTAAAAGAAATGTAAAAAATTGAGTTATTTCTATATGAGGTATTTTTAGCACAGTAAATTGAATGGCAACATATTCGTCATTTTTAATGGCTTCTCTTAATATACTTTATAGTTTTAATGCCAAAAAAAAACACAAAAATACAAACAAATAAATATATTATTTAAATGTATGTCGATTAAGTCATTCATGGTGATGAAATGATTCATTTAATGCTTAAGGCAAAATAGCAAATTAAAATTATTTGTATGTATACACAGAGTTTTAAATATTAACTGGTTTGTTGAAAAATGAAATAAACTACAAAAAGATGAAATTAATATTATGAATGATCAATCGACATGATTATAAAATTTCATTTAATAGAGACAATAATGATTACAACTTTGTTAAAATATTTTCCTTTTTTTATTGTTTTAAATTCCACATAAAATTACCTTTCGTTTGAGTATGAGTATGGACTTCCTAAGGATTTCGAAAATTGTATTTTTAGTTCTACAAAGACACTCTCATAAATAAATTTAGGGGTCAAATTTACAAATCCATTAAACAGGTTAAAAGTTTTTTAAAAATAGGTTCAAATTTGGAGAAAAAAAAAGAAAGTTAAACATTTTGGAAGACTCACTCAACAGAGCTTTTTGCCTTCATTTTTATAAGTAGAAGTCCAAAGTACTGTTTATTATACAGTACAACAAAATAAGAAAAATTTAATGAATCGGAGATGCAATTAATTATTTCTAATAGACTTTGGAAAGCAGATTTCGAATGTCGTCTTAGATGTACAAAAAAAATACTTTGTAGGAAAGTTAAAGTTTTGTATAAAAATACAAAATTTAATCCAAAAGCGTTATATATTGCAGCATTCACATGGGATGAACTCTGCCCTTGAATTTGCTATATTACGAGTTTAGACAAGGTCCCCCAAACCCCTTTTAAATGTTGCCTATTATACTAAAATGAAAGTCTCAACTTAAATAAATATAATTTAAAATATTGTGAAGTATTTTTGCACAATATTTTCACTTGAAATATTTTTTTCGATGTCAGGAATTTAAAAAAGAAAGACAACCACTCAGAAAAGCGATTCGATGAAATTTTTACTTCAGATTCGGATGTCAGAATCCAAACTATGTACTTTAAAAAAAATGCTTTAATAGAAGGCTGCGCAAAAATGACGATGTTTAGTTAATGTCGTAGTTAATGAAAAGGTTTGATATAAATTTATTCAAATAAAAACAATTTTAAACAAATAAAATATACAAATAAATTTATTACGAAAGTTTAGCTGACAATATTAAGCGGTGTGATTTACATTTAGATGGTTCCAAGTTCAAGGTCGCAAATTTGCGAAATTCAAAAGAAGTAAAAAACTAAGAAAAATATTAAAAAAGAAATATAAATATAAAGAAAATGTGGAGCACTAAGGTAAAAACAAAAAAAATATAACTGGTCAAACCTGCCCTAAAATACCCTACACTACAGTAAGATTTAGGTCATATTCGGGGAAGCGGAAAAAATTCCAGAAAGAAGTCATAAATACATATATATTATAGGATGTTAGACCAATATTTCGATGTTTACAATTGGAATGACAAACTGATATACATTATCATACAGAAGCTATTACAATGGGTTCTCTCCGATCTTTAATGAAATTCAGATATCTGATAGAGGAGAGAAAAATAAGAGCCATGACCAAATACATGTCTCTTATTTTTTATGGATATATTTTTTTATTTATTTAGCGGCTCAATCCCACATTAAAGGGTTAAAGAGTGTGGTCAAAAATTCTTCAGTTTTGTATGTATTAAATTTACAAAATTTGGATTTCGTTGTGCATACCGTTATAGCACAAAAAATAAATTTCCATCCTTTATTGCCTAATTATTCGACAAAAGCTCTTCGGGAAAAGTTGCCTAAAAGCTGAAAGGTTACGAATATTAAAAAAACCAGAAAGACTTTCGATTAAAAGTATATATAGTTTGAAAACTCAACTATTTTCCTTCACAAAACTGTTCAAAAATAAAAAATTTATTATAAATTTTAAAATTTGTTTAGTCTGTTTTTTTAACAATAAATGCAGATTGTGTAGGTCTCATCTACTCAACTAAAACTACAGCCTACACTAGGTCTATTCAAAGTCTATTGAAATTTTTCTATTTTGTAACACCGTGTATTTGATGAAAATCAAAAGTTGAAAATAATGTCTCTCTATTACACAGAAATATTAGAAATGTTTAATTGTGGCTGAGAAATATTATCTAACAACAACAATGACATTAGTTGATCAAACAAGTTTTCAATAATTAACTTTATTCAGGTATGTGAATTGAAAAGAAATGTTGTGAACAGTGGGGTAAATGGAATAAAAAGCAAATATTTATATTTAAATTATTTTTATCTACAAACAACTAAAGTTGATGATTTTAAAAATTAATTATAAAATATAAAACTACCCGGCAAACCCCTAACATTACCAAATAATGGGTAAAGTAATGTATAGTTATGTGGGCCGATGCATTACTTTGCACCTTACTTTATTGATGAATTTACAGGCAATGAGCCTCAAGGTAATGTATGGACCCATTACTTTAAAGGTGATAAAGTAAGCCCCGTTTCACATACAGCAATTTTTGTTGCATCAATTCTCCGTCTATAGGATGAGGAGGAAAAATAACGGAAAGGAGTACCGACTTGCATGTTCTTGCGTTTCTTGTGTTCCTAATTCGTACTTTTTTATGTGTAAGAGAAACTAAAATTGCAATAAAAGACAATCACTATATGGAAACGAATGCAAGTTCAAAAGAGAATTTTAGAAAATTGCGGTTCACACACAAAAATTCCTGTGTGTGAACCGAGACAAAGTGATGAGAAAAGATTTTCATAAAAAAATATTTTTAAAAAACTTTATTAAACGTTATTAAATACAATGGAAATTGAACCTGGGAGCTCTGGTTGCCAGCCGAGAACTCTAACCACTGACAGGCTTTCCAGACTCTTTCCAAACAAATATCCCCAAAAAATTCCCTCTTATAAAAAACGATTTTGTTTGAATTTTTTGTCAAAATTGTATATATACCCAAAAATTTATTGTAAGATTAAATATGTTAGAGAGGTATGATTTCAAAAGCTTCAAATTGTGAGATTTTATATATAAAAAAACTCAGATAATGGACATTTAGAAAAACCCTTCTTTGTAAATCCTTTCAAAAAACTTATCGAATTTTAGCTATATTACCTTGAATTTTTCTTTTAAAAATTTCCAAAATGTTTGACAGTTATTCTACCGAAATTATATGATTCTAAATCTAAGGGCTTTAATCTTCAACGAATATGATAATATAATAGTATTTAAAATTCTGCGAAGTTAAGACCATAAAAATCTGATGTTCTAATACCGTTGTTTTGAGCTAAAAGAATTTAAAATATTTCAAATTTATTTTTAATTGCATTAAAGGAAATAAATGTGGATAAATCTCAAAACTTTTTAACCAATTTGGGAAAAATGTTTTGTTGTAAGTAAATCCCAATCCGGAATTCATCGTTGTTTAAGAGAATTGTCAGGGGACGTCAGGTTTAGAATTTCTAAAAATATTTGTTTTTTAATATACTTTCGTTTTGATTTTAAAGATAGCAACAGGCCAAAATGATCTATATGAATTATATCAAATGGTACCAGGTTGATTTTCAATTTTTTTTATTTTATACATAACATTCTAAGCTTTTCAAAATTTTTAAGAATGGACATAAAATCAATTTTACAGATTTATTTGGTACTATTTTTTAAAGTAGGAGCGTTAATAGTCTCCCATTTTTATTTAATTTAGATTAAACATTTTATTTAATTTTTATAAAATGTTGCTCACAAAATTGATTCCAAAAGTGAAATAAAAATTCTTAACATTAAATTATGAAAATTCATAACTATAAAAATTGTGTTTAAAGTTGTTTTGGCAAAGCATCCACAGGTTTTTGTGCCAAAAAAAAAATATTTAATCAGAAATTTTAAATATTTTCATATATTTGGTATGTTTAGACCCACTGTAAAGATAATGATTTATATGAAAGCATTAACATTTAATAGCTACTAATAAAATTAACATAATTAAGTGTAAACCTAAGATGAGCTCTGCACAACAATATCCAAAATATTTCATTGCATTTCAACTTTAACAACGAAACAGTAACAAACTAAAACGACTACTTTAAATTACAAATAAAGAAATTATTAAAACAAATAAAAAAATAACATAAAATGAAAATATTTTTAGTGGTAAGTTTAGTATACGGCTTTATAAGAAATTAATTTAAATTTATAAATTTTTCATAGTTTTGTCTATGCACAATTACTGCAAACAGTCAAGGATATAATTATAATAAACCCAATGTAGGATTTTATCCAGAAGATTTAAATAGGCCAGCACAGACGGCACACATCCCACTACAGCAATCTCTGATCATTCGAGGTGACTATGGTAAAAACTATGAGGTAACAATGGTGCCATCGGAAAAGTTATTTGAAACAAAATTACAACAAAATGTTGTAATTGGAGCAAATCCAGTAAATATACAATATCAAAATCCACATGCTAGCCAAGCACAAACAAGGGCTTTAACAAGTTCAAATCCCGGATTTTATACAAATCCCTTCAATACAAATTTACAGCAACAACCCGATAATCAGTATGCGCCGCCAATAAACCAACCACAACAAAATCCCATAACAAATCAATATTATACAGGTTTAACTACAAACTCTTATGCGGCTAATGCTCAACAACATTTAAATCAATATTCAAATTTAAATCTACAACAACAAGGTGTAATAACTGCTCTACAACAACAACAACAACAACAACAACAAAAAGGCTTATTTTCTCAACAGCAACGAAACAACAATCTACTTTATGATTTAGTCAATAACAATAAATATGTTTCACAATCGCAAGCTTCACAACTCGATGTCTATCCGTACAAACAACTAACAATTGGCAATACAAGACCATTTACACGTATCATAACAAAATGCGATGCTAAAGGTAATTGTGAACAACAAAATGTTGCTGACGTTGAAGATTTTCAACATCAACAGGTTTTAAAACAACTTAAAGCTAAAATTGAACCAATTTCTGATAAATGCAGAACTAATAATTATTCACCAAATGCATTGAATTCACAAAATTTGCAAAATACACGAAATGCATTTTCAAAGGGAGTTTCCGGCAGAAAAGGAACTAATTTAAGAGATAGACGTCTATTTCCATATAGTGAACAAGTGATAGCACAGTATCCGACTAATTAAATAGGTAATAAAATTTGTATACAAAAAAAAATATTACAATTGCTTTCAATAAGTAAAACTAAATCACGGTTTATGTATTCTAGAGTGGGCTGAAACAAAAAAAAAATTGCGATTTTTAAATTGTAGCAGTAAGTAAGAGTAATTTTTTTTTTTATTATTTATCATTTAGTTACAAATAATATACTTAATACTCTAACCGAGCAATAGTACCCAATGCTATCGACTCGTTGTAAAGTAAACAGAGCCTTTGGTAGGAATCGAACCCATGACTTGCGCACATACATGCTAGCATACCGGGGCGCTTATGTAAAAAACTAACCGCAAAGCGATGTAAGTTAAATTTATACGAATCACAAAATGACATTGATTTTAATTCAAATCATACCTGGGATTTTTTTTATTGGCATTTAAATTTCATAAGCATTATTTGAGTAATGATAATGCAAAACAAAATCTCATTACCTCAAAAACTATTTGCAATTGATCAAAAAACGCATTTGTTTACAAAAAAAGGGGGATGTTTAAATTGCTTTACATGGGCTGTTTTTTTTAATGGATCCCTCGGGATCTTTCCTGGCATATTTTTATTAGAGTTGTCAATTATTCGCCTTTCAATTTTGTTCGAATAAATGAAATAATTGATTTTGTTCGTTCGCTCAAATGATTAAACAAAAAAAAATTATTCGATTTATAACAAAAATAATTTTCAATTAATATTTTTATTAACAAAAAAATAAATAATTTATAAAAACCAAAAAATCAATTATTTATTTTTGTGACTTAAAAATAAAACATCTAATACAATTGTTTGTCAAAGATGTGTTTAGTAAGAACATAAAATAAATTTTTAAAGCGGTATGATTATTCAACATTAAGATTAATTACAATCAAGGCTATGGCTACAATATTTTTCTAATTTACTACATTTTGTAGAAAATCATTAAAAATTTATGACAAGAAATCAAATTTTAAACATTTATTTAAATTTTATTTTAATTAAAAAAAATATAAATCTTTCGATTAATTGACATTAATTAATTGATTTATTCGTTATTCGAAAATCGTTATTTTAACATTATTCAAACAAGAGTTTGGTTTTGTTAATTGGAATTTGGAATTGTTAAGCGGTTGGCAACTCTAATTAACATTCTAGAAGAGCAAAAATTTTAACCTCGATTATTTAGCGAGGTATCGCTATTTTGTAAAATGGCCGGTATGTCGAAAAATAAGCGATACAAGGCAAAATGGACAAAATTTTGCTGCAGTAGAGTATCAATAAAAAATTATTATTAATTATAAAAAAAATCATTACCATTAATCAATCAAATTAAACAATTTAAATAATTATCATTATTAAAAAAAAAATGGTAATGAAAATATTTCACTACAATTGATATCAATGAAATGCTAATTGAATCATCACTTTTTATTTTCAGTAACATATTTATTTAATTTGTTAAAAAATAATAAAATTTTTATATTTTTATACTAAGTTTTATTCTTGAAAAGTTAAAATATTCAATTCTGTTCCAATTATAGAAATTACTACCTAATTTATATTGATTTTTAGTTTGCTCAGTTTTCAATTGAAATTTTTTTTGTTTCAGCCCACTCTATTCTATGTTGTGTTACGAAAATAGTTTAGCCTGATAATCTTAATTTTTTTACTAAAATCTCGAAGATAATTATAATTTTTGATCGCCGAACTAGATTATTTTTGTTATACATAAGCTGGCCATATATTTAATAAACAAGAAATGTTTGCAGAATAAATTAAATTAGTTTTAAGGAAATTATAACCGAATTTACCAGCAAATATTCTGTTAATAATTAATGAAAACTTTGCGATTTCATACAACTTCGGGTCATTGCATGATGATAATGATTGTTATTCGTTATAAATCGATATTATTTAATATTGAATAATATTTAATGTTGAATAGGATTTCTGATATCAAACGTGTAGAATTTCGATATGTGCACCTCCTATATAAATATATATGTATGGTGAAAATTTTAGCAAAATTGGATAACTTTAATCTTCGCAATAACTCTTTATTTAAAAAATGACTTCATAATCGCGTTCAGTTTGTTTCTTTTTATACGAATATAAAAAGAAAAATGAAAAAAATTGTAATATATTTTATAAAAATTATTAAAAACTCACCGAGATTTTTGTTTATAGTACATATTAAGTTTTATTGGGCATCCAGACATTGCCCTCATAGATATTATACCCATTTTGAATATAGATATTATAACCAACATTTTATTGGTAAATGAGTAATATCCTGAAAAATGTAGACAATATTTCCAGTAATTGTGGGGACTTTGACCGTTTTATATATTGTGATTTTAAATAACAATTCGTGTAATAATCGTAAAATTATCGTTTAAGACTATTTTGTAATCAGTGAACGATAATTTTTTGTTTATAACAACCAATACCGAAATTAAGATAACTTCGGTATTGGCAATGTCCGGGGGCCATTTTATTGTTACGCCTTAAAGAAACAATAGTAATTTATTTTGTTTTGTGTATTTAATGCTGTATTATATTAATTGATTACGTTTAGTAGGCAAAACTAAAATAAACTTAAGTTCATACATTTTAAAACTGGTTTTATTATTTTAGGTATTTCTAAACAACAATAACGAATCTAAAAACAAGTATCGAAATGCTCAGCATGGTACTGTGGTTTAGGTGGAATTTGTTTAAACAAATTTTAACTTCACCAGCTAAACTTGCATTACTTGTTCTTTTTTTATTCTTAAGTCACAAAAATACAAACGGAAAAGCGCTAGCAAATCAATTTATTCCTCATATGCTCTTTCTTACACTTAGAATACTATTATGTAGTTTACTGTTTGTAGTTTAATAATTTTATTACAATTCAAATTACAAAACTTCATAAACACACAAAAGTACACATACACATTCACACAAAATATGTCTAAGCCATACATACATACATTTTGTAAGTTTAAAAACAAACAAAAATACAAAAACTGAAACAATTAAAAATAAATGAATAAATCAGTTATTTTTTACGGAATTGGTACATTGGAAACAGTTTCAAAAAAATGAATATTTTTTACGGAAAAAAAATGTTTACATTTATTTTAACTGATTTATCATTTGTTTCTTACGAATGTGGCATTTGTTTAAACAACATTTAAAAATAAATAACAAAACCATTTGATTTAAATCAAAAGTAAGTAGAGAGGTTTCTAAATGAAATATAATTTTTTTTGTAAATGGTATTTTCTGGTATTTTAACTTACAAACTATTTTAAGTGTAAGATATTGATAATATTTATACTAAATATTTGGCATTGACAACTTACAAAATATTTAGTTATCGCTTTATTTAGGAGATTTAGCACAATTAAGGTTAAAGACGAATCAAGAAATCCAGTAATCAATTAATTTCAATTTTTGCTATATACAAAACTATCTGTAAAATAAAATTGCTTACCGAAAACTGTTAATCTAGTGTTATTATTTTACAAGTTACAGCGTTTTTCGTTTTTCGAAAATTGCGAAATTAAGCGAAATTGTCACTAAACTATACAAAATCTTACCATAATTGATTCCATTTACTACAAAGTCGTAGCGTGTTAGCTGTGTTAAATTTAAAAAATATCTATTAACTGGTTTCTTAGTTAGGGATGTTCGGAAAACGTGTCCTGACTGTGTCCTGTGAGTTCTAAAACATAAATAGTAACTTATTTGGAAGAAGAAGCTCTTAACTTTCTTTGTTATTACAAATAATACTTGACAGAACGTAAGTATTTATTTAGTTATTTATTTTATTAAACATATACATAATTACAAATTATATCTTAATACCCTAACCGAGCACTAGCAACGAAGGCTAGCGGCTCGTTGTAGCGAAAACAGACCAGAGTCTTTGGTGGGAATCGAACCCACGACCCCCGCACTGATAAGCTAGCACGCTACCAACTAGCCTACCGGGGCGCTCAACGTAAATATATTTTTGGTGATTTTTTTAATATTTTTTTTTGCTTTAAAAAGTAAATTTTTTGAAAGGCTGAAAAATTATTTAATTATGGTTTCTATCCATATCAAAATTATTAGTTAGCCAAAACTACTTAATATCTGACAACGGCTTTTTGGCGGTCTTGGGTAATATAATTGCTGGCAAAAATTGCTTTCCCAATCCCTAAATTAATAACACCATAGATCGTCATTTCTATCCTAACTGTGAAATATTAGAGTTATTAAGTTATTGTAAGGTATCGAGCTTTAAAAATAGATTTTTTAAAAGAAACAAAATTATACTTGGAAGTATTATCAGGGCATTACTTTATATTTTAAAATAATAACCAAAAAACATATTAAAAGTAAGTCATTATCTTATGTTTAAAAGTAATGCAGAAGATAAGGAGGTTTCATTTCTGGTGGTATAAAAAATAATAATATTTCGTTATCATTTTTACACTGGGATAATTCATTCCTAGACAGTGATCTTTTTTTCTAAATATATTTTTGATCGACTTTTAAAAGTTTTTCAAACAAATTTATAAATTTATTACAAACTAGAATACCATCATTTAAACCACTGTGCATAATATTCGATCATTTT
This sequence comes from Eustalomyia histrio, assembly GCA_949748255.1. NCBI lineage: Eukaryota > Metazoa > Arthropoda > Insecta > Diptera > Anthomyiidae > Eustalomyia > Eustalomyia histrio. The sequence continues at coordinate 7,839,174 of OX456523.1, forward strand.
AAGTTCTTACATACAATATTTGACAATAAGGTAAACAAACCCCAAAATTTTTATTATACGCATTAGTAACATTTTAAAGTTCTAATAGAAAAGATTAAAAAATATTTATACTTAACAATTTTTAGTTCTAAATAGTATTAAATAAATTAAAATGAATTATATAAAATTGGTAAATCTGCAAAAAATTATAAATTTAAATACAAAAAATTTAAAAACAAAAACCTTAAATTACAGAACACAATTTTTCTGATATTCTGCATAACATATTGTAATGATGCTGTCGCCAATCCAACATTAGATGGTTATCGTTATGAAAATCCTGCTAAAACATTTGATTATACTACAGCTATAAGGATGATGCCAAAAAATGTTGACATTAAGCCAATTCCTCCCACAACAACAATAGAAAGTGTAAAAATTGAAACAAAACCAACAGAGACAATTGCAACAATGGAAAACACAAAAGATTTATATAAAATTGAGACAATTGATAAAGCCACTGCAATAAAATCAAATTTAAATACTAATTTAAATCAAGTAAAAAATCCAACAACAGAAACAGAACAATTAAATTATAATGCAAGAACCCCAGCCTCGGTCACTCAAAATATTTATGACAATTATCATCATGATACACCTAAACGTCTCAAACCAGGACATTATAATTCTTTGAAGCAAATTTTAAATACAAATTTAAGGGAAAATCACCGAATAAATCAGGACTGTGTAGCTATGGACTCCGTACTTTCTGCTCAAAATCAAAATTACATTTATGTGAAACCTCCTCAAATTGGACTACCTGAAGAAAATGCTTTAGAAACATTTGTAAATCGTGACGATGAACATATTTATCGTTTATCTACTAATGTTAAGAAACATCCTGTTTTAGCTCAAGAATCAACAGATGAAAACTCCCATCATCATCATCATAATGAAGCTATTAAACGTTTAAAATTAACTCACACTAATACAACAATAATTTGTTGTGACCAAAGTACGGAAACTTTAAAAGTCAAGTTTAATAAACTTCATAACAAACGTCCTTCAGAAAGACGTTTGTCGCCTTATACAGAAACTATAATAGATGACAATAGTTATTTTGAGTAAATAAATCAAAATTATTAAATTGGAAATAATAGAATACGTTAAGTAATGGCAATGTAGGGCAATGTGGGGCAATGTGGGAAGTAGCAGGTATATTTGCTTAAATTTGTTTGAGCTATTCATTTCATAGAGTGGCTCGTAACTTAAATTTCTACTTTAACAGAAAATAATTTATTTAACTTTCAATGGAAATTTCCGCAGGACTTCAACTTTCCACATTACCCCATGGTCTCCTTATTTAAACTTTACTATATTGTTATTAGAACGTTAAAATATGAGGTTAAGTTTGATATTTTGTTTTTCTTGTGAGTTTTTACTGAAAAAAAAAACATGTTAAAATCTTATATTAATTTTTTTTTATCTATAAAAAATTTCACGCCACAAGCAGACCCTCCCTGCAACTTTCAGATTTCTATTCAGCGAGAATACAGTATCAGAGGGTTTTTTCAATAGAAAAAATAACTTAGAATCTAAAGTTTTTTCTATAAGAAAAAGGACTTAAAATTTAAAATTTTTCTATGAAAAAAATAACTCAAAATCCTGGAATTCATTTTTTATAGGAAATAGTATTCAGTATCTGAATATCAGAATATCTGTTTTTTATAGTAAAAATATTCACATTTAAAGATTTTTTCTATAGAAAAAAGTACTCAAAATCTGAGAACTTTTCTATAGCAAAAAGTACTCGTAACAATAGGATTTTTAAATACGAAAAACTACTCAGGATCTTAGGGAAATAAATCTCAAAATTTGAGTTATTTTCTGTAGAAAAGGAACTCAGATTCCCACGATTTTTTTTAGAGGAAAATGTATTCAAAAATTTTTCTAAATGAAAAGTGCCAATAATCTCACAATTTTATTAATAATAACTGAGCATTAATATAGTGTGCTCTCATTACTGATTTTAAATAATAAGCAGAATTAATAGAATCAAGTGCTTATAACACTATGCAACAAATTTTGAGTCATTGAAAATTGCCTCTATGATTTGAACACAGGATGAAAGTAGACCATAAGAAAGACAAAACTGCCAAGGGGTTTGTCAAAGTTGGTTCGAAAAAAAAAAGTTATGGCTTCTTGAACTTGGGCATTTTTGACCAATTTTTCACCATGAGTTAATATTTTTTTTTTTTTTTTTGCTTCCAAACTTATTTTGTTTTTTTTTTACAAAATAGCTCAATTAAATTTTTTTTATTATACACTCAAAAAAAATTTAGTAAAAAAAATAAAATTTTTATTTTTTTCGTTGTTTTACAAAAACCCGTTTTTTAATTAAAAACAAGAAATCTTATGAAAAAAAGTTTGAAGTTTAAAGTTAAATTAAAATAAATACTTAAAGTTTTAGAGAGGATTTTAAGTTAGATTAATTTTGTAATAATATTGAAGTTTAAGCACTTCTTAAGTTATTAAGATTTGGATTCAATTAAGCTGAACATTTGTTGTTGCCAAAAATTGAAATACATACTTTTGCTAGACTTTTTTAAAAGTCAAATAGACAAATAAAATAGCACTAGATTACTTAGATACAATAACAAATTTTTCTAAAGTTTAAAAATATATAGTTTTTTAAGAAAAATACATATAAAATATACTTAACTTAGTTAACTATAAAACTAAAACAAGGAAACACATTAAAAGAATATTGTAACTTTAAGGTAGTCAATTCAGTCTCCCCCTTAAAAGTCAAGAAAAAACAAAAGTTAAGCTTTAACATTGCCTAATTGAAAGACAGTAACGACTATGAAATTTACTTATTGGTTTGTTTCATACAAACATTTTAGTGCTTTAACTAACAATGCACAATTGCAGGTAGTGAATTTCATAAATAATGTCATTACTTTTTTATACTAAAACCAAAGAGTATTTGTGACAAAATATTGATAATAAATTTTATTTAAAAAACCAGCAACGGTACTTTGGATTAAGTAAAAAAAATTGCCTATTAACCCTGAAATTTTACTAAAATTAATGAACATGCATTAATTTTTTTAAAAGAAGCAAAAGGTTGGCATTAATTTTATAAAAAATAATATATTCAGATGGTCTATGAATAATTCCTTAATAAGAATTTGCTTAAGAACTTTCTCTAAAATATACCTATGTACAAATAATCACTTAGGTAAAAACAAATTTACACTTAAGATAAATTGTTGGTCAAATTTACATAAAAACAAAGAAAGTAAAAATTTTAATTTTTTTACTAAATTTTTTATTGAGTGTATAATAAATATATTAATAGTGCTCTTTTTTAAAAGAAAACACAAAAAACAAATTAAAAAAGATATCAATAAAGAAAATATTAAATTTTTAATATAATCATTTTAAATAACTCATAAAAAATGGTAAAAAATGACAAATTTCAAGTAGCCATAACTTTATTTTTCGAACCAACTTTACCAAATCCCTTGGGGATTTTGTTCTTCTAATGGTGTACTTTCATACTGCGTTCAAACCATTGAGGCAATTTTTCTTGTTGCACTGTGTAATTCGTTGTCAAAACTCTCAATAATGAATAGTTAGGTTAAATATTTCTTTTACATAATTGTACATATTCAATCCAATTCATTTAATTACGTGTGCTTAGGGTTTCAATTCTACTCGTATCTAGTTTCATTCTATATCAACCTGCTCTTTTATTGTTTAACCCTCTAATGCCCAAGACCTCTAAAAAGCGGTTGTAAGTTGTTTTTGGCCAAATAATAATTTTTTTTAAAAGCAATTACTTGCTATGGATAGAAAATATAATTTACTACTTTTTCTGATTTTAAACTTTTTTTGTTCATCGAACGATCGAAAGATGTAGTCATTACTTAAGTTTGAAAAAAAAATTATTTTTAAAACAGAAAAAAAAAATTTTTAAATTTAAGCTCTTGCATACATTATTGATAATAACAAAGGAAGTTAAGAGTTTTTACTTGTAAAGTTGTTACCATTTTTGTTCTAGGAATCACAGGATACCGTCAGCATACGTTTTACGAACATCCCTTTAACTCAAAAACTAGTTAACAGATTTTTTTTAAGATTAAGCACAGCTAATTCACTCAGACTTTCAGTAGGCGTAATCAATTTCGGTAGGATTGAAATATGTTTAGTGTCAATTTCGCTGAATTTCGAAATTTTTAAAAAGCGAAAATCTCTGTAACTTCTAAAATAATAACACTTAGTAGTGTTATTTATAGAAAAAATGAAAACTATTTGTTTACTGGATTTCCTGCTTTTTCTTCAACCATTTTGTGCTATATCGCCTAAATAACGCACAAATTTGAGCCAACGGTCTTCTCCATTTGGTTTACCTGGTTCACCAGCAATATATTTCAATTGTTTCGTGAGGCAGAGGGGTGAGTTTTTTCAAGTGAGATTAGCCATAACTGAGTTTGGCTAATTGGGTATTTATGCCTATTGGGTATTTATTTTTGCTTGTATTTTACGTCTTCGTGTCCTAAATTTGCATCTACACACAGAGAAAAATATTGTCAGTTTCCCACTGAAGTTCGGTTGATACTACCAATAAGTTTGGTACAACTGAATATTGGTTTACACCACAAAAATTCACTTAATGCAAGGGAATTTTGGCGACAACACCCAAAATATTCTGAAATCATATTTTATTTTGGTTGTGCTAACCGAATTTATTGGTTGTCCCAACCAAAATACACTTTTAATTTGTTTAGCACTTTATTTTCCAATGTGTAAATTCTTTTTAAAGGCTCAAGAGTGCAAATATTTCAAGCAGCTCACACACGCATCATACTTGTTTTGCTTCGGAGCCGTCTTATATTTTTAGCAGATTATTTTACGTACACACAGAGAAAATTTCTACCACTGGAATCCGTTAATTTTTCGAGAATTTTTATTGGAACACCCAAAATATTCAGCAAGCAAATTTGAGTATGGTTGTGCTAAACGAATTTTTGGTTGCTGTAAACGAAACACACTTTTCAATACGGTTGGCATTTTATTTTTCTATGCAAAATTTTGGCTTACTACAACCCTGTTCTTAACAGGATTCTAATGCATTTCAACAAACTTATTTGGCCAAATTTTTACTAAGCAAAAATTGTGTGGGTAAAACTTATTCCATTATTTTTAATGATTTTAATGAAATTCAGAGGAATTGTTAACAATAAATTTGGCATACAATATTTTGTTTGAGTGCAAAAAGTTTAGGCAAACATTTAAATTTTTTGGCACTTTTCTCGAGATTAGTTTAAAAAGTTACAGTATCTGAGGAAAAAAAATTTTTGCAAAATAAAAAATAATTGTGAGCTTTAACAGCGAACTTCTGTAAATGTTCAATAAAAATTGTTAAACAAAAAATATTTTTTTCCTTTCAGATCTGAGTGATCGCTACAGGAAACCCTTTATGATAGTTTTGTTTAGCAATAAATTTTATCCATGCGAAATAAAAAAAAAACAACTTAAAATTCACGTATCTTAGATTTAATTTATATTTAGAAATAAATAGACAAAAACATATTCAGTAACAAAAACAAACCCTCCTCTCTTAACTCTACTAATGGCTAGACACATGTGCATCATAATCAAATTGTTCCCAATCATGAATATGTTCACGTGGCTGAGTTGAACCCTTTGATAATAACTTTTGCTGGCGCCTCTCACGTGTCACATCAAAATCTTCAATATGTTCACGTAATTTTTTTTCTTTTTCACTCAAAGGTTGTGGTGGACGGATTTGAGTTGAAGCACGACTTTCATCCATTTGCATTTCAGACATTTCATTGCCTTGTAGTTCAGCATTGAAGAATTCATCAAAGTTTTGATATTGTAGAGATTCATCAGGTACAAAATCATCGGTCCTAATCATTTCATAGTTATTGTTGTGAATCATACTATCATCCGGTGAGGGTGAAGGATAGGCGCTTGTTATTGTTATCCATAGGAGAAATAGAATTGTAATGATTTTAAGGGACTGAAATGGAGATTTAATACAATTTTATTATTTCAGTGTTTTTTCAAGGCTTGAGTATATAATCTTTTTATACCCTCCACCATATATGGTGAGGGTATATATCAGTTTGTCATTCCGTTTGTAACATGTCGAAATATATGTCTAAGACCTTATAAAGTATATATATTTGCGATCCTTATGCATTTTTAAGTTGATTAAACGATGTTACTGTACATTCTCCCGAGCACTTTGGTATTGAAAATGAGTAAAATCGGTGCAGCCGTTAAAAAATTATGAGTGCAAATGGGATGATACCTCTAAATTCTCCATATAAATTGTTGTATTTTAGCACAATTTCATAGTAGCGACTGGTATATAATATATTTTGTCATATTTTTTCACCAGTCACTTAGAAATTAATAATATTTTGTATTCACCTCAAAAAATTTTTTTCACCACAAATTTTTTTTTTCACCACAAAAAATTTTTTTCACCTCAAAATTTTTTTTTACCTCAAAATTTGTTTTACACCAAAAAATTAATTTTCGCATCCAAAAAAGTTTTTCACCTCAAAAAATTTTTTTCACCTCCATAAATTTACTTCAAAAGTTTTTACATTATCTGTCTCAAAAATAGTAGAAAACATTTTTTTAGGATATTGGTGGAGGGTATTCAAAGATTCGGCACAGCCGAACTTAAGCCTTTTTTTATTAAACAACTATTTGTATGTGAGCTTGTTTTTAGAACATTTTAACTTAAATTCAGTTGTTGACTTTCAAATGTGACTCTTAGATTGATTTATGGTTGAAAAACTTACCTTTTTAATAAAATTTCTTGCCATTTTTTAAGTAAACTGATTATTTTTACAATTACTCAATGAAGTACTCAAAATAACAACTAAATCAATTTTCTAAATGTTTTGATTTTTATATAAATTTCACCCACTTTTTAAAAATCCTTATAATGAGAACACTTTAAGAAGACACAATTTTGGGAACACTTGATTTTTTAACGACAATAAAAACCGGAATTTCTTTAAGTAAACAAATATCAAATTCAATGTTTTATAATAAATAATTAATTGAAAAATAATACCGTCAGAAAGTCTTAAACATATACATAAATATGGCAATTTTTTGATCAATGTACTTGCTAAATTTTTTTATATATATTGGTGGATATTTGGTGCAGTTTTGTAAAAAAAAAAATGAAATGCAAAATTAAACAAGTATTGATGTTTACATTAGAATGTACACTGAACCTTATTCCTCAGAAAAATTAATAAAAATAAACAAAAAAAAAATAATAAACTTCATGCATAAACAAGGGCAGGGTAGCCAAACTAAACTAAACTTCTTTAGTAGGATTTAAAAAAAATGTATAAATAAATAAACTCAATACTTAAGCCCCTTTTAGGAGAAGAGTTAATTTACTAAAGTAAGAAAATTTGAAACAAAATTTTTTACGCGAGTAAAATTTGTGTAAAAAAATGTACTCGTACTTACAGGTTGGTTGAAAAGTTCCTGCGCTCGAAATGAAAGAATACTGTTTTTGTTACGAAATATATTTTTTTATTCAATATAATCTCCTAGAAGCTTAATACACTTGTTCCAATGATCTTCCAATAATTTTATCCCATCCTTATAATGGTTTTCCGAAAGCTCTGCAAAATAACCGTCTACGGCTGCTATGGCCTCTTCATTCGACGAAAAATGCTTTCGACAAAGGAATTGTTTGAGATTTCTCAAGCGATAGTAGTCACTGGGAGCCAAATCTGGTGAATACGGTGGATGTTCAAGCAATTCGTACTTTAATTCTTTGAATTTAGCCATCGTCAAAACACTTTTGTGAGCAGGTGCATTGTCTTGATGAAAAATGATTTTTTTCTTCTTTAAACCAGGTCTTTTCTCACGAATTTTTTCATCCAGCTGATCCAAAAGGCTGCAATAATATTAAGAGTTGATTGTTTTGCCTTTCTGAAGTTAATCAATCAACAAAATTCCTTTTGCATCCCAAAAAACTGATGCCATAACCTTCTTTGCTGATCGTTGTGACTTTACCTGCTTTGGAGCTGAAAAAACAGCTTCATTCCACTGTAAACGTTCTTTTTTCAATTTACGATCATTGTGGTAGATCCAAGTCTCATTCATAGTTATAAAACGACGCAAAAATTCGGTTTTATTCGGCTTAAAACGATACAAATTACGCTGAGAAATTTGTTTTCGATCCAGTTTTTGTTGAATTGTTAATGTGTGCGGCACTAACTTTCCAAACTGTTTTTTTATACGTAATTCTTCATGTAAAATATGGAGTACTCGTTCGTCTGAGATGCCTATGGCATTAGCAATTTCACGCTTAGTCAAACTTGGATCTTTACTAACCATACTATGTACCTGCTCAATGATTTCTGCTGTGGTTGCAGTTTTTGGTCGTTCTTCGCGTGGATCGTCTTAAAGGCTGGTACGACGACGTTTAAATTCACCAGCCCAAAATTCAACGGTGCGTTTTGAAGGTGAGGAGTCCTTATACACTTCTAACAATTGTTCATAAATTTTTTTGCTTTTAAACCCTTCAAAACAAAGTATCTAATGACTGCACAATATTCAATTTTTTCCATATTAAAAAAAAAATCAATGACACGTCAACTTCAAATGGCTTGTAAACAAAGAAAGAATTGACAGAATGACTTGCAACTTTGCATGTGTTCTCAGGACAGCTATACCAACTTGAGAAAAAAAAAGTTTGGAACTAGCAGTGCCATCTCTTGGTGAGCGCAGGAACTTTTCAACCAACCTGTATATTAATCGGACTATAAATCTGGTCCTATTACTATCAAGACATATCGAGGGTTTACTGTAGTAATCTCGTATCTTAAAAACTAGTACTTTTCAGGAGAGACAAAAAAATGTTTTATAATAGAATTTAAAATTTTTTTTTTGTTTTAATTTAAAAGATTGTGTGAATTTTAACTTTTAAAATAATTTAAAAAAAAACGTTTTTTTCTCCTGGAAAGTATTAGTTTTCCAGATACGAGGTTGCTGCAGTAAAACCTCGACATGTTTAATAAATTAAAAATATTTATTTTTTTTTTTTTTATTTATTTTATATTAATCACATAATTACAAATTATATCCTAATACCCTAATCGAGCAATAGCAACAAAGGCTATCGGCTCGTTGTAGCGAAAACAGACCAGAGCCTCTGGTGGGAATCGAACCCACGACCCCCGCACTGATAAGCTTAAAAATATTATTTAAAAAAAAAACATCGCTTAATATTTTTGACCAAAACTCATGACATTCCTGTCTTACAAGATTGGGTACAAAACGAGGTTAGGGTGAATGAAAATATATTTTTTAGAAATTTTGAATAGAAACAATCTTTGAATTTCTTTAGAAAAAGTAATTTTTTTTTGTAAAAAATATCTTTTATAATTGTTCTAAAAACATAATTCTCCCACTTCAGTAACTTTTATTTTTTAGTTTGTTAAGCTTCTTAATAAAAAAATACTGTGGCAACCCTAGCTAACAACTAACCAGTTTTCAATATTAAGAAAATCCATCACAAATTTAATTAAAACATATTAAAAACAATGAATAAAACAAAATTACAATAAAAAAAATTAACATATTAACGTTTTATCATTTATAAAATTATTATTTAAAATTCTCTCGTACATTTGTTTTTCACTTTCGCTAAATGAATCAATTTACAAGTCAATGGCCTGCGATTGCACAGATTCAGTTTTTTTTTTTTTTTTTTGCTTCCACTCAGTCTAACAAATAAGTGAAACAATCGACAACATTCAATACAGTTATTAATGAGCTTGTTGTTGCTCTACTTTAAAAACAATATAAAAAAAAATTCATCTGAAAAGGGTCCATTGTTTACTACTTTAGAAAAAAAATACACATCATTAAACGGCCATTACAAAAGTATGAGATTTAATAGTTTTACATATCGATGATTATAAATCAACAGCTCTTAACTGATTTTTGCTTTTTTATTTACAACATCATACTGAAAGGCATTTGTTATAATTGTTTTAAATTAAAAATATAAGGGTCAATTTATGATCTTTTTATATCTTCTAATCAACGCATTTTATGTTTTACAACAGGGGTTCTTAAGTACCCAGTAAACCACACATAATCAAATAATGTGTAAAGTAATGTGTAGCCATAGGAATCGACGCATTACCTTAACCATTCTTCATTGATGCAATTTACAGATAATGAGCTTCAAAATAATTTATGCATGCTTATTACAAATATGTTTACAAAAAAATTAAATGTATTGGGGTTGCCACTAACAATAAATTCGGCTCCCAGCAAAACCACACGTTACCAAATAATGTGTAAAGTAATGTGTAGCCATAGGGGCTCACGGATAACTTTACACCTTACTTCACTGATAAATTTTACAGGCAATGAGCCTCAAAGTTATGTATACCCCCACTACTTTACAGGTGATAATAAAAGGGGTTACTTATATGGTTACCAGAATGGAAAAATTAATGTGTCTAAAAATATGTTTTCATTCATATTATAAAAAAAAAAAATTATTACAAATATTTCAAACGTTATTATAATGTGGTCATGATGGGAATGGAACTTGGGAACTCTGGTGGCCAGCCAAGAACTCTACCCACTGAGTTGGGCTTCGTTTTTTCGTCAAAACATGCATACTTACAAAAAAAAAAAACAAAGTAATGTATCTAAGAATAGATTTTCAAAAATATTTCAATTATTACTTTACAGTTATAAATCATTTATTACGTAATCAATAATCAGTAACGCATTACTTTATGCTTGCAAATAATGAAAAAGGTAACGAGCTACATTACAAGGTAACGCATGAGAATATCGCACACATTACCAAAGTTTTGCTGGGTCAGCACAACTAAATACAAATGTGATTGCCGCAAATTTTGGGTGTTGCAACAAAAATTCAGTTGTAGAACCCGAATTTAATTTGGAAATTGAATTTATTTCCAACTTAATAATTTGGTTGCAGCTATCGAATTATTAGGTTATCGCAACCAAATTCCAATTGAAATACATAGTTTCAACCGAAATTTTTTTGTATTAATCGAATTTCGATCGCCCCAAAGAAATATGTCGGTGGCTCCAACCAAACTATTCGGTTGGTAAGAAATTTAGTTGTCATAATGAAACTGTTATTTATCAAATATTGATTTTTATGCCACATATGTTTTGAAAAAAAATTAGTCAGTTTTCGTATTCATATTCGTAACCAAAAAGCGGTAACTCATTACATCACGCTTTAAAATAATGCTTAAGGTAAGGTGTATACAATACAAAGAAATGCATTACTAAACTCAGAATTGGTAACTGTTGACTTTAGTTTCTAAATAAAACTTAAACTAAGGCAAATGCATTACAATTATCGGTAACACATTACTTTATGTTGAAAAATAATGATTCAGAAAAGGAGTATACATTAAAAGCTAATGCATGAGCTTATCGCACTCATTACCAAAGTTTTCCTGGGTAGAAATAAAAATGCGTCTCAGAATTATATTTTCCCAAAGACTGTAGACAAACAAGAGAAACCAATTGGCTTTTAAGGGAAAATGTGTTACTATTTGAAAATTTTACCCAATGTATTTTTTGGTTTGTTGGTTCGAAATAACTGACTGTCCTGGCTCATACATTTATTAGCTAAAGTTTTGTTTACATTATGCCTAAAATCTAACTTAAACCGGATTTCGATTATATGATATTGTATAATATTATACACAAACTACAATAAGTTCGACTAACTTTTCATAACACACGATCCCGGTTTATTTTAAAGCAAATTTTACTCTTGGTTAAGGTAGCGGAGTTGGTCTTTAATCTTGACCGTGAGTAAAATTTGCGTGAAAATATCTCTGGATAGGATTAAATTTTGCCTACTATTAGAAATCTAGTTCAAACAAGATTTTAAGCGTAATGTATATTCCCTTAAGCGACTTCACCAATTTCATATGTTTTAAAAAATGAGAAGCCTCCATATATAAATTCTTACATGAGGATGAATGGTATATATAAAATAATACATACAATTCATTATCATGTATGGTGTCAGACATTTCCATATATGATATTTTGCATTGAATATATTTACTCATATATGCTCTCATACATTTCAGATATTTTTATATAACTCGTATAATCATATACGTATAAGCATATACATGGAACTATATATGAATATATATGATTATTTTTACTCCAGTTAAGTTAAATTTTAGTTTAAATTTGAGCTTCGTCCTGAGTGAGTTTCACAGCCTCAGTTTCACCTTTTTTCACCACCTAAACATCGGAGATGACACACACAGAAACCGGTCAAGTTTAGATTTATATTAATAAAAAGCTCCATATTTTAGATTCTTATTCGACCGACCCGTGTGGGTCCTGTGACTCATTTTAAACTGTATTGAATATTTCCCGCCGGAAAACTATATTCTTTTAAAAATACAAATACACTCAGATTATTATGTAGTTAACTGTTTGTAGTTTAATAAAAAAGTTTTCCGTTCCATTTAAAAATAAAGGAAAATACATTTATTTTTCAAAGAAATATCTATATTAAATTTTTTATACATTTATTCGAAATAATTTACTATCAATTACCAATTTTTTCAGTTTCATTTATTTTTTTCATTTGTTTGAAATTTAATAAAAAATTACCCACAAAACGGAAACTTGTGGTTTTTTTGTGACCGTAACAGTTATTACAAATTTAAATTTTGTTTGCTGTCTGTTTCAAAAGAAAATATTCAAAAAATTTCAATTTGTTTTTTTATTTAAATTGGTTGTATATGTAAAAAAATTTTCAATACAAATTACAAGAACTTTATAAACACACATACATATACGAATACATTCACACAAAAATTGTTTATAGCTTCATATGCATACATACATTTTGTATTGTACGAGTATATTAAAAAAAAAAAACAAAAAATACAAAAAAGGAAATAATTTCAAATAAATGAAAAAAATATTTATTTTTGAGGGATTGGTAGGTAAAATTTTGACATTTATTTTAACTGATTATATCATTTGTTTCTTACGGATGTGTCAGTTAATTAAACAACATTTAAAAATGAATAACAAATGACATTTAATTTAAATGAAAATTAAGTAGACCGGTTTTTAAATGAAATATCATTTCTTTTAAATGATATTTTCAGTTATTTTAACTTACAAACTTTTTTAAGTGTACACTTAACTTTTTTAAGTGTACACTTAAAAAAGTTTGTAAGTTAAAATAACTGAAAATATCATTTAAAAGAAATGATATTTCATTTAAAAACCGGTCTACTTAATTTTCATTTAAATTAAATGTCATTTGTTATTTATTTTTAAATGTTGATTAATCAACTGACACATCCGTAAGAAACAAATGATATAATCAGTTAAAATAAATTTCAAAATTTTACCTATCAATCCTTAAAAAATAAATGTTTTTTCATTTATTTGAAATTATTTCCATTTTTGTATTTTTTGTTTTTTTTTTAATATACTCGTACAATACAAAATGTATGTATGCATATGAAGCTATAAACACTTTTTGTATGAATGTATTTGTATATGTATGTGTGTTTATGAAGTTCTTGTAATTTGTATTGAAAATTTTGTATATATACAACCAATTTAAATAAAAAAACAAATTGAAATTGTTTGAATAATTTTTTTTTGAAACAGACAGCAAACAAAATTTAAATTTGTAATAACTGTTACGGACACAAATAAACCACAAGTTTCCGTTTTGTGGGTAAATTTTTATTAAATTTCAAATAAATGAAAAAAATAAATGAAACTGAAAAAAAATGGTAAATGATAGTAAATTATTTCGAATAAATGTATAAAAAAGTTAATATAAATATTTCTTTGAAAAATAAATGAATGTTCCTTTATTTTTAAATGGAACGGAAAACTTTTTTATTAAACTACAAACAGTTAACTACATAATATTCTGAGTGTATTTTAAAAAATGGAAAATTTTCAAATACTTGAAAATTGTAAATATTTTCAACTTAAAAAAAAACTGAATATTTTTAACTTTCACGAAAACAAAAAAACTGCACTCACTTACAAAATTATTTTCAACCTATTTGAAATCTTTCAAAACTAAGTTTTGAACCAGGTTCTTTTAAATTTATTCTGTATAATTGAATGAAATCAAATACAATTATATGAATTTAGATATAAAAATAAATAATTAAATTCAATAACATCAAAGTTTTTGTCTCTTTTTATTATATCCAAATAATAAATCCAATGTTGTAGAAATTTTTATAATTCGATACAATTTAATATATTTAGATGATGATCCATATAAGGCATCCCAGCAAAAACATGGTATAAACTACTTATCCCAAAATTCATGGGTGGTCATTACCCTCTCGCTTAAAAAATACAAATACAGGTTGGTTGAAAAGTTCCTGCGCTCGAAATGAAAGAATACTGTTTTTGTTACGAAATATATTTTTTTATTCAATATAATCTCCTAGAAGCTCAATACACTTGTTCCAATGATCTTTCAATAATTTTATCCCATCCTTATAATGGTTTTCCGAAAGCTCTGCAAAATAACCGTCTACGGCTGCTATGGTCTCTTCATTCGACGAAAAATGCTTTCCACGAAGGAATTGTTTGAGATTTCTGAAGAGATAGTAGTCACTGGGAGCCAAATCTGGTGAATACGGTGGATGTTCAAGCAATTCATACTTTAATTCTTTGAATTTAGCCATCGTCAAAACACTTTTGTGAGCAGGTGCATCATCTTGATGAAAAATTATTTTTTCTTCTTTAAACCAGGTCTTTTCTCACGAATTTTTTCATCCAGCTAATCCAAAAGGCTGCAATAATATTCAGAGTTGATTGTTTTACACTTGTGAAGATAATCAATCAACAAAATTCCTTTTTCATCCCAAAAAACTGATGCCATAACCTTCTTTGCTGATTGTTGTGACTTCACCTGCTTTGGACCTAAACAACCAGCTTCAGTCCACTGTAAACGTTCTTGTTTCAATTTAGGATCATGGTGGTAGATCCAAGTCTCATCCATAGTTATAAAACGACGCAAGAAGTCGGTTTTATTTGGCTTAAAACGCTCTAAATTATGCTGATAAATTTGTTTTCGATCCAGTTTTTGTTGAATTGTTAATGTGTGCGGCACTAACTTTCCAAACAGTTTTTTGATACGTAATTCTTCATGTAAAATATAGAGTACTCGTTCGTCTGAGATGCCTACGGCATTACCAATTTCACGCTTAGTCAAACTTGGATCTTCACTAACCAAATTATGTACCTGCTCAATGATTTCTGGTTGCGTTTTTGGTCGTCCTTCGCGTGGATCGTCTTCAAGGCTGGTACTACCACGTTTAAATTCACCAGCCCAAAATTCAATGGTGCGTTTTGAAGGCGAGGACTCCTTATAGACTTCTAACAATTATTCATAAATTTCCTTTGCTTTTAAACCCTTCAAAACAAAGAATCTAATGACTGCACGATATTCAATTTTTTCCATATTAAAACAAGTAAAAAAGGGCTAAATTCGGCTGTGCCGAATCTTTAAGTACCCTCCACCAATATCCTAAAAAGATGTTCTCTTCTGTTTTTGATACAAATAATTTAAAAAAGCTTTTAAAGTAAAATTATGTAGGTGAAAAAATTTTTTGAGGTGAAAAACTTTTTTAGATGTGAAAAGAACTTTTTGGTAGAAAAAAAAATTTAGAGGTGAAAAAAAAATTTTTAAGGTGAAAAAATTTTTTGTGGTGAAAAACAATTCTAGTGGTGGAAAAATGTTTGAGGTGAATACAAAATATTAACTGCTAAGCGACTGGTGAAAAAATATGAGAAAATATGTTATGTACCAGTCGCTACTATGAAATTGTACTAAATTTGTATGGGCAATTTAGAGGCACCTTTACATTTTCACTAGTTTTTTTAAACATGGACTGCACAAAAAACACATTTTAAAGCATAGTTTTTGTCAAATACTGGATTTCGTTCCGGCTAATGGGAACTAGCTCTGCAGCTGAATATGCCTAATGTATTTTTGTTGTATATTGTAGCAGAATATGCCTTATAGGGAGAATTTTTTTCCAGATGCGCCACCTATTGGGAAATAGTTTCAACTAATGTTCTTTCTTTAACAGATTAATGTCTTTGATTTATGTAACAGAACTTTTGTTATTTAGATTTAGTAATGTTATTTACAGAGGTCTGCTCTGTTAGCGACTCTAACATTTCTACTTACTTAACAGAAAAAAAATAGATACAGAAAAATTGTACCAATTTGCATGGAAAATTTAGAGGTATCTTCACATTTTCACTCATAACTTTTGAACCGCTTGACGGATTTTGCTCATTTTAAATACCAAACTGCTCGGGAGGATGTTTAATAATCTGGGTAAAAATAGGCAACACCGCTTGCGTCTTCGCGTCGTGATCGCCATTTCAACAGACAGACAGACGGACAGACAGACAGACAGACAGACAGACAGACAGACAGACAGACAGACGGACATCGCTAAATCGACTTAAAATTGCATAAGGATCACGAATATATATACTTTATGGGATCTTAAACCTATATTTCGACATATTACAAACGGAATGGTGGAGGGTATAAAAAATCAATGACACGTCAACTTCAAATGGCTTGTAAACAAAGAAAGAATTGACAGAATGACTTGCAACTTTGCATGTGTTCTCAGGACAGTTATACCAACTTAAGAAGAAAAAGGTTGGAGCTAGCAGTGCCATCTCTTTGTGAGCGCAGGAACTTTTCAACCAACCTGTACAATAATAAATAATAGTGTATCTTAATCAACTAAAATTTTCTTACTTAATGAAATCGACAAAAATAATTTGTATATAAATTATAAAAAAATTTTAAAATATCTTCTTTTTGAACTCAAATATTTAATTTCATAATTCAATGTCATTTCTCATAGAAAGACTTTAAAATATTTAATAAAATTTTTAAAAAATCATTTTACAGGAGATAATTTTCTATTTTGTTCTAGTTTTTCAACAGAAATTAATACATATAATAGCAAACAAAACAACTAACAGTAAATCTTTATTTTGCGTTTACATATAAGTTCTTTTTTCACCCATTATCAGTAGGTCATTATTTTGTTGTTTAAAATAATGCAAAAAGTAACGACCTATCATTACATGGTAATTTACACAGTAACGACCTGTCATTACCATATTTTTGCTGGGTAAATTCATTTTTTATATTTATATTTAATTTATAAATCCCATGCTACTTTTCTTTTGACTATTGTGAAAAATTAAAACAAATTTTGGAAGCGAATAAGAAAATCCTTTCAATTTATTGAATTATTACTTTTATGACTTTCATAGTCGAGTATGTATCCGGTACTTAAGTAAGCAAATGCATTTACAACTCAACTTAAAAGCTGGAAAATATAAAAATGTTAAAAAAAAAGTTGGCAAATGTTTCGTTATTGTTTTGTTTTGTTTTTATTTATTTTAGCCATATAGGACATACATTCATATAAGATGTTGAAATTGGGTCAATATTTTTAATGTAAAAAAATTATACTTATCTTAAAAAGCGTGTAAATATTTTTAGTATACATATTATTAAATTTTTGCAAAACAAAAAAATCAATTTTAGGGGCAGTTAGTGTAAATTCAATTTTGTATTTTTGTTTTGTAAATTATTGTAATTAATCATATTTATTAAATATTTAATAATTATCAATGTATCTACAACCAATTAAGAATCATAAATTGACAGTATTAACAGATTATCGGTTTTTATAATGTGTTAAATTCAATAATTAATGTTCATACATGCGTACTGTAATATTGTATATATTTTAAATTTATTATAAAATCAAGGCAAATTTTTTAAACATAAACATGCTGACGTTAATTACTAACACATACACATACGTACATATAATGCTGGGGAAAAAGAGAAAATATTATGTTGGAAATGTTTTGGAAAATGTGTGCAGGATAATTTGTGCTAATAAATTCATTTATGACATTAATGTTGAAAGAAACGAAAAAACTTTGCAAATAAGTAATTTGTAATTATTGTAGTTGACTAATGATAAAAGTTTTCCTTAAATTGTAATAAAACTAAAAATAAAAAAGAAATGAATGATTGGTCAATATAAGTTATAATAGCATAAAATAGATCAGCAAGATTTAAGAACAATTTAATAAAATTCTTAGGTAATGATGTGTTTCTAAATCATATTATAATGAAAATATTTCTGTTAAAAAAAAGCAATTATATACAAAACTTTATACTCCTCCCATGTATCAAATATTTTTAACTTTTCATTAAATTTTTTAAAAAAGTTAATCATGTTCTTATTCATTAAAAATTTAAAACAACAAAAAAGTTAAAAACAAACAAATATTTAACATAGCATTTGAAATATTATCCACCAAAATAACAAATTGAGTAAAAACAAAACTCCCTTATCAAAAATGTTATAAACAAAAATTTTTTAAAAAAAAGTTTATGGCGAAAAAATGTCTTTGATCCAGCACGCGTGTGCCCTGCGATTTATGTAAAATACCATAAAATACATGAAGTTAACAGAAATAAAAAAAAAATATATTGTATAAAAATATAAAACAACAGAAATAACAGCATCAAAACACCTCAAAACAATTCAACTGTGTTGAAAACGTACGAAATTTATATTTTTTTTTCTGAATGTTAGTGAATATGAAACAAGCTATAACAACAACAACAAAAAACATGTAAAACAACAAAAAAAACTTTGTAATTATACAAAATTTCCATATAGTACAGTTTATCACAAATAAACGAAAAAATAAACATAAAACGTTAAATTATGTTATGAAAAATTGTAAAAATTTTAAATGGAATAGCTTTCGCAAACATAAAAAGAATATTTTTAGAATAAACAAAAAATAAATGATCCTTTTGTTGATTTTTCTAGTTTTAAAAACAATGAAAACATATAGTGTTCAGTATAAGTTAGTAGCATTGACACCCTAATTTAAAAATAAAAAATTTTCTTTTTAAAACCGACAAAAATATTTAACATTACAACATTAAATCATCATCAGACCTTGAAATTTTAAATCAGCGAGTTGATTTCATATTTTATAAATTAATTTATTAAATAATTTTTAAAATCATAATTGATTAATCACTTTCATTTGAATCTTTTTTGATTCAATTGAATTCGCGAATTAAAAAAGATTGATTTGATTTGCGAAATAAAACAAATTAAAAAAACATTAAAATTGACTTGCAAATGCCACTTAGTTTTCTAGATATTCGCCATTTTGTAAAATAGTAATTTTTAAAAATGGCCGGTATCTCGAAAACTAAGCGAGATAGGGCAAAACGGACAACATTTTTGCTCAATCTTTTGCGATAATAAAAATAAGTCTGGTAAGGAAGACATCCCTAGGAATATATTTTTATAAAACAGCCACAGGGTGACCCATTTTTATACGAAGGAAATGGAATAGGAAACAAAATTGGTATTACCGTAGTATGTTAACTTATATTATCATATAAATTCATAAAATAAATAATCACCCTGTGGCTGTTTTAAAAAAATTCTGTGAAAGACTTCGGGAACCTACCGAACCCATTCTATACAAGGGTGACCTTTGCCAAGCTTCGCAAAAATTTTGTCCATTTTGTGTCATCTCGTTTGGTTTCCGAAATATTTCCGCATTTTATAAAATTGGATTTTTTTTAAATAATCGGTATCTCGCAAATTAAGCGACATAGGACAAAATTTTTACTCGACCAGAGTAGTAATATACTGCGACAATAAAAATTGGCCAGGTCCAGAAGACAACCCTAGAAATCTATTTTTATAAAACAGCTACGGGTGACCCATTTTTATACGAACGAAATGGAATGGGAAACAAAATTTTTTATTACCGTAGTGTGTTAACTTATATTATCATATAAATTGATAAAAGAAATATTCACCCTGCTTTATAAAAATTCCCTGAAACCCTTCGGGCTTAAAATTAAATTAATCGTGATTAAAAAAAATTATTTTGATTCGCGAATGAAATCATATCCGAGAATCAAAATAATCAATTTTTGATTCGCGAATCATATCAATTTTGATTTGATTTTTTTACTTAAAATTGAATTATTTAAATTCAAATATTTCGTTTGATTTATAAAAAGAACTATTTACATCAACTTTCTAATAAGATAGAAATTAAATCATGGTAGTAAATAAATCAATCAGAAAAATTAATTCTCGAATTAATTCTTTAAAATTTACATCAGATTTATAAATTGGTTAAAGGAATTATATTTTTAAAGATCTGATTATCATCAGACGTCATATGCGATTATTCCTAAATAAACAGTATACACTCTAAAAAAATTTTCATTTTGTTACCAACGCACCCACAAATTTTGTTATTTCTTTATAGTTATTCAAAAATCAATTAATGAAAGGAATTTTTAAATTGTTTTCTAATAGTGTGTGAATCCAAATAAAATTGTGTCTTAATCAGGGATCCCTTTCTGCGCTTTATTTTTTACGTAGTCACAAATGATTTTTACGAAGGCAGTATTCACTTTATTTCGCGGCTGTATCAACCCAAAGCATTTTTGAAACATAGTTGCAACTTCTTAAATGGCTAAATCAGTTTTTCTAATTCATTTCTAATTTTCATAAAAATATGAAGATTACATAAATGTTGATAAACTTAATATATCTCCAAATAGAAAGTTTAACAAATACAATTCACAAGAATTTGTGATAAATTTTATATTTTTGTTTTGGTCACAGAGCGTTTGTTATGTTGTTATTTGTTTTAGACAAAATAACAAACAATTTGATGCCAACTATAAATATTTAATGCTTCATCAAATTCAACACTTTTGTTATTATTTGTGATTCAATTGTAAAATAAACAATATTATTATATTACAGACTACCATTAATTAAACATATTTTTTTTATCTTGTAACAAATTTGACAATTATTATTTTATTGTTTGTTGTCTGTTGGTTGGTTACAGATGTTCAATGTAGTCCTGGTAGGAAATTTCTAGTTATACAACAAATTAAGAAAATTACTGGTAGCAAAAAAAAAGCAGTGGTAAGGCACTAGCAATGAAAGTACCCCAATTTTCATATGTGATCGATAAACATCTAAAAACAAACTAACGATTTTTTTTTTTCATCCACTAGGGGAAAAAATTCCGAAAAACTTAGGTTCTTTTTTATTCGGAAATGTTAGAAATTCTATAGAAAATCTTTACTTAAATAATATCCTAGCAAAACTTTGGAAATGGGTGCGAGCATAAAGTAATAAGTTACAGATTATTGATTACGTAATAAATGATTTATAAATGTAAAAATAATTGAAATATTTTTGATACATTACTTTGTTTTTAGATACATTACTTTGTTTTTTTTTTTGTGTTTTTTTTTTGTGTAAGAAAAAAACGAAGCGCAACAATTCATTTAAGTTTAAAGCAATCAAAAGTTATATGCGTCGATAGCTTAGTGGGTAGAGTTCTAGGCTGACAGCCAGAGCTCCCAGGTTCGCTTCCCATCATGATCACATTATTTTAATAACGTTTAAAATATTTGTAATAATTTTTTTTTAATAAAAATCCCAATAAACATTGAAAAAATTAAAATTTCTGTTTGCTATTGAAAATCAGCCAGATCGGTTGATAAATGGTGAGATATTGCAAAAAACTAGGACTACCTCTAATATTTTCCGTAAAATCCCTTTGTTTAATATGTATGTAGAATTTTACGCATAACAAACACATCCATTTGTTGAAATTCATACAAATTTATACACATACAAAGATTTGTCATTTAAATAAAAACCAAACAAATCTGTTATAAACGAAAACTGTTTATTTTTTACTTCTATTAACGACTGTTGCATATAAGCTTCAATGGCACAGTGGTCTAAGTGCTATGTCACAAAAAGTTTTTTCTCTTAGACGCGGGTTCGATCCCCGTCTATTCAACTTTTTTGTGCAACATTTTTTTTTATTTTCTTAAGACTTTTTTTTTAACATTAAGAACTAATTTTAATAAAATTTTAAGTTAATAATTAAGGCTAAAAACATCAAAATTTGTATAAAAACCCTCTGATACAAACAAAATGCAAACGGTTTTATTTCTATTTTTGCTCCGATTTAAAAGAATTTATAAAAAGATTTTTAAACCATTTTATTTCTCATATATTAAGAAAATTTTATACCTAGTTCCTTTTTGAGTGCAACTATTTTAGGTCATAACTGATAATAATTTGTAAAACATATTTTTATAAACTATGTTTTAAAATTTAGCTAAAGAAATTAAAAACATTTTTTAAAAAAGCAAAATAATATCCCAAATACAAATTTGCCAGCTATATTAAACGTTTAGAAATATATAGAAATAAAACACATGCAGTTCTAGTGAAATCTTCTAACGACTTGTAAACAAATATTTTTTTGGTCGAAAAAAGCTTTTTCAGAACTAAAAAGATTTTTGAAAAAAAAAAATATTACAACACTGATTGGCATTATGATCGTGATTGTTATTGTTTTTATTTTATTTGTTGAACTTTTTGTCTTTCACCTCTTCACCTTTTATACACAAACAACCATACAAAGGTTTGTCATTTAAATAAAACCCAAACAAATCTTTATTTACTTCTATTAACGACGTTTGCTTATGTCCTTCAATGGCTCAGTGGTCTAAGCGCTTTGTCACAAATACTTTTTTTCTTTTAGTCGCGCGATCGAGCCCCGTCTATTCAACTGTTTTTGTACAATTATTTATTTTTATATTTTTTAACACTTTTTTTTTTGGTAATTTTTTATTTTTTTTTTTTTTAACAAAACAAATACCTCCAGCACAGTTGGCTTAACGATGTCGGTCAGCTTTTCTGTATAATTAGAGGACGGAAAGAGGAAAAGTTTCCAAATAAGTTGCAAGCATCTTGGTTATCAATACATAACATCTGACCAAATGTGGGCGGGATCCTTGAATTGGGCGTGGCACAAAATAGATTAATTTATATCTCAAGAACGGTAAGACCTTAATTAAATACTGCATAAATGGACTAAAAAAATCAAAATTTTTATAAAAACTAAAATTTTAGAGCTGTAATATGACCTATGGATACGTCTTATATATCCAAAGATTGAAAATCTTTAGTAGAACATATTTTCTGAAAATAGTTATGACCAAAACATACATTTTTTTAAATATCTATTTTCAGGAACCATAAAGCTTCCCAAGTCCAAGTTTTATCATTAAACTAAATGGTAAATTTCCTCTTAAAGATGTCCGTATATAAATCTGTCCATTCCATATATGTCCATTTATAAACTTCACTTTTTTCCCAACCATGGTGAAGGGTATATAAGATTCGGCATAGCCGAATTTAGCCGCTCTAACTTGTTTTTCTTATTTTTGAAAGATTCTACAAATTTCTACGCTTCTAAATAAAAAAGTATTAGTGAAAAAAAAACATCGAAGGTCAAAAAATCAAGATTAAATATAAAAAACTAAAACTATAAAAATGTATGTATTTTAAAAAGAATTAATAATTTGTTCCAAAATCAATCCGTGTTTTTATGGCTTTGTTGAAACTTGAATTTAGGGCTTCATAGCAAGTGTTATTATTATGTTGTTTGAATTTAAATCGAACTGTGATTCAAGGCTTGAATAAAAGTATATTTTAACTATAGTGTTCGACTAGAATTCCAGTGTCCGTTTTGCTGGAATATGCTATAGAATTAAAGTGTAATTAAATTATAAATCAAGGCTTCAAATTGGAAATTACGACATGAATAATACTTAAATTTAGCTTTAATTCCAGCAAAAATGCTTATTGTGAATTTTTCTTTTTGGAAATCTATTTTTAGACACCCCTGACATTATCACCTCTAAAGTAATAGGTCTACACATTACTTGGAGGCTCAACGCCTGTAAAATTCATCAGTGAAGTAAGGTGTAAAGTAATCCATGAGCCTCTATTGCTATACATTACTTTACATATTATTTGGTAATGTGTGGTTTTGACATACATAATTCTTATGTTTTAGCATATGGTGGGCAAGTTGTTTCAAAAAGTACGAAAAAAGGGTTTTGTTAAATCCAAAATAGGACGAATATCTACTGAAATTTAATAACGAGTGAAATATATGAATTTGGCAAATATAAAAGTCAAAATAGTACCGGTACCAGAAAAAGGCCCTCGAAATCCCATTCCAATAATACCTTGGTAAACAGTTGGTTCCAATGAATATGGATGTTATCATTTCGACGTATCCCAGCACTTTGGACACACATAAATATAGCATCGTATTTTTCTGCTTGGAATGTTATTTTAAAAGCTAAAAAAAACGACAAAATTGCTGGAAAATTAATTGATACATTTTTAATTGCAACTGCTCGTACTCGTCCATTGAAAATAATGTTAATATTGACTTTGGTTGTGGTTATCTTGATTAATTAGGACATCAATCATTAATTGTTGGTTTTCGGTAGATGTTCGAGTGAGTAATATTTGTAGTTGTTGTTGTTGCATTTTTTTATTTATGAATTATTAATTATAAATCACCTGCTGGTTTAAATAATAATAATGATGATGATGATGATGACGAAAATGCCCATATTGCCAATAACAAATCCAACCCAGTTGATGGTGATGGCGGTGATGATGATCTTATTCAAGGTCATAATATTTTTCCTGTTCACTGATTTTTTACTCATAATTGCAATTTATATTTGTTGCCAAAATGATAATATACCAACAGGCAAACATATGCATGCATAATTGTGTACACCGAATATTATACTTTGTGTGTATATTTCAATAATTAATATATATAAACTGTAGTTACACTATCAGACAAAATAATGTATAAAACTGTAAAAAAAACAATGGAAATTTTAGCAAACCTTATTTGTCAAATCCGTAGAAGTCTATAGTATAAAAAAAACTTTTCGTTTTGG
Source organism: Eustalomyia histrio (assembly GCA_949748255.1). NCBI lineage: Eukaryota > Metazoa > Arthropoda > Insecta > Diptera > Anthomyiidae > Eustalomyia > Eustalomyia histrio. The sequence continues at coordinate 7,864,201 of OX456523.1, forward strand.
TATACAAAATTATCAGACCTAAAACTTACCAGAACTATAACTATAATCTTGTGAAAGCTAGAAATCTTGAATATTTTCGTGTTATCTCTTAATTTTCAATAATTATTGTTGATTTAACCCATCCATTTATGCAAAGTTACGAAATTTTAATTCGTTGTCAATGGAAACGTGATTAAAATAAATAAAACTCAAATTAAATAATCTTGACTTTGTGAATACTTAATTTAAAACCTGTTTAATATTTTGTTAAACTACAGATGAATTTCTCCAAAAAAGATCGATATTGTTAGTATTTGTCTTAAATGTCACGCCCACTTGAAAAAGGGGCGTTATACATTACGTTTTTATTATAAATGGTGCCCTTTTAATATTTTAAAATTAATTCAGTTAAATTTAAACAGTTTCAGTTTTGTTAAGATTTATACTTTTTTTTACAGATTTATACTTTATTTTGTCCGTTAGTGTAGCATCATTCCGGCGGGTAGGCGATGCAAAGGAAAGTATCAACATTTTGCAATTCCATAATTATGTGCAATTTGCCACAAATATTTATTATACGTTAAATATTAACTCTTTATGAACCACAGTATTGCACAGTGGGATATGAGATGAATTTATTGCAACATTATTTGGTGTACACTCAAAAAAAAAGTTTCATAATATTTATAAAATATTTTATTTTATAAATATTATGATATAGAAACACTAAAAGTAATTGGAATGGAGCGGGGAAACAATAGAATTGAAGCACTTGATAAGTGGATAAAAAAAAGAATGAATAAGTAGATTAAAATATAATAGAACGCGAAACGAGTGGAATTGAAAAACTATACAAGGGAAACGGAATGGAATGGAACGGAGAACCGTTGGAATTGAAACACTAGAAAAAAAGAACAAAATTAATTGAAACTGGGAACAAGTGAAGTTCAAGTATTACCCAAGGGGAACGAGTGGAATTGAAACACTATACAATGGAAACGGAATGGAATGTAACGGAGAACGAGTGGAATTGAAACGCTAGATAAAGAGAACAAAATTAATTGAAACTGGGAACAAGTGGAATTCAAGTATTACCAAGGGGAACAAGTATAATTGAAACACTATACAATGGAAACGGAATGGAATGGAACGGAGAACGAGTGGAATTGAAACGCTAGACAAAAAGAACAAAATTAATTGAAACTGGGAACAAGTGGAATTCAAGTATTACCAAGCAGAACGAGTGTATTTGAAACACTATACAACGGAAACAGAATGGAATGGAACGGAGAACGAGTGGAATTGAAACACTATATAAAAAGAAAAAAATTAATTGAAACTGGGAACAAGTGGAATTCAAGTATTACCCAAGGGATATGAGTGGAATTGAAACACTAGGTAAGGGGAACGAAATGCAATGCAACTTGGAATGAGTGAATTTGAACTTATATTATTTATTTAACCGATTTTTCTTTATTTTTACGTGTTTTTTAAACTGATCGGTCAATGTGGGCATTGCCGTGTAATGGTAAGCGCATTGGACGGTTACACTAAATGTTTCTGGATTGAACCACCCGGGATAGCAAAATCAATTTAGAAAAATTATATGAGTTTTCTATTCCTCGCATAACCCATAGCACTTAACCTCACCAAAGTACAGTAACATAACAAGCCTATGGACTTAAAAGCACAATAACAGTGTTGCCATATTTGAGCCCTTCATCTTTCAACACCATTTTAGTTCATAAATGTTAGGTAAATATTACTTTGATGAGGTTAGTAAAATAGAAAATCATATATAGTATTTTTATAATACTGAAAATCAAACTTGCAGCCTTCTGTAAAACAGTCCAACGCGCTAATCATTACACCTCAACGTCAAAAAAATATGAAGTTTTTTAACAATTTTTCATTCACTTTGTGAAAAAAATTTTTAAGTCTACTGAAAATTTTGACTAATACTGGTTTAATAAAATACTCTCTGTGTAAGGTCAGTTTTGGGAGCACACTAAAAGAACAACGTCAATAAAAATTTTACAAAACTTACAAATTTTCAAAATCGTAATGGCTTATTTATAAAGTTATTAATCATATTTACAAAACATTGTTTAATATGATTAAAACTTTAATTATTACAATTTTTTTATAACATAATAAAAAATAAATTTTCCTTAGTGAATAACTTTTTTTTTTCTTTTTTTGTTTAAATAAATTCATCATTTGCCAGGTTAAATACATAATGCAAATATTTTCATGGTATCGAATAGTTATTTAAAAAAAAATATATAATAATTTCATGAAACGCAATCTTTATTAAATTAAAACAATTATGAAATCAAACCTTAGGCTCTTTATAATTTAAATCCATATATATATTTAATTTTTCCACTGTTTGTAAATTTACAAATAAATATTTTGTTATCATTAAAAATTAACTTTCTAATAAATTTAAATATTTTTGTAATTTACAAACCAACTTTATGTTTGAAAACAATTGCTAATAAATTATGCAAAAATTAATTTTCAAATAAACAAACAAAAACAAAAACGTAATCGCACGTAAAAACATATGTTTGAAATGAGTATTTAATGTGTTGATACAAACGATTATAAAATATTTGTTATTTGTATTCATTGCGGTAACGGGCATTATGGTTATTGGGCTATTGTTGGTAACAAATCAAAAACAAACAAAAAAAAAGGTTTATTTATTATGCCAAATTATCTTATTTGGAAATTTATTTAACAATATTTGTCTAAATTTTTGAAATATTGTGTGAGCGATTGAATATTCTGTAATGCTTTATTGAAAAAAAAATATAATCTGGTTATTTAGCCAAACTCACAAGATTTATTTTTTACATACAGTAAACTCTCGATAACCGGAATGCCGTTAGCTTGAATTTGCTTAACGCAAAAAAAAAGTTTGTAGAAAAATTTGTAAACAGTTTTTAATCCCACTTTAATATTTTTGTACTGATTTTTAGTAAAATAATTGTTATTTAGCAAATCTTTTTGCCATTTACATTTTACAAATTACAAAATTTTTACAGAGTATTATCAAATTTTTGTTGCTGATTTCAGAAATGATATTACAAATTTTTGAAAACCGATTTGCAAAAATTAGCAAATAAAATTACTAGTTTTAAAGAAGTGGATATTGAAAGAAATGTTATTTCTAATTAAAACTTACACCTACAAATGGTTACATGGATAAAAAAAGGGATCGGAAGTAATATACCGACTTATGTCTAAAAATAAGACATCAAATTTAAATAGCATTAAAAAAGTTTTTTAGTTCGAAAAATCAGACCTAAAAATAATTAAAATTTTACCATAAAAGTAAAAAAAAACTACTAAAGAGATTACTAAATTAAAAAAAAAGTGATAAATCCTTTTTTGTTTTTAAAATGTTTAAGCCTTTTGGTTTTTTTTTTTTTTTTTGATTTTGTCTAAAATATATTTTGAAAAAAAAAATAAATAAATGTAAAAAATTTTGATGCTCGATAAAAAAATAAATTTGAAATTGTGTGCTATAATATTAATAATATTTAATAAATTTTTTTGCTGATTTAGGCAAACAGATTTTAAATTCCACTTTATAAAAAGTTTACTAAAATTTAGCAGCGGCAGCTAATTTTTTCTACAAATTTCATTTTACTACACGTCAGCAGACATGTTTTGCTGGACTCAAATTAGCAAAATTTCCCGTAATAACAGTAAAATTTTCAGTTGACATTACAGACTTTTCTTGGTGAGTGTACAAAGGCTATTTTCATATATATTAGATACTTTTTTTAAATTGTTAAAATTTGCATATTTCGGGTTTTTTAGTTTATTTTTTTTTTGGGGTCTTGAAAATTTGTATGACAAACTTTTGGCTTTGCGGTGTTACGCGATTAGTTATGTCTGTTTTCCGGATTGGTACGATTCATTCCACAATTTTATACCAAACAATAATAAAATTTTCGTAATTTTTCGATCTTGTTGACCTTCAAAACGCTGTAAAAAAATAACAAGAAGGTACTTAACCAAAGTTGGACTCATGTTTTTACCCCGCAATAAAAACCATCCACTTTATTGATAAAATTGTGTTGAATGGAGATCGCCAAATCGACTCAGTGAGTGATTCTGAGTTGAGAATGGGCCTACTCCCACTACAATGAAAACAACTTATACGTTATATCTACGAAAATGTTCGTAATTAGTACGAAATATTTCGTTATTTCGTACCACAAAATAAAATATACGAAATCTACGAAATTTTCCAATTATTAAATTTAACTTTTTAATAATTTGAGAGCTCTTTTTATATTAAGAAGACTAAAAGACTTATTCTAGAAGTACAACAAAAATAAGAAATGATTCCAAATTAAATTTTTGCCTTAACTGAATTTCGTAAAATATACGAAGGTTTAGTATATTCTACGAAAAAAATTAAGTAAAAACTATTTTTTTTATTTCATAAAATGTTGCTAAAAAAAAACCTAGATTTGTACGAAAACTAGACTTATAATAATCCAAGCATAAAAATACGAAATAAATATAAAAACAACAAAAACTATCTTAAAAAAAGCCAATTCATTTCAGGGTGTCCGCCGGGAAGGTATACTACTTTGTTTTGCCGCCATTTTGGTAAACATTAGTCTTGACAGTTCATATTTGGCAGTCGTGAAGTAGACACGTAGCAAATTTATTATGGAAAAATATTCGATAAACCAACGTGTTTTAATCGTTAAAACAGCTCGCTCATTACAACCCCGATATTCATGAAAAAATCATAATGAGTGACGAGGCACATTTTCATTTAATTGGATTTGTGAATAAACAGAATAGTCGGTTCTGGGCAATGGAAAATGAAAACGGTGTAACGGTTACTGTGAATGGGGAGCGATATCGTGATATGATTGAAAACTTTAAAACGCCACAACTGCATGCTTTGGGCTTGATTAACATGTGATATCAACAAGACGGTGCCACATCGCTTACAGCCAGGATTACAATGGAATTACTGCGAGACGTGTTTCCACAACAAATTATTTCAAGAAATGGTGATTTTGATTGGTCTCCACGTTCGCCTGATTTGACTACTCCGGACTTCCTTTTGTGGGGATATCTGAAAAGCAGGGTTTATGCAAACAAACCAGAAACGCTTGGGCAACTCAAACAAAATATTCGTGATGAAATCAATGAAATACCGCGTGAAATGTGTGAGAATGTAATGAAAAATGTGCTAAAAAGGACTCGCATATGTGAGGCTAACAGAGGTGGACATTTATCTGATATTGTATTCATTGCCGACATTAAATAAAACATTTATCAATATAAGATCCATTCCCTTTCATTAAATCAAAAATTATAAACAAACAAAGTTGTATATCTTCCCAACGGACACCCTGTAGTACTAAAAGAGTTTGGATGTATAACACTGTATTATAATGTGTATAAAATTCGGTTTAAATGGGCAAATAACATTTATTTTTAATTTATTTTTAGACATAAAATGATCACACATATGATATTTTAAAAAATACAATTAAACATTATTGGTAATCCAATTATGCAACAATTTATTTAACAGCAGCAATAAATGCATAAAAACACAAAACAATAAAATATAATACTGTTTAATTTTTACACAAGTACCTATAAATAAAACACCCACAATAACAGAATGGAACGGAAACGGATACACATGATATGTATACATTGGTATATTGTAGTGTAAAAATTAAAATTGCACACATACACACAAACTTTCATATAGTCCCATTTTATATGTGAAAGTGTTTGTTTGTTTGTTTGTTTGAGTGTGTGTTTTCTGTGTATTTAGTGTTGTTGGTATTATATAATATAAGTTTGTAGGTACTTTCAATTTTGAGCTCTTAATGAAATCATAAAAAATTCAATTGGTATTTTAAATTGATTACTGTTTGACCACAAAGTTGACATTGTTGCCACAAGTGGTCACACGTGCGTGTACATGCATGATTTTTAGTAGATTGTATTGCATTCACAAGCTGCTAACAATTCTATTTAACTTTTCAGAGTTTTATACTAACATATTCTCCTCTGATCTTTAAATCTAGATGTACTCTCATATAAGTTTATATATTTTTTTTTGTTTGCTTGTAAAAAAAACTTTTTACTAAAACTAAATTTTATTTGAACAAAATTAAATTTGTGTTACACTTATAAAATTCATATACTACTATAAAATATATAAAGATGCCATGGCAAATTCAGATGAGGACAAAGAGTTAAACGAAGATGGTGTTGTAAGTGTACATTAGGGATATAACTTTTTTTTACTAAAAATAATAATTGCACTGATAAAAACCGAAATCTTAGGTCAGTTTAAAACAAAAACCTTAAGCACCTAATACGATTTCTAAAACCTTCCAAAATTTTTTATTGCTTTTTTAACAATTTTAAAACAACATAATATAAATAAATGAAAAGTACAAACTAGATGTTAGAAGAAATAAATTTAAAGTTTAGTGTTTTAGGAGTAATAAAAATCTGAAAAATTATTTTAAATATTGGCATCAAAAAAAATCCTAATTTCAAACTTCATCATATTTTTAGCGGAATGTTATATAACAATCGGGAAAAAGTAAAAACTCAATTATATATATTTTTGATATTTGCAAAAAAAAAAAAAGAAATGCCAAAAGTTATATCCCTAGTGTACATGTGGTAAAGTATAACAAAATTTCCTAATAATAATATAAATTTGCATGTGCCTGAAATGTAGGGAACATGTAGCAACAACAGCCGCAGCAGCACTAATAATAATAAGAATCTCATCTCATACTTGAAATTATATTCAATATATGCATATATGGTCGTTATCGCACGTACTATCAAAGAAACTTAAAGTCTACTCTCAAATTCTACCGTGGTTTGAAACACCATATCGACTATTTGAGGTTTTTTGGAAAAGCATGTAATATATTCCTCTCAACATATTCACACACACACACACACATATAACATAATACATATATTTATATAAGTTAAGGATATTCACAAGCATGACATATGCATGCAAACTAGCAATGAAAGAAAAACCCTAAATGCTTTTAACTTTTGTAAGGTAGTAAAAGGAAGGAGGTGCAAAAGAAGGCCATTGAGTATTGCATCTAAAACTCTATGCTACTCGTATCTTTCTCATTTACGAGTGAAAGATAAAGTTTTTTTTTTTTTGTTATTTGTGGAGAATTTTGCGGTTCAACAGAAGCACGTCGCATGCATCCGATGAATTATAATCAGATCATTTCTAACAATACCATAAAGTAGTGAAAGAGTACGTAGAACCTGCAATAGCAGTGGCATGCAAGTATGCAAGTAGTACAAACGATTATGACTACAACAAACAACCAACCATCCAACCAACCAACCAACGAACCAATGTTTAAATGTAGATGAAGAAGTTGTCAGTTTTTGTTAAGTAATTGCAATAAGATGTGGAAATATTTTCATTTCATTTCCCAAAAATTATTTCTAACAAATAGTTGTGGCAGCTTAACATGTCTTAGGTTTTACTTTTGAGTTTATATCACTTGCTTACTTATTTGTGTGTGTGTGTCTAATTCATTCCTTCATTCATTCGTTTCTGTGGAGGTGTAGTAATTTTGACAAATCAAAATGATATTGTTGTAAAAAGAAACTTCTGTGTAAATTGTAATTGCCTAAAGAAATTACAACAATAAATTTTATTAACCCTTTAAGTAAGCAGTTATAAAATATTACAGAAAAATATAAACCCCTATAACTAGATTTTGCGGTTAAAGATTTGTTTAAATTATCATTATTTCGCCATTATTCTAAAGAGTTTGGTACTGAAAATAAGAAAAATCGGTCTACACTCAGGAAAATAATTTCAACAAAAAATTTCAACATATACATTGGACCAAAGTCTATGAAAATTAAGACTTCTTCATCATTTCACAGAAAAATGTTATCAACACTTTTTTTATTTATGGACTGACACAGGCAGTTTAAGTATAAAAAGGCAGTCTGAGTATAAGACGATAGTCTGAGTATAAGACGGTAGTCTGAGTATAAGACTGTAGTCTGAGTATAAGACGGTAGTCTGAGTATAAGACGGTAGTCTGAGTATAAGACGGTAGTCTGAGTATAATACGGTAGTCTGAGTATAAGACGGTAGTTTGAGTATAAGGCGGTAGTCTGAGTATAAGACGGTAGTCTGAGTATAAAACGTTAGTCTGAGTATAAGACGGTAGTTTGAGTATAAGACGGTAGTCTGAGTATAAGACGGTAGTCTGAGTATAAGACGGTAGTCTGAGTATAAGACGGTAGTCTGAGTATAAGACGGTAGTCTGAGTATAAGACGATAGTCTGAGTATAAGACGGTAGTCTGAGTATAAGACGGTAGTCTGAGTATAATACGGTAGTCTGAGTATAAGACGGTAGTCTGAGTATAAGACGATAGTCTGAGTATAAGACGGTAGTCTGAGTATAAGACGGTAGTCTGAGTATAAAACGGTAGTCTGAGTATAAGACGGTAGTTTGAGTATAAGACGGTAGTCTGAGTATAAGACGGTAGTCTGAGTATAAGACGGTAGTTTGAGTATAAAACTGTCTTAGTATAAGATGGTAGTCTGAGTATAAAATTGTCTTAGTATAAGACGGTAGTTTGAGTATAAGACGGTAGTCTGAGTATAAGACGGTAGTTTGAGTATAAAACTGTCTTAGTATAAGACAAAAGTTTAAGTATAAAACTGTCTTACTATAAGATGGTAGTCTGAGTATAAAATTGTCTTAGTATAAGACGAAAGTTTGAGTATAAAACTGTCTTACTATAAGATGGTAGTCTGAGTATAAAATTGTCTTAGTATAAGACGGTAGTCTGAGTAAAAAATTGTCTTAGCATAAGACGGTAGTCTGAGTATAAGACAATAAGACAAAAGTTTAAGTATAAAACTGTCTTAGAATAAGATGGTAGTCTTAGTATATAATTGTATTAGTATAAGGCGGTATTCTGCGTATATGACTGTCTTAGTATAAGATGATATTCTGCATATAAGACTGTCTTAGTATAATATACTATTCTACAGTATAAGATGCTATTCTGTATAAGATGCTATTCTGCGTACAAGATGATTTCTGTAAAAGGTGGTATTTGACGTATAAGATGGTCTCAGTATAAGATGATATTACTATAAGATGTTTCTCTGCTTATAAAATGGTATTCTGCGTATAAGTTGATCTCACTTTAAGACGATCTAAGTATTCGGCGTATAAGATATTCATGGTATAAAATGGGATTCTGCGTATAAGATGGTAGTCTGAGTATGAGACGATCTTAGTATAAGAATACTATCTTAGTATAAAATGGCATTCTACGTAAAGGACGGTAGTCTGAATACAAAACGATCTTAGTACAAGAATGCCTTCTTAGTCTAAGACGGAATTCTGCGGAAGAAGTTCTTAGTATAAGATTTTATTCTGCGTATAAGACTATTTTGGTTACAAGTGGAAAGTCTGAGTATAAGATGGTATTCTGTATATAAGTAGGAAATCTGAGAACAAACGATTGCCTGAGATTCGCGGTATTCTGAGTATAAAAGGAAGTTTAATAAAAAACATACTGTTAGTATTATATTATTGTAAATTATAAAATTAATCTAACAAAATTCAGTGGTCGACTGGCAGAGAGCTAAAGGGGAAGTATTAGTAGTCTAATTTAGGTATAAATCATTTGACCAGTAGTTCACACTAACTTTTACTTTACGAACATATATAGAGAATTGTTAGTACTTAAAAATTATGTTTTTTTTTTAATTATTTTATTTAAATAATATGAGACATACCCAAAAATTTAAAATTTTTACATTAAAAAAATAAAAAAAAATATATAATTTACAACCGATAATGGATACAACCGCATCGTGGATTCACCGTTTTTCTTTTGATTCATATAAACATTTTTCGATTAACTCCATTTCAATGGTGCTTGCAAAAAATAGGTCCACTGTATGTTCTTCTCATTCAAAGATTCCCTTCCTCTCTTCATAGGTTAATTTAAAACGTTTTAAATATATCTCAACTTCTTTTCCAATCTTGAATTAAAATTTTTTATCATTCTTCATGCAAACGTTTTAGTAATATATGCACATAATTTTCTTCTTTGGTGGACTTCATCTCTAAGGTAACAACAATGAAAGATATCCCAACAAACACAGGCAGCCATCGTGGTAGAAGTAGTCAAACATCACTAAATGTGTGTGCGTGTGTGTGCATGTGACTCTATATGTGACTTATCTGTCATTGCTGGATACCATAGCAACCATAACCAACAAACCAACCAACCAAGTGCAATCACTTAAAGGATTTCACTTTATATACAGTTTTTTTCTTCTTCATCTTCTTTTCTAAAAGAAATTTATCTGTGTCCTATGGCTTTAAATTGTTATAAACTGCAACAAAAATGAAAAATTTCTTCTTCTTTTTTTTTAAAAAATATAAATAAAAAAACAAAGTTTAACCAAAATAAAAACTGTGTTGAAACCTGAAGTATGTATATGTACAAACATATATTTAGACTTACGACTAACTATAGTTATTGTATAAAAATGTTGTTGTACATGTACGTATGTGTTTTAAAATAATTGCTATACTGTAAACAATACTTACTGTAACATACATGCAACATACTAGTAGTGTACTCTTCGTACTCTTATTTCACATGTAGTGGTGTTGAGTGTTAAAATAAATAAAAACAAACAAAACAACAAGAAACAAATTTCATATTAAACAAAGTTGCAACAAAAAGATGTGTGTGTGTTTTTTTTTTTCATTTCGTCCTTATATACTATAAAGGACAAAATTATGCTAAAGTGTTAAAGTAGATGTTGTAGTTATTATGGCTGGAATATGTTATTTTCAGAGCTTCTTGTTTGCAATATAATGTAATATGATTTTTTTTTCTTTCTTTCGTATAAAAAAACAAGTTAAATATATGAAGAAATAATGTGATTTTGTATCACATTTTTTTCATATTCCAACATTTAGCCAGCCACCATTGCATTAAATATAATGGCTACGTGGATGATGATGTGAATAACAAAGATGAAGATGATCATCATCATGATAAAAGGTAGTCAGTCAGACATTATAGACTTACATTGTTTACACACATGTATATATGTATGTATGCATGGTGTAGACAGTTTTTAAAAACAAAGAATATTTTGTTAAAAATATATGGGAAAATTTATAATTATCCTAAATATGTTGTAAAAACATATCAGAAATCAAACTCATTTCATGTTATTCTCCAAACCCGTTTTTTGACACACTAGGTCTCTTTTTTGGAGAATGTCACATATATTTTTTTGATACTTTAAATCACCTGTCCCGTGATTGGTGAAAACAGGACTAATCTGAAATGACATATCATGTCCCATAACCGGTGAAAATAGGAAAGTTCTGAAAGTACCTTGCGGAAAAAGGGGGTCAGTTGGGAATTGGGACCTTTTCCGCGACTGGAAATTTAAATTTAAAATATTAATAAAATATGTAAAAGTTTAATATTTTTTATAATTTTAAATGATATTTTAAAAATGCCCCATTAAAGAGGGAAAAATTTATTTTTGAAAATAAATTTTTGGCAAAACTAGATAACAATTGTTCAGTAATTTTTTAATTAACGATTGTAAACGGTGGTTAAATTTTAAGGGCCGAAGTTGAACGTGAACCACACCGAAACGTCAAGTTTTTTTCTGAATTTAAACCATGGAAATTTAAACCATGGAAAGACACACAACGCGTTAAAGTTATTCAGGCTTATTATGAAAATGGGCGTTCAAATCAAAATGCACTTTGTGATTTTTTTGGTCGGCATAATCGACCAAATGTGTTCACAATCGGTATAATTGTGCACATATTTCTGCAAGTCGGGGATTGTAGGAAATGCAAAAAGACCTGTGCATGATCGATGGTGTGACAGATAGTGTGGCAGAATAGCCGTCAACCTCCACTCGCCATTGGTGTTCGCTATCGCGAGATCATAACAGAATTCTTGAAGCCAGAAATTGAGGATATGGATGTGCACGATATGTGGTTTCAACAGGACGGTGCCAGCAACAATTGAAGAGCTAAAGGATGAGATAATTCGGCACATTAACGGCATAGAACCCCAATTATGCCTCAGCGTCATCGAAAATTTGGACCACCGGTTGGAGGTGTGCCGCCGAGGTCGCGGCGGCCATTTGGCCGATATTTTGTTCCATACATAATTGAACCATACCATATTATCATAATAATATTTTCCTGAATAATTTGTGTTTTATTCAAAATCAACATATGCCCTTAAAATTTAACCACCCTTTAGTTAGGATGCCAAATGATTTTATGACTTTTAAAGCATTGAAAAATGTCCGTTTAAATGTGCTGGGTTGAAAATGGATCAGTTTGTCTAAAATGAGTTAAGCAACAAACTAAGGATCATGCATAAGCATAAGGATAGTGTAAAAAATCCTCAAAGGGTTTAACTCTGTGTGATTAAAGTCGAAGTTTTACTTTTTATTGTTGACCGACACTTTATGAAATAACAACAAGTGTAAAAATTATTCTGCATCTGGATACCCAGAATAAATTTAGCAATATATCTGCCATTTTCATGGGTAATTTTTGTACATTTTTAAGATACGAGGGCGGATCAATAAGTATGTGACTTTTCGAACTTCCCTCGTAGTTATATGAAATGCAACACTGCTCCCATCAAGTACCACCTGTTAAAAGACTACTGTCAAATTTTGAGCAAGCTCCGTCATTTACTTTGCGTTTAACAGCTGTTCAAAACATACAACCTCGTGGATTTGTTTTAAAATGGAAAAAAGTGAATTTCGAGTGCTCATTAAACATTAATTTGCGAAAAAAACCGTCAATCAAACCAAGGAAAAGCTTGATAAATACTATGGAGACTCTGCAAAATCGATTTAAATGGTAAAAAAAACGGTGTTTCATTCAAAAAGTCGTGGACTTTTTATCCGTTTTTTGTATACCAAAAATTCTTCAAATGTAAACGTACTTCCAAATAAATATTTTTTAAATATATTTTACAAAAAAAATGTTTAATATTTTAACCAAGGACGGTATAAAACTCAGGATGTAAGAAAATGACAAATTTTTAGCTTCAAGTTAAGCCTCGATGCCACTTAGCCGTGACCATAAAATTCTTAACCGGCACCATAACAATTTCATGGTATCGCCTAAGGATTTTATTGTCACTGCTAAGTGGCAGCGAGGCTAAACTTGAAGCTTAAAATTTGTCATTTTATACATCCTGAGTTTTTTATCGTCCTTGTTTTAACTGTTTTATTTTGGGTTTTTATGAGTATAAGAATCCCTGTACCACAAAGTGATGTAGGTTATAAAAATCTGACGAACGTAAAAAAAAATTCCGCTCGTATCCGAAAATCTTCTAGTATTATTGATAATCTTAACAGTTCCGTATAATTTGCAATTACCACACGTGTTTAAATGTTCTTTAAAAAAAATGTAGTGAAAAATATAAACTCGCTGCTATTTCTCAATTAGAACCAAAATAAAAGAGTAGAAGAAATAAAGACATTCTTTTGTATATATTTTTTTGCTTGCTTTCTTTCTTCCAACAAGTATGTCCTTAAACATTTTTCTTTTGTTTTCTTACCAAAATAACAAAAAAAAATACCAGTTTTTTTTTAACATGCAAATAGCTTTTTCATTTTGTCTTTTGAAAAAGTTTCTTTTACATTTTACAAAAAAGCACCGTATGAAAATGTGTTGATGAAACATTTGTTATTGTTCGTCCTCTTAATTTTAACACACTTTATATGTATACACGGTTGATTTGTATACCATTCCACATTCCACATCTCAATGTCCTTTCATCTTGTCTTTATTATAGTGTGGTGGTATTAGTGTGGTATTACTGCCTACACTTTAAAGTGAATGCCCTTCTTTCCTTACACTTGAGTGCTTCAATCTGTATACCGACTTAATTCAATTTCAATTCTGATGAAAATTGAAAGCAACCCAGCAACCTAATTAAATTCACAAAACAATCAAGCATACAAACACGCATACACACACACACACACACACACACACACACACACAATCATTCAAAACCCCTGAGTACAGTGGAATGGAATGATTTGTTTGGGAAACTAGAATTTGAGATTAATAGTAAGCAAGAGTTAGCATTCACGCTCTGTTTTAATAGTGATCATGACTAGAAAATGCAATACAAGTTGCTTGTTGTAATCGATACAGTGGCTCAGAAGTTTTCAGAACTGATTTTGTATGAAAAATTTGGAGGTATTTTGACATTTTCTCTCACAACTTCTACCGATATCAATCATTTTTAACACTTTACTAAAATTAATGCGGATCAAAATTAGCAACATAAACCAGAGAAATATTTCATAAAATAAAAATCCGCGCCAACCATTTATGGGTTTTTGTTTTTTTTTAAATAGTGTACATACACGGAGTCTCACGGCAATGATCCAAAAATTGTTGCACACTGTATTCCGTGCTATTTTCTGACCCACTGTGCGTATGTACATACTCATTCTATATTATATAGTAAATGATTTTCTATAGAACTACAATAAATTTCAAACACCACATTCGCTGCTAGAAAATAGCAAAACAAGTAATAAATCTAAAAGCATCAACCAACTATTCGTATGTACGCGTTCTACTGTTGGGCTGGTTTGCCGTTACTTATTGTCACTCATACGTATAGGTGACACATTTAGCTGTGCAGCAAACAAAAACAGTGCGTGTACTCGTATTTCAAGTGCCTTGTTCACTATTTTACAATGAATGTAAGTGTATGGGTGTGCGTATGTGTAAAAGCCACGACTAAACTAGAAAGCCGAGCATACAACCATACTAAACACATTTCTTATATGTGTTTTATTTTTTTTTGTAATTTTCTAATAACTCTTGAAATTAACTGCTTCGTTACACGTGCTCTTAAATACGAACCATATAGCAGCCAGTAGTTGCTGCCAGCAAGCTGTAAGAAGAATATGTAGAAATTTGTATTGCAAAAGCGATGACAACGACTTGATTGTTGTTTGTTAATAAATGTGTGTGTATGTGTGTGTGTGTTTGTATAGAGCTACTCTACTAGTAATTTGTAATTTCAATGAATATATATGTGTGCATCTGTGTGTGCATGTAGTCAGTTGTAGTCGTACTTTAAAGTTTAAATAACTCAGTCGTGCATCCATTGGTTACTTTTCTAATTCCATTATTTTCGTTTTTCTTTTGTTTATCTTTGTCTAGTAGTATCTCGCTATTGTTTTCTAATAAAAAGCAGTGACACACAAATAGATGAAACAATCACAATCATGAACTTACACACACACACACAAACACACATATCATTACACCGTTTTTAGTTAAATTTTAAACCATTACAATTACACTGATTTAACATCCCATGCAAAAATCGAAATATATACAAACATATATGATCATACATGGGCATACATAGTCATATACGTCCATACATGGTAAGCATACATGAATAATATATGAACAGTTGGTAATGAATGACCATATACGGCCATATATCCTGAAATTTCAGAAATCATTGAGCAGGTACATAATATGGTTAGTGAAGATCCAAGTTTGACTAAGCGTGAAATTGCTAATGCCATAGGCATCTCAGACGAACGAGTACTCCATATTTTACATGAAGAATTACGGATGAAAAAACTGTTTGGAAAGTTAGTGCCGCACACATTAACAATTCAACAAAAACTGGATCGAAAACAAATTTCTCAGCGTAATTTGGAGCGTTTTAAGCCGAATAAAACCGACTTCTTGCGTTGTTTTATAACTATGGATGAGACTTGGATCTACCACCATAATCCTAAATTGAAACAAGAACGTTTACAGTGGACTGAAGCTGGTTGTTCAGCTCCAAAGCAGGTGAAGTCACAACGATCAGCAAAGAAGGTTATGGCATCAGTTTTTTGGGATGCAAAAGGAATTTTGTTGATTGATTATCTTCAGAAAGGTAAAACAATCAACTCTGAATATTATTGCAACCTTTTGGATCAGCTGCATGAAAAAATTCGTGAGAAAAGACCTGGTTTAAAGAAGAAAAAATCATTTTTCATCAAGACAATGCACCTGCTCACAAAAGTGTTTTGACGATGGCTAAATTCAAAGAATTAAAGTACGAATTGCTTGAACATCCACCGTATTCACCAGATTTGGCTCCCAGTGACTACTATCTCTTCAGAAATCTCAAACAATTCCTTCGTGGAAAGCATTTTTCGTCGAATGAAGACGCCATTCCAGCCGTAGACTGTTATTTTGCAGAGCTTCCGGAAAACGATTATAAGGATGGGATAAAATTATTGGAAGATCATTGGAACAAGTGTATTGAGCTTCTAGGAGATTATATTGAATAAAAAAATATATTTCGTAACAAAAACAGTATTCTTTCATTTCGAGCGCAGGAACTTTTCAACCAACCTGTATATGACCATGTTCATATGAATTTCGATTTTTACATTGTATCTTAAAAATTAGTTTTTCAGTTAAAGTTTAAACTTTGATATCTATTTTTTTGTCTACAAAAAAATATATATGTCACCCGCTGCAGAATATCCTAAAAGGATAAAAATATAACTATACACTCGGAAAAGTTCAGCAGTTACTTTGTGATAGTAAAGCAGTTGTATTTATTTTAACTGCAATTGTCAGTACTTTTACTTCAATTGTCATTTATTTTCACAATCTACAATAATTACTGCATTTTGATAACATTTCAAATATGTAGATGTTTGAACATTTTAAATAATTCTTTTTTCGCTTTACAATTCTCCTTACTCCCTTTAATAGGTTATTTATTAATAATTTGCAGTTAAAAAATTAAAAGAAAAATGTTTAATTTAAAAGTCAAATGTAAAAGAATATAGTTGCATTTATAGTTATTTTTAACTACATTTGTAGATGTTTTAAACTACGTTTATAGGAATTTTTGTGGAAAAATTTACCAAATTTTGATTGTAAATTTTACTATATTTGTATGTTGTTTTTACTACATTTTTATGAATTAATTCACATAACTAAATGCAAATGTAATGTACACCAAATGTAATGTACTCCATTTTAACTAAAAATGCATTTATTTAAACCTGTGATTTGCAGTTGATTCCATAATTTCCTGAGTGTAGACACCTGTAGATGCAAATAATTCTATATATGACAGATATTAAATTTTTATATTAAAATCCGCAAAGAGATTAGCTCTCTTTCAGTACAGTCAACTTTTATGGACGTTTACAGTTTGAAATTTGACTTAAAACCCAGCCGAAATTTCATTAGAGCTAAATTCAGTCTTTGTATATCTACAATAAAATTTTATAAGAATTTTTTCCTAGAACAATTTAACCTTATATCTGCTATTTTCAGGATATTTTTAGTAAGTTTTATAAGATATTAGCGGATCCCGGCGTGCTTCGCTATGCATGTATATTAACATTGAATCAAATTCATTGGTTCATTGGTTTCTCGATCCGCAAGTTCGATGAAAAAGAACCTTAAAATTATCACTCACTGATAGCTGTCAATGTTTATGCGTATATGCGCTACAACGTGTATATACCGTGTGTATGAAGTCAGCACACAGTATAACATACTGCACACGCTCATGGACGCCTACGTATATGTTGTTGTCATAACTCACGAACGCGTCGACCGATTACGTGCAAACTATCTACACGACCATACGAACAAACCCTAAAAAGTCAATGAAATTTGGTTTGACCGTTCGTAAGTTATAAAGTCACAACATACTTGCAACAATTTTTTATATATATAGATTAAACAAAATCGCCTCTTCAACAGATGATTAATTTAGTGGTTTGTGTCACCACCTTCTGTTTAAAAAAAAAATATAAATAATTTTTAGCGATTTTCGTTAATTTTAATTTCTTAAAGTTTTACTGATTTTTTTAAATTTTGGCGATTTCTTTCAACTTCAAAGATTTGTTTAAATTTTAGCATTTTTCGCTATTTTATTCTTATTTAATTTTTTTTTATAGTAGCGTTTTTTTTTAATTGTACAATATTCTAATATTTAAGCGTTTTTTTTTCTAATTTCAGCTTTGTTTTACTTTTGGAGATTATGTAATTTTAATTTTTATTTTTTTTTTTAATTTTAGCGATTTTTATATTTTTAAGCGATGTTTTCCTATTGTAGCGTATATGTACCCATATTGACACATTAGAACTTCGCTGTATATTTTATCGACTTTTTTAATGGCATGTGTGACCTGGTCCTACGAAAACTTACTTAAACAACCCTATTTACCAAAAAATTGCAAAAGTATATCACTTCTAACCTTTTATCTTCCAAAACTGAATGATAAAAAATGGAAATATTTAGAGAAGAAATTTTTCCTAAAATTTTACTTTAAACCAACAACTTTTTCAATAGTAATTAATTAGCTTTTCAGATTTTTTAAATATTCCAAATAAAATGTTCGCAACCACTAGTAAAACTTTCTGCAGAAAATATTCGCAAGACAATTTTACATTTAAAATTTATGTTTCTGGGGACTTATAGATATAGAGTTAAAATGTTCTACGCAAAAATTTTTAATCGGGGGTACCCGAAGACTGAATTTAATTCAAAAGAACTTTTGCATGAGTTTTCGAGTCTTATTTCATATAGTATTTGCCAAAAAAAATGAATACTTTCTAGGACAATAAATTTTGACTGTATTTAAACTCTTTGGGTTTTTCCTATGTATACTAACCGTATTCATTCTTTAAATAAAATAAACCGTCCCCGAGACTTTGGCCCACATTTTTTTGCAAAGTATAAAAGTTTAGCCGCAAACAAATTTATTACATATTTAAAACTGCATCAAGTAAATTTATGCGCACTACCGCAGGACTCATCCTTATACATTTAAGGATCCTGACATTTTTACTTTTAGGTACTTTTCTCTATTCAAATGTCTACGATTAAGAAATTATTTTAGTTACTTTTTACAATTGAAGTACTTTTTTGTATTTTAACATATGTTCAGGATTGAGGTACTTTTTAAGATAGTTTTGTATTATTAAGGTACTTTTTTATCGATGATAGAAGTACTATTTAAGGTATTTTTGTTTTTTTACATATATTGACGATCGATGTATCTTAAATCATAAATTTTTTTATTCTAACAAATATACTTTATTTAGGTACTCTTTAAGGTACTTTCCTCGACATAAGTACTATATAAAATATTTTTTGTTCTAAGAAACTTCTACGATTGTTAATCTATTTAAGGTATTTTTTGTATTTGAAAACAAATAACCACAATTAAGATGCTTTTTTGTATTGTACTTTTTATCGCCCTTTGAGGTACTATTGAAAGTACATTTTGCATTCTAACAATATCCATGCTTAACAAGGAAATCCCCCCATTGCTTACACGCCAATTTAGATGAAATTCGGATGTGTAACAGAGAATTCAAAAACCAAGGTTGTCCTCATATTTGTTTAGTGCCATCTCCGATGTTAACGAGGCAAAACAGGGGGTAGAAA